>CM061141.1:108585885-108945566 GCA_030789695.1 Scilla litardierei
AGTTTGGGGCCAATTGAGTCGATAGTTGAGGTTGAGAAGGAGAAAGAGCCACAAGAAAAGGAGAAATCTAGAGCGGAGCAATTGATTGAGGAAAGGCGCTTCATGCCACCGGTCCCATTTCCCCAAAGGCTTGCTAGAGCGAAAATGGAGAAAAGGCTAGCAAAGTTTCTCGAGTATCTTAGAGGAGTTAGCCTCAACATTCCCTTCCTCGACGCCATCGTGGAGATCCCCACATATGCTAAATTCTTAAAGGATTTGATTTCGGGGAGAAAGAGGAAGGAAAAGATCATGCTAGCCGAGGAGGGCTCTTGGTTCACCAAGAGAGAGAAGGAGCAGGCCAAATTTAAAGACCCGGGGAGTTTTCGGATTCCTTGCACCTTGGGCGGCGTCCCTTTTCAAAAGGCGTTGGTAGATCTAGGGGCTAGTGTGAGCCTCATGCCTCTCTCCATGTTCTTAAGGCTAAACACCGGGACGAAGTTGAAACCTACCGACATGCGGATACAATTGGCCGACGGGCGAATTACAAGGCCGGTAGGGATCGTCGAAGACATCCCGCTACAAGTCCCGGGAGGAATATGCTTGCCATGTGACTTCGTGATCATGGACGTTAAGGAGGAGAGAGATACTTCATTGATACTTGGACGCCCGTTCCTCGCCACCGCCGGAGTGATTGTCGACGTGCGAGAAGGTACCCTAACTTTGAACGTCGGTAACATCGAGGTGGAGCTTCACATTCCTAAGGCCATGAAACACATGCCTTACCACGAGGAACTTGACTACATGGACCTCCTTGATGAGGTAATTGAAGAGGCGATCCCCCACTCGATTGGCGCTCTTTTCGATGAGGATTTCGATGAAGGCCCGGATTTAGGCCAAGATGAGAAAGATGATTCCCCCGACCTCTCCGCTGAAAATGATGAAGGCGACGCTGATGTCGCAAGGATTCGAGAGCTCTGCAAGCTCTCGAAATTGAAGTCTCCGAAGAAAGCTCCGCCGCTACGAAAATCGGCGTCACCGGCGAAGCCGTTGACCGGAGCAAACGCTAGCTTGGGGGAGCCTCCCCCAACACTATTCGAGACGAGAGACCACCGCGGGAGAACACGCCACCGCAACTTCCGAATCCAAGCGTTCTCCCCGGAAAGTTTGATGGGTGCATCTCATATGCACCAAACATCCCGCATTAATTGAAAATCATAGGGGGTCGAGCTCACGACCTTAAACGAGCGCTTGTCGGGAGGCAACCCGACGGTTATTGCTTTATTTTTACTTTTTCTTTATTTTTGTTTTAGAAATTTTTAGTGTTTTGAGTCGTTCGCCCAAAATTTTTGTGATAACGGGTCCTATTTTTCTTGACAGGAGAGGAGATAGGTAAATCCATCATGAGGAGGATGAACGAGACGACGAGGAGCGCCCCAGGAAGACGCTCGATTCTTAGGGTGAGATGAAATCGACTGGAGGAAGAAAGACGGAGTTTAGAGCCCAAACAAAGACAAACAGCAGAACACAAGGCTCACTCGGCCGAGTATACTAGTCACTCGGCCGAGTACACAAGTTCGTCCGGCCGAGCCGCTCACAAACGAGGGAAGTCTACTGTACCCAAATCTCTGTTTATTTTCTCGATTTCAGTATAACTGCTACTTGGCCGAGTATATATTTTCACTCGGCCGAGTAAAACGGATACGCTCCTAGAGCGAGTCTTGCCGAGTAGCTTAAGCCACTCGGCCGAATGGACTTACTCCACTCGGCCGAGGCTGGCAAAGCCACTCGGCCGAATCGTAAGCGGAGAGGATATCACCATTGATCTCACTCGGTCGAGTGACCTAGTCACTCGGCCGAGTCGTAACTTTCATTATATAAGGGGCCGAGGGGGGGCACGTTTTTCGAAACACAAAATCCCAAATTCGCCCAACCCCTCAGCTCCCTCGCCCGACCCTCGCTCGCTCGCGCCCTCACTCGCCCGGTCGACCACCTCCGCGCCGCCGCTCGGCCAGCCACCACCGGCCGATCACCCGCCGCGCCTCGCCCGAGTCGCCGCCGGCGGCCGCCGCTCCTACCACCTCCGGTATCGCCTGATTCGCCCTATTTCTCCTCTTTTGTGTGTTTTTCGAGGATCCATGTATTAAACGACCCGCAAACCCTAATCAATTTCTATATCTATCTATTATACCCCTAATGCTCCATACGTTTTGAATATTACCCGCTGATATCACCATTTCATGCGCAGGTTGTTTTTGGGAGCTTAGGGGAGACCAGGGGAGCTTCTACGGACTGATTTGGGCTTCGCGGAGGCGCTGACTTCGCACGCTTCCATTTCTTAGCACTCGCGACGTGTCTGGGTATACTCCTTCCTTTATTTTATACACGCCGCACTTTTTACACTTTTCGGCGCGCGCTCGGGGCCGATATGCCGCCCCGGACACGGCCGCGGTCGAAGAGAGCTTCCGCCAAGCGGAAGCGGTCGGATGACGCTGGCCCCTCCCACGAGTTGGAGGACTCTCCTCCGCCTTCTCCTACACACCCCATCCACCCAGCACAGCCTGCAGGCCCCGCACACCCCGCACAGCCTGCAGCGCCCACACAGCCCGTACAGCCCGCACAGCCACTCCCCGCCGCTCCACAGCCACCACCTCCGGCTCCACTGGTCGGGCCGCTCGGGATTACGTTCCGAGACGACGCACACCGTGCCGTCTTCGAGCGTATCTCCCAGCGCTCGATCGTACCCTCCAGGTTTGCACACCTTGCCGACCTAGGACGCCTGGGGGTACTAGAGGGGATGCTCACGTTGTACAACAACGTGGGCTGGTGAGATTTCTTCCAGGTGTCGGCGGACACGTTTACTCGCCCGACACTTGAGATTCTGAGTTCGATCGCCCAGACCGACGAGGGATGCTCGTTTCGGTTCATGGACCGGGAGTGCCAGGTCACTCTCGATATGATGAGAGCATTTTTCTCGTGGCCCGCTGTCCCCGGAGCCGATCGCGGTTACGGCCCCACCCATATACCCCCACCTTCCTTCGATGCCGGCGCCTTCTGGGCCTGGATCATGGGTCTTCACGCTGCCTTTGACCCTAGTAGGGCCAAGGCCTCGGCCATTGTCCATCCATGCCTCCGTATTGCTCAGCGCCTTAAGGCGACGACCTTTTTGGCCAGATATGAGCCGGGCATGATGTCTACGCCAGAGCTCTACATGCTCTACGCGATGACACGTCCCAGAGCTCTATCTAGGGATGGCGATGAGCTGGTCCCCGCCGTCGTGATTGATGTCGCGGCTTGGTTTTTGGACCGCATCATTGTATCGGTGGGCGCTCGCTCACCGATATGCTGCGGCGGCTTGATCACCTTGCTTGCCCTTATGACCGACGAGGACTTCCCTGATGACCTGCGACGAGTACCGGGCCCCACTTCTTTGTTGATCGATGTTATGGCCCGGATGAAGTTGCTTCGTCCGCACGGTGAGCGTCACTGTGTCTGGTTGCACGGCCCTTACGGTGCCGATTACATGATTCTTCCGAGCCCAGCTCGGACTCAGATTGCACCAGCCCACGTTGACTGGCTCCCTGCACTGGATGTTCTCATCCCCGCTGCTTACGTGCTCGAGGCCGAGGAGGCCGAGCAGGCCCACGCTGCCCACGCTGCCCCCGCAGACCCTGTCGCCCCTGCCGAGCCTGCCGCCCCTGTTGACCCTGTGGCCCCTCAGCCTATCCCTGATGTTTCCGCTTCTCCTGACACCTCTGTCCCCACCTCTGTCGGTGTCAGGAGTACCTTAGCTGAGCCCACCTCCACCACTCTCGCGGCGGTCACCACCACCACTGGCCCTCTATCTGCTGAGCCTGTTTCTTCAGCCCCACCCGAGGGCCCGCCGACCGTAGTTGAGTGCGGAGAGCCCTCTGTCTCCTCTGCTGCCGTATTTTCCGAGAGTGTCGTGGCGTCTGTCCACACTTCTGTGCCACTGACCTCTTCGGCCGCCTCGCTGCCTCTTTTGTATTCTTCTTTCGCTGCTGCTGCCTCCACTTCCCACCAGCCGGTGCCCCGGCCTCACACTGAGGCCAGGCCCACATTTGCGAGCGCAGCACCTTTCGTTCCCTTCACCGCTGAGCCCGTCACATACGCGACCCGAGTACGCCAGTCCCGCCCTGCACAGCCCCGACCGGTGCGTCCCTCTGCACCACCTCCCCCGACACTGTACTTTAGAGCATTCGTGCTCTAGAGGGGGCGGTGAGTGGCCTCAGAGGCGACCTTAGGACCCTGTCCTCCACCGTCTCTGCGATGGCCGGCCGCTTTGACCTGATCCCCCAGATTCACTACTGTCTTACCCAGGTCCTTGAGCGTCTCCCCCGCGTACCCCCACCCACCCAGCAGGTTCCCACCCACACTTCCACACACACTCAGCCTACTACCACTTCCACACCCACACCCGCTCAACGGCCTGTCCAGCCACCACCGCCACTTCCGCCTCAGGACGGAGACGGCGCAGCACCACCTTCTTAGGCACCCTTGATGCCATCGATTATTCCTGCCGTTGTGCTGCCCGTTTCTGCTGGGTCCTGTTGCACTTTTGACCACCCCCCCTCCCCTCACTTATTTTGGGATTCTCATGTCGACCATATATTTATATATCTTTTCTGGGAGAGAGGGAGAGTTTTTGGTGACACACCTTTATATCTGTATCACTCCTGTCTATGCATGCATCATGTCCGCATCATATTTTCATTTCTTTATTTTTCCTTTTCATTCCTTTTTTTTTCAACATGCATGCACCCTCACTTGCCCCTCACTTTACTTGTCTCTCTGTGTGCCCCACTTTGCACATTGAGGACACTGTGCCATTTAGCTTGGGGGAGTGAGTTCTCACGTTCTTTTTCGGTTTGCCACCTTTATTTCTAGTTTTTCACACCGTTTTTCGCTTTTGCACTTATTTTTCATCATTTTTCTTTTATTTTGCCATGCATCACGTTTTTCTTATTTTTCTGTGTGCCGCATTGTAAATAGTTCTATTTCCCCTTTATCTTTATTTCTTTCTTTTTCATCTCATGCTAGAGATGACTTTTCTGTGATGATGATGACGTGGAGTTAGCTTATTCTATATGCATGCTATATTTGTCATGTCTTAGATTTTATTTCTGATATCGTATGCTATGACTTGCCTTGCATCTAGAGATAGTAACCCACACTTTTTCCACATGAAAATGGATGAAATTTTATTATTAGCTGAGTCTGAATATTCATATGTATGCTATCACAGAAAACACACCAAGATTCACGCATTGAATGCCTATGTCTGGAGTACTGATTTCTTTTCCTATATCACTTCTATATGCATGAACTGTACATTTCACTTCAGGATGATTGAATGATGTTAGCTATGATAAATCTGGATTAGTTAGCTTTTTTTGTGATCGAAACTGAGTAGATTAGATTACCCTGCTGAAGTTGTCGTGCATGTCTTATAGAGTGAACCGAGAGATATATTCATTTCTTTCTCCACAAATCTTGAACATCATTTCTCTACTTTTAAAATCATTGGTGAATCTCCCCTTAGCGATTCTATTATATGGCATTTCCCCCCGCTATTAATTCCTAGCTCCAAATTTCTTATTCAAAAAAAAAGAGAAAAAAGAGAAAATGTTCCTGTATATCATTATCTCTCTTTGAGTTGGGATCGTTGTGTATATATGCTTTTGCATCAAAAAAAAAGAGGAAAGAGGAAAAATCCTCAATAAAAGATCCCATCTCACTTTCTTTCTTTCTCTTCTCTTTTCATTGCTTTTGGAGCTTTATAGAAATGGGGATGTAAATATTTTTTATGCCACCACGCTTATAGATAAGCTTGGGGGAGGGGATCCATTGATGTGTGAGAGAGTGACTACTTGACGTTGCACGACAACCTAGGCTAAGTAATATTCTATACTCGGTGAGATTATTTTTAGCTTTACGAAATCCAGAAATCTAAGCCTAGCAATCATTTCATGAAATCCATACTTTTCTATTCTCTCTATTCTATAGTGTGATACTCTTATACTCCTGATAGAAAGCATTCAATTGAAAAGTGTGTGATCTGTGATTTGTATACCGCTTTAAATGATTCAGACGATGTTAATTATAAAATTATTCCGTTTTTCATGATTATATTGTTGTTCGTGGGTTTTCTATTCCTATTTGCACCATTATACTATGATATCAAAATAAAATTCTTTGACATGTGTTTTTCATTCAGTGCATGCTATATGAGTAAGCGGAACCCACGTCCTGAGGAAATGATCTAGCAGCTTACCTCTTCGCTTCTTTCTTTCTTCTTTATTTTTATTTCGTTTTTCATTCTTCTCCGTTTTTCATTTTTCATTTTTTCCGCCGTTTTCGTTTTCCGAATCCACCGGGTTCGCCTTTTACTTATCTTCCTCGAGGACGAGTAAGAGGCAAGCTTGGGGGATTTTGATCACTCCTTATTTTACACCTTTTTCCCGCATGTTTGCATGCCATTTAGATCGCCCAAATCATGTTTTTCACGATATATCGACGATATTGCGATGCTTTTCACGATTTGTAGTTTTTGTCGCATTTCAGGTGATTTGGCGCGATTTGGAGTGATCTCGAGATGCGCTTACTCCAGACGGTCACCGACGACCTCCCCGAGGGGTATTTTGCTGTTGGAGAGGAGCGGAAGAAGAACGGACGTCGCAGGAGCGACGAGGAGGCCAAAATAAGCAGTTTGGGCATGTTTTGTGTCCCACTCGGCCGAGTGAAGGAGTCACTCGGCCGACCAGCGAGACACCGCTCGGCCGACCAGAGCAGACACGATTTACATGTGCACTCGGCCGAGCGACGGAGACCACATCGGCCGAGTGACGAGACCCCGTCCGCCCGAGTGGCGCCCAGACGAAGCCCTTCAAAAATCGCCATGTTACTGTTTTTTTCGGCTGCCTGAGCTTCAGAAGACCCACTCGGCCGAGTGGATAATCCCGTCCGCCCGAGTACCATGAAGCCATCGGCCGAGTGACGACAACTCACTCGGCCGAGCCGCCCCCGAAGTGAAGACCCCTGAAGATCGAGGCTTACTGGAAAATTACAGGGTTTTCACTCGGCCGAGCGACATTTGTCACTCGGCCGAGTGCGACGTGCTGCCTGTAGCGAAAATTGCGGAAAACAGGCTGTGCAGGGGTATTTTGGTCACAGTTTTTGGACGATTTTGGGGGCTATTTAACCCCTGTTTTTACCCTAGTTTTAGGAGCCTCTCTCTTAGATTTTTTGCAGCTTTTTAGATTAGCTTTTTAGTTTTATTCTTGTGATTGAAGAGGAGACAAAATTGGATTTTTGTTGGATTAATTGAAGAACTCCATTGGTTTGCTTTTCTCTTCTCTAAAAATTCTATTTTTATTGCATATCTCGATATTGTGATGAATTCTATTGCTTATTTCATTGATTATTTTTGTGATCTTGCTATGAATTGTGAGTAGTCGCCACGTCTTGGGGCGTGGGGATGAACCCTACAAGCCCTATTTCATAATTGTGAAGAATTGGTAGGAATTTCGTTAGAATTGCTATTAGAGATTAGATTGGGATCAATTTACTACGGATGGCTAGGAATTCACATCGATTGGGACTTGCAAGAGATTGGATCCCAGTTCGATAAGAAACCCTAAAAATCCGAATTGGGTTGGAATCGAATTTCCGTAGCATCGGTTTGCAAGAGATTGGATCGATACTAGGGATTCCGGTTCCAATTCCGCGCCAATACCCGTTTGCAAGAGATTGGACGGGTAGGAACTATCCCAATCTAGGTCGTGGACCGAGTTTGCAAGAGATTGGGCTCGGTGCGCGATTGAACGATGATGTTGATCCTAATGCTAGCTTCCCTAGGCTAGGGTTTGCAAGAGATTGGACCCGAGCCTAGGATAGCTATAGACCGGCAACAGCGCGAGAGCGTGAGCTTGGTTCTACATTCAGTTGCAACTAGTTCATCCAAAATCTTATTCTAGCAACTTTGATACCGATGAACCACTTTTACGAAATATGGTGAGTAGCGGGAATTCCCCATTCCCTAGACGTTCTTTATTTGATTTGATATTCCCGTACTTTGTCTGACGATTGTGACAGGATCGCCAAAGGCAAATTTCTCTCTTCTTAAATAGCCAGGTTGATCGGAACAAGCACGGTCATTCGTCCTCCCTGTGTTCGATAACCCGCTCGCTGCTACACCGTGCACTTGCGGTAAAACTACAACCGTTCTTTTGGGGTTACATCCCGGAGCGATCAGTGGCATATACGAAACAATATTTACATCCCCGTTTCTTATGAAGCTACAAAAGTCAAAGAAAACAAAAATAAAAGCAAAAGAGGGAAGAAAGAGAGAAAGGATATGAGATGGGATCGTTTTCGAACTTCTTTTCTCTTTTCTCTTCTTATTCTCAAATCTTTTTCTTATTCTTTTTCTTTTTCTCTCTTTTTTTCTTTTCTTTTCTTTTTTTTAAATAACATATATACACAAATGATCCCAAATCAAAGAGAAGGATATACAAGTATTTTTTTTCTTTGGGTTTTGGGGAATTTGGAGCATGTGATATAATAACGGGGGATTGCCAGTAATAGAATTGCTAAGGGGAGATTCACCAATGAATATAAAATAGAGATATTATGTTCAAGATATGTGGAGAAAGAAATAAATGTATCTCTCAGTTCACTCTATAGGACGTGCATGACAACTTCAGCAGTGTAATCTAATCTACTCAGTTTGATCTCAAAAAGTAAACTAATCCAGATTTATCATTGATAGCAATAATTCAATCAACCCGAAGTGAAGCGTACCAAGCATGCAATAAGAAGTGATATGAGAAAAGAAAGCAGTACTCCAGATATAAGCATCAATGCGTGAATCTTGGTGTGTTTTCTACGATAGCATACATATGAATCATCAGACATCAGCTAATAATAGAATTTCATCCATTTTCATACGGAAAAATAAGTGGGTTACTATTTCTAAATGCAAAGCAAAACATAGCATATGATATCAGAAATAAAAAGCTATGACACGACAAGTTTAGCATGCATATAGAGAAAAACTAACACCACGTCATCATCATCACAGAAAAGTCATCTCTAGCAAAAGATGAAAGAAATAAAGATAAACGAAAATAAAAACTATTTACAATGCAGCACACAAAGAAAATAAGAAAAACGTGATGCATGGTAAAAAATGAAAAAGTGATGAAAAATGGGTGAAAAAGTTGAAAAAACGTGGAAAAACTAAAAATAAAGGTGATAAAAGGGGAAAGCATGAGAAATCACTCTCCCAAGCTAAAGTGCACAGTGTCCTCAATGTGCGAAGTGTGGCACACCGAGAGACATGTAATGGGTGGGGGTGGGTGCATGCATGATAAAAAGAAATAAAAATAACAAAATGAAAATATGATGCAGATGTGATGCATGCAAGGATAAGAGTGATGCATATATGTGTGTGTCACCAAAAATACTCTCCCTCACTCCCGAAAAAGGATATAGAATGATGTGATCAAAACGGGGACAAAAACAGTGAGGGAGGAGGGGTGGGCAAAAATCATCAGGACCAAGCATAGAATGGGCAGCATAACGGCAAAAAATATCAATGGCATCAAGGGTGTGCCTAAGCTGGTGGTGCTGCGCCATCTCCGTCCTGAGGCGGAGGTGGGGGGGTGGCTGGGTAATAGTCTGCTGGATGGGTGGTGGTGGTGGTGGTGGCTGGGTAACAGTCTGCTGGGTGGGTGGTGGTGGTCGTGGCAGTCGCTCGAGAATCTGGGTCAGGCAAAAGTGAATGCCGGGAAGTAGCTCGAGGCGGTGCTGCATGGCGGTGACTGTGGAAGACAGAGCCCTAAAATCGCCCCTGAGTCCACCCATCGCCCCCTCAAGAGCACAAATGCTTAGAACTAAGGTGTCAGGGGGGGTGGAGCGGAGGGACGGACAGGTCTAGGCTGAGCAGGTCGGGGCTGTCGGACACGGGCGGTGTAAACAATCGGGCCAGAAGGCATGTGTGGAAAGGGGGCTGTGCTCACTGGTGGATGCCCAGCCTCAGTGCGAGGCTGGGACGCAGGCTGGTGTGAGGTGGAAGCAGCAGCAGTGGAAGTGGAAGACAAAATCGGTGACGAGGCAGCAAGAGAGGTCAGTGACACAGACGTGGGAACAGATGTCACGACACTCTCGGATAGGACGGCTGCCGTGGAGACAGAAGGGTCAACCGCTGGGGAGGAAGTGAATGGTCCAAAAGGCGATACCCCAGCGGACAACAAGCTAGATAGGGACCGTACAACATCAGGGAAGGAAGACTCGCCGCTCTCTAGTATGGTGGGTGGATGCTCAGGTAGCAAAGAGGTGAGGGGCTCAACCGACAGGGGCACAACAGTGGTGGGGGTGGTGATAGACGTGGTGGAAGTGGAGGACGACTCAGCAAGTGTACTCCCGACACAGGTAGAAGTGTGGACAGAGGAGTCGGGAGCGGCAGAAATTGCAGGCTCAGGCTAAGGGATCACAGGGTCTACAGGTGCAGGGGGTGCCTGCTCAGCCTCCTCGGCCTCAAGCACGTAGGCGGCGGGATCAGGAGATCCATCACCGGAAGCCAGTCCTCGTGTGCCGGTCCTATGTGTGTCCGAGCGGGGCTCGGGAGGATCATGTAGTCAGCATCGAAGGGACCGTGCAACCATACCCAGTGCCGCTGGCCGTGGGGACGAAGCATCTTCATTCGGGCCATGACGTCTATCGAAAGTGAAGTGGGGCCCGAAGGTCGACGCAGGTCGGCCAGAAGGTCCTCGTCGGTCATCAGTGCTAGCAGGGTGATCAGGCCGCCGCAACATATCGGGGATCGAGTGACCGGCGCCCCGTTTACGGTATGGGCGCGGTGTCGTTTTACCGCAAGTGCACGGTTAGTGTAGGGTGCGGGTTTATCGAACTCAGGGAGGTGGATGGCTTGAGTGGCTACTAGCCTCGCCTGGGTTGTGTGCTAGCTACGCGGATAATATGGGTGAAGTGTAGAAATAAAAGGAAGAAATGAAAAAGACACGAAATGAATCCCCGCTAACACGGGCTAGAGCACTCATGACACTTGGCATTTGACTTGACCCAGGGTGAGACATTGCCCCAAAAGGTGGTACCTAGCGTCCATGGCCCGATATTCCGGTCGGTGCCAAGCACGCTAGGCCTACCCGGTTCCGGACGGTGGGCATTCCCATGTCCATTAACACCTTCCGAAACCGGGAGCATTAAGGTCACAATGATATCTCCCAACACTTCGTCCAAGCCGCTCCCGCGCGCGAGGACTCGATGTCAATGCTTGGGGCGTGAGCTATGGCTAGGGAGTCAACCGCCAAGTTTATTCCCCCTTGGCCCGACGGTCAGAGGCGGTCTTTCTCCCGCCAATGACAATGAAACACCCCCGCGTAACCCTAATGGCCAAATAGGTCAAATGTGATTTCTAGCAATACATCGAAGCGCATCTTGACAGGACAAGCACCGGACCCCAATCCCCAACACAACTAGTGTGTTGCCGTACGAATTGGACTCAGATTGCTAGAAATCCCCATTGACACATTTCATCGAACACATGCCATGCAACCAAGCCAAATGTAAATTTCCAAGCATCAATCCTACCCTAACCCGTATTAGGGTTCATCAAACACTACTCAATGGTGAATAACATAAAAACAAGCAATAGAAAAGACATACAAACGTTCACCATCAAGCAACAATGAAAACAACACAAAACAATAGAAAATGAGAGAAGAAAACACTTAGCTTGCAATTGAGTCTTCAATCCATTACAAGATTTATTAGAAGATAAAACCTAATCTAAACTATCCTAATCCTCCCTACAAAGGGGCTGAAAAAGCCCTAAAAACTAGAGGAAGATCCTCTCCAAGTCGTGCCCCCAACCCCTATTTAAAACCCCTCAAAAACCCTCTTGGGTCGGGTTCAAAACTGTCAAAAAAGGCCCACCCGATCGGGTGAAAACTCACCCGATCGGGTGGAATAAACAGAGAGCTCAGATTCGCAGAAACAGACCTCACCCGGTCGGTTGAAGTGAAATTTCAGACAGCAGCAAGTTTCAGCACATAGCTGCGCTCAAAAAATTCCAGAAAAATCTAGAAAAATCGGATTTGGGCATGCGACCTATCGTTGGAAAGTTAACGACGATGCCGACGCTAGAAAAATAAGAGATCATCCAAAATCCTTCTGGAATGATAGCAAATCTTCAATGAATGAGCAGCGGTGCGTGAAAGGGGATGAAAAGGCCACCCGATCGGTTGAAATGTCAACCGATCGGGTGAGCAGCTTGTTGCTTCGGCCATCGCCTTCGGCGAGCTTTCACCCGATCATATGAACCGGTCGGGTGAGTTCTTGAGTGACCGGTTGGATCTTGGAGCAGTCGGGTGAATCGATCGGTTCGGCGTCTGTGTCTTCAGCTCTTCATCTTCAGCTACAGATGAACCGATCGGGTGAGAGTCACCCGATCGGTTGGCATTTTGCTTGAGAAAACAGAGAATAGGCCCCCGCTGAACCGGTCTGCGAACTGGTCGGGTGACTTCCTTATGAGCTGCGGCAGAGACCGGGTGGTGCACGCGTGCATCACCCGATCGGTTGGAGATGACCAACCGACCGGGTGAGGGGCTGAAAGATGAATTCTTTGACGTTTGACCCACTGGATCACGCGTGACTTCTCCCGTTGCTCCGGGGACTTGGGATATCATCGTTAAACGTCCCCTACATGGTCAATCCCCTGCAATCATGGATAAACAAAGAAAAGTGAAAGAAAACGAGAAAATACAAGAAAACGAATAAAAGACGGCGGAAAAACACGGAGAAACACAAAAGAAAACGTGCGTGAATATATGAAATATAAACGCACGTCAAAATCCCCCAAGCTGAACTCGTCCTCGTCCTCGAGGAAGACGAGTGAGAGTAGGAGCTCGGAAGGGAAAAATAGAGAGGAAGAAAGAAAAAGAAAACTCTAAACCCTAGATCGCCCGTTAGGGCCAACAAAATCAAAAATGACACACCAAGCAAGCGAACGCCAAATCACATCACTAAACCAAGGAATACGAGTCCAGACGAGTGCCGTGGGCCCACGTAGTGAAGCGAGAGTGAGTGTGGTCGTGTGCTAGCAGATGGTGTCACTATCTACGATGTGCAATAAAGCTCCATATACACGTACCCAAAGAAAGACCCAAATATCGATTCGATTCGAATAAAGCGGTGAATATATAGCTCAAGCATGCATGAGAATAGAGCAAGAATCGAAACATATCATGCGTCATGGACTCCACAACTAGGGTTAAGGAAATCACCACACTATAGCCTAGATAATCGCTAGAAGGTCCCTATGCCAAGTGTTCTCGAAAACGATGGAGGTTGAGATGATGTGGAGAAGAACACTCGGTGCAAATTCTCGCCTTCCCTTTATTCTCAGCAAGTAGGAAAAAATATTCACACGGGAATTTTTTTTGGGTTTTGGGTATTTGTATTTTTTTTGGATTTTGGGCTATACAAAATTTTTCTTTTCTTTTCTTTTTGGGTTTTTCTTTTCTTTTCTCTTTTTTTTTTGGATTTTTGGATATTGGGATATATACATGTGTACTCTCCCAAGTGGGAGAACGGTACACGACGAGGGGATTTGCACCAAGTAAAACAAAAATGAAATCGGATTCTAAACACTTGGACAAAGAAGATATTTCTCGCTAATCAGAGCATAGGCTAAATGGGTTATTCTAGTCCTTGTTTGTGGAATCCCGACACATGCGAATTGAAATATACGATATAAATATAGCATGCATATAGAAGCAGACAGTAGAAGCAGATACCGCACATTCAAATCGAAGCATGATAATCTAGGGGTCAACCAAGGATAGGTATATAAATCAAAATCACAAAATAGAAGTACACCCCTAGCTAGTCACGACAAACAACTCATACAAAAGCAAAGTGAACCCACGAAGCATGAAATGCAATGGACTCGGCTTCCTAGGGTTAGTGAATGTGATTATCGAAGCTATGCTAAGTGTGCGTGTGATTTTCGTGGCAATTCATCATAGGGTTCATCTCTAGGAGAAAGAGATAAAAAGAAGAAAAGAAAAAGAAAAAGAAAAACACAGAGAAAAACGACTCAAATAACGAAGAAAAAGAGACAAAAGACGCACGAAGTGCGACTCCCCCAAGCTAAAACTTGCATTGTCCTCAATGCAATAGTAGTGAATACGGGAGGGCAATGAAAATGGGGGGGGGGGAGTTACGCACCGACACAAAAAATGAAAAACACGAAAAACACATGAGCGAAACTAAAAAATAAAGAAAAAGAAACACTAAAATAAAAGATATAAAACACGACAAAAGAACACATAGACACAGACACACAACAACGACACGCAAAAACATGCACACAAAAGTCGATTTCCCCCAAGCTGAACATGACAATGTTAGCAAAATGATATGATCAATGTGATGCAGAAATATGCTAGGGGAAAATCGGAAAAGAAAGAAATCAGAATGCAGGAGAGACAGTCTGCTCGTTCTCCTCGAAAGAGGATGTGGGGTGAAATGATAGAAGGGCACGACATGAAGGGTTATTAAGATGCAAAAGCAAATCCTAGATACGCTCCCCTCGCTAATGAGAGGAGACGAGATTATTCAAATCTAAACTAGAAAGCGGTAAATTTTTACACTACTGGATTAGGATACACCTGAGCATAGGCGGATCCAAGATCTGGAGTGGGGCAGGTAGCTGCTCTAACTGCTCCTTCTGTGGCTCCGCCAGAAGCGCTGTGCCACGTGTGCCAATGGACCCAAGCAATGCACCTCCAAGCATCCCTCGTAGGTGTCCACCTGCGACCTGCAAAGGACGAGGTGCATTAGTCCATGGCAAAAAATCTTTCCCCAAAATAAAAGTATCCCAGAGATAATCGTCAAAATAAGATTGAAAAATAGTGAAAGTGTGACGAATACTCCCTGAGAATGGGTCGCTATCCTCTATACTAGCGACGACCAAATCCTTGCTCTCCATGAGAAATGGCTCTCCAGGTGGTGACACACCGCAGCATACCTCAGGGGAAGTAGATCCTGTGTCCTGCGAGAGATATGGTATGTCAAATATATACGAGTCTAAAGAAATAGGAAGTGAAAAGCGAGACTCAAAAGTGGAGTGAGAGTGAGTATGAAAATCTCCCTGAATAGGGGCAATATGCTCAAGTAGATGCTCAGTCGCAGAAGAAGTGGAGCGTGACGGTAGAGGTAGATGTGGCTCGGGCTCCATGAAGTGGATGATCGTATCCAAGCCCTCATGCACATCCTCCTCGATGATATGCTCATGCTCCTCCATCTGCCCGATGTCCTGAATGACATCCTCATGGTTGACCACCGACCAAGGAGGAAGCTGTGACAGAGATGGCTGTGGAGGTGGATGTGGAGTGGACCCCTCGTATGTGGTCGTGGTGTCGTCGTCCTCACGCACATCCTCCTCGCCGGTATGCATAAGCTCTGTGGTCTCCTCGGTGCTCTCATAGGACTCATATGGGGTATCCAAATAGAGATGACAAGTCTCTCCCACAGATCCTAGAGAAATCTCCCCATCCTCACTATCATCATCAAAAAATGCTTCGTCATCCAAGTGGTAGTGTGGGAAAATTGGGGCATCGGTATGAGATGTGTCTATGGTGGCCGATGAGATGGTGGTCTCAACCATGAAAGTGGGTATATCCTCTCCTTCATCCTCTCTCCTCGGTGTAGGCTCGGTGATTGGTACCATCAAGTTTTGTAACATTTGGCCTTGGTTAAACATGGCACTTTCAAGGAGAGACACGAGGCTTGATTCTTCTTGTGTTGGTGGAGGGATATACGGTTGAGGAAATGGATGGGAGGTGTTCGGGCAATGGTTGTGGGAAAATGTATGGCCTTAGTGTAGGGGGAGGCTCTCAAGCGTATATGGGCAATCATAATACACGTGCCCCGCCATCCCACAAGTCTCACAAACCAAAAATGAATATGGATTGTAGCCTCTCATCTGAGCATCGAAATCTGATCTCCACATGGCAATATCAAAGATACCTGGACAACAAAAATAAGAAAACTAGAGAGGAGCGTCAATAGTACAAGAGAATAACAAAAAGATAATAGAATGGTGGGGGAAAAATTTCTTGGTTATTGAATATTTTTTTTAAAAAAAAAAAGAAAAAAAGAAATTTTTTTGTGTTTTTATGCGTAGTCTAACGAACCCAAGCTAAGCTAATATCAAACCGAACGCCTCCCCGGCAACGGCGCCAAAAACTTGACCGGCGCCCCGTTTACGGTATGGGCGCGGTGTCGTTTTACCGCAAGTGCACGGTTAGTGTAGGGTGCGGGTTTATCGAACTCAGGGAGGTGGATGGCTTGAGTGGCTACTAGCCTCGCCTGGGTTGTGTGCTAGCTAAGCGGATAATATGGGTGAAGTGTAGAAATAAAAGGAAGAAATGAAAAAGACACGAAATGAATCCCCGCTAACACGGGCTAGAGCACTCATGACACTTGGCATTTGACTTGACCCAGGGTGAGACATTGCCCCAAAAGGTGGTACCTAGCGTCCATGGCCCGATATTCCAGTCGGTGCCAAGCACGCTAGGCCTACCCGGTTCCGGACGGTGGGCATTCCCATGTCCATTAACACCTTCCGAAACCGGGAGCATTAAGGTCACAATGATATCTCCCAACACTTCGTCCAAGCCGCTCCCGCGCGCGAGGACTCGATGTCAATGCTCGGGGCGTGAGCTATGGCTAGGGAGTCAACCGCCAAGTTTATTCCCCCTTGGCCCGACGGTCAGAGGCGGTCTTTCTCCCGCCAATGACAATGAAACACCCCCACGTAACCCTAATGGACAAATAGGTCAAATGTGATTTCTAGCAATACATCGAAGCGGATCTTGACAGGACAAGCACCGGACCCCAATCCCCAACACAACTAGTGTGTTGCCGTACGAATTGGACTCAGATTGCTAGAAATCCCCATTGACACATTTCATCGAACACATGCCATGCAACCAAGCCAAATGTAAATTTCCAAGCATCAATCCTACCCTAACCCGTATTAGGGTTCATCAAACACTACTCAATGGTGAATAACATAAAAACAAGCAATAGAAAAGACATACAAACGTTCACCATCAAGCAACAATGAAAACAACACAAAACAATAGAAAATGAGAGAAGAAAACACTTAGCTTGCAATTGAGTCTTCAATCCATTACAAGATTTATTAGAAGATAAAACCTAATCTAACCTACCCTAATCCTCCCAACAAAGGGGCTGAAAAAGCCCTAAAAACTAGAGGAAGATCCTCTCCAAGTCGTGCCCCCAACCCCTATTTAAAACCCCTCAAAAACCCTCTTGGGTCGGGTTCAAAACTGTCAAAAAAGGCCCACCCGATCGGGTGAAAACTCACCCGATCGGGTGGAATAAACAGAGAGCTCAGATTCGCAGAAACAGACCTCACCCGGTCGGTTGACAAGTCAACCGATCAGTTGAAGTGAAATTTCAGACAGCAGCAAGTTTCAGCACATAGCTGCGCTCAAAAAATTCCAGAAAAATCTAGAAAAATCGGATTTGGGCATGCGACCTATCGTTGGAAAGCTAACGACGATGCCGACGCTAGAAAAATAAGAGATCACCCAAAATCCTTCTGGAATGATAGCAGATCTTCAATGAATGAGCAACGGTGCGTGAAAGGGGACGAAAAGGCCACCCGATCGGTTGAAATGTCAACCGATCGGGTGAGCAGCTTGTTGCTTCGGCCATCGCCTTCGGCGAGCTTTCACCCGATCATATGAACCGGTCGGGTGAGTTCTTGAGTGACCGGTTGGATCTTGGAGCAGTCGGGTGAATCGATCGGTTCGGCGTCTGTGTCTTCAGCTCTTCATCTTCAGCTACAGATGAACCGATCGGGTGAGAGTCACCCGATCGGTTGGCATTTTGCTTGAGAAAACAGAGAATAGGCCCCCGCTGAACCGGTCTGTGAACCGGTCGGGTGACTTCCTTATGAGCTGCGGCAGAGACCGGGTGGTGCACGCGTGCATCACCCGATCGGTTGGAGATGACCAACCGACTGGGTGAGGGGCTGAAAGATGAATTCTTTGACGTTTGACCCACTGGATCATGCGTGACTTCTCCCGTTGCTCCGGGGACTTGGGATATCATCGTTAAACATCCCCTACATGGTCAATCCCCTGCAATCATGGATAAACAAAGAAAAGTGAAAGAAAACGAGAAAATACAAGAAAACAAATAAAAGACGGCGGAAAAACACGGAGAAACACAAAAGAAAACGTGCGTGAATATATGAAATATAAACGCACGTCATCGAGCGCCCACCGATACTATGATGCGGTCCAAAAACCAGCTAGCGACGTCAATCTCAACGGCGGGGACCATCGCAACACCATCCATATCCAGAACTCTGGGGCGAGTCATCGCGTAGAGCATATAGAGCTCAGGCGTAGACATCGTCCCAAGCTCGTACCTCGCTAGAAAGGTGGTCGCCATAAGGCGCTGTGCTATGCGGAGGTAGGGGTGGACTATGGCTGAGGCCTTGGCCCTACTAGGGTCGAAGGCGTGTGGTAAACCCGTGATCCTGGCCCAAAAGGCGTGGGAATCGAAAGATGGCGGAGGGATGTGTGTGGGGGCGTAGGCTCGGTCGGGCGCGGGGACTGCGGGCCACTGAAAGAATGCTCTAAGCATATCGAGAGTGATCTGACACTCTCGATCCATGAGTCTAAAGGAGCATCCCTCAGCGGTCTGGGCGATCGAGCTAAGTACCTCGAGTGTCGGACGGACGTAGGTGTCCGCCGACACAGATAGAAAATCTCGCCAACCCACGTTGTCGTACAACGTGAGCATCCCCTCAAGTACCCCCAGGTGGTCTAGGTCTGGTAAATGAGCGAACTTGGAGGGTACTATCAGGCGCTGGGCGATACGCTCAAATCAGACGCGCTGTGCATCGTCTCTGAACGTGATCCCCAGCGGCCCGACAATGGGAGCCGGTGGTGGGACAGGATCGGCGGGGATGGGCTGTGCGTGTATGGGGTCGGCGGGGAGCGGCTGTGTGGGGTGGGGTGGTGAAGGTGGAGGGGAATCCTCCCTAGCGTGGGAGGGGCCGGGCTCATCTGTCCGCTTCCGCTTGGCGGAAGTTCCCCGAGTGCGTGGCCGTGTACGGGGCGGCATGTGTGCCCCGAGTGCTCACCCAACTAATGAAAAATGCGGTGTGCTAAAAAAATGGAACGAAGGTACCTGAACATGCCGCGAGAGCAAAACAGTGGATGAGTGCAAAGACGCCGCCTCCACGAAGCCAATAGCACGTCTGAAAGCTCCCCTAAGCTCCCCCAAGATAGCCTGCACATCAAACAATGATATCAGCGTATAAAATTCAAAATACATGGGGGAGATGGGGTATAACAGATAAGTAAAGAAGTCGATTTGAGATAGGGGCTCAATGGGCATACGGATCGTCAAAAATAGGGGGAAAAGGAGAATTTTGCGCTAAATGGGGGATCACCGGAGCTCGGCCGGCGGTGGGGAAGTCGCTGGCGGTGGGGGGTGGTCGCCGGAGTGGTCGCCGGCGTTGGGTTGGCGATCGGGGCCGGTGGCGGCTTGAATCGGGTGAGTGGGAGGTCGTCGCGGGCGAGGGAAGTCGAAAGATCATGGGGGCTCGGGCGAGAATGGGGAATGGCTGCGTTGAAATTTGTGCCGAGCCCGCGCGATATATATAGGAGTAGTTACGACTCGGCCGAGTGACTATGTTGCTTGGCCGAGTGACGTAACGAAAAATGAGTTTAAATTTCTCCTCGCCACTTACGACTCGGTCGAGTGTCTTTGCCACACTCGGCCGAGTGGAGAAAGTCCATTCGGCCGAGTGGCACTGTCATGCCCCGCTTCCCAAAAACGTGGAGGCGAAGCGTGAGAAGGTCCGCTCAGACTTGAAGCTACAAAGCTGCAAGTCCGATAAGTGTCAATTACACAATAATAGCAGTTCCTTGCAATTGCATTACGAAACAAAGATAGTAAAAGAAAATGAGACAAAAGATAAATCTCATAATATCCATAATAATAAATTCCAACATCGCAGAAAAAGCCACCAGGCTAAAAGAAAAAGAGTCTAAAGGCCCAAACATGGCCAACAAAAGTACAGCGTACAAAACAAAAGGTGCCACGCACCGACAGCTAACAACAAAGCCTAAAACAAAAGGAATTCAGCAAAGTCACCAAGAAGGTCTCCGGTGTCCACAAAACTCCTCCTGGGCAAACATGGACTCAGACTCAGCGTCAGCAAAACATCACGTACTCTGCAACGGTCTCTGGCTCAGGGTCTAACATGTGACACCCAAAAGAGCAAGGGGCACATGTCAGCAAGTCTACAAGAGACTTGTGCAAGGAAACTGAAGGTAGGCAAAAGTAAAGCAACCTAGCAATTCTAGCATGAATGCAATGACATGGCAGTTAAAGTATGAGTGCAACAGGTAAAGGAAAGGAAAGTAAAGTAAAGTACGAGCATGGCATTTAAACATGGCATGGATGACAAGTATTACATGAATCATTCACAAGACAAGTACAAGACAAGGAAAGTAAGCACCTCGTGCACAGAGTTCACGCCTTACAGCTGAAGAGGCTGTACGGGCACACTTCTACGCTGATTGGTCGCTCAACCCTACCCCTCCACGGGTATCGAGCCAGGGCCTTACCCCCGAACGGGAATGCTCGCTTCTGGATCACGAGCCAGGAAGTGTTTTTAACAAGTATGGCATAGGGGTGCACCTAGCCCGGGACAAGCAAGTACAAGTATGTAGCGTGTGCTACGAATGCGACATTCAATGCATGGATGACATGACATGGCAAGTAGTAAAGCGTAAAGGTAAGGAAAGTAAACATGACAGTTTAGTATGCATGATCAACAAGTTTAAAGGGTTGGATCTAGCTTCGTTGTCAAGCTAGATCATTTAGGTGACGGATCTAGTTCCGTTGTCAAACTAGATCAAGTAGGCGTCTAGCCAGCTATCATTTCACTGACTAGTCTCTTTTACGCTAAAAGCAAGGAAGTGGCCTAAAACATGGCCCTACACAAGAGTTGGCAAGTTTCACTTGCCTGCAAGTATCACGTCTGAGCAACACCGTCCAACGAGTCCAAATCACAATAATCCTACGTGCACAAGTCAACCGGCCTACATCCATTTTATTAATCTTGATTGGTGAATTCTAAAACATTTAAAATACTTTAAAAATACTGATTTTAGTCTTGATTAGCATGCAATTGGGTTGGGGGTCCTAGGGGTGCAAAGCGTTACCTCAACACGACGCGAAAGCTACACCGGCGTCGGGTAGCGACGCCGGGGGTTGGAATAATAATATCGCGCTCCAAGTCCAGATTCCAATTAGATTCCTCGCTGGAAGTTTCAGAGCAATCAACCGGAGCAACGATTCCAGATTCCAAAGCTAGCACGTGCGACGACGGGCTACGACGTGTCGCAACGGCGTACGCGATGAATCCCCAAAGAGAAAGCACCTAGGTGGGGCCCACAGTAGTCCTAGGGACCTATGGGGGACCCACAATACCTCTGGAGAACTTGGGGGGCCCACGGAGGCAAGTGGTGCGACGGGTGCGGGGTTGCGACGAGTGGCTCTCGGTCGTACAGCTTCAGTGCGGGGAGAACCGTCGGTCGTGCACAGAGGATGCGGGGTTGCAACGCTTGGGGGTGTGCAGCGGCTGTGCGGCGTGCTTGGTGCGGGGTCTCCTCTCGGTCGGAGCGGGGGAACGGGGGTGTTTTCCTCGGTCGTGCGGCAGCTGTTTGTCGCAACGTTGCGACGAATCGTCGCAACGTCAAATTTGGGTTTTGGAAGAGGCTAGAGTTATTTTCTTGTGAAAATAGGTCTTCCTAGGGGTTGTTTATATAGTGTAGGTGGGTTGACTTGGTCTAGGGCTAAATCTAATAGGATTAGAAGTTCAAAAATATTTAAAATTTAAATCTCAACTTCTCCAACTCACACAAGGATTTGACTCGGTCCAAATGAGCTGGAAATTGGCTCAAAAATTCTTTAATATGTTTAAAACTCAAATAAATTTTATTTGGCCGGAATTAATTTAAAAATAAATTATTAAAAATATTATAAACCTTGTTAAAAATATAAAAGCGGTCAAATAAACTCCAAAAATTATAAAATAAATATCGGGGTGATCGTGATGACGAATGTGAGCTAACTAAGAAGACGGATCTCAATTTTGACGTCGGACGACAAAACTAAAAATAGAAACGTCTCCCGTCAAAAGTGAAAGTCGCCACGTCTCATCGAATAAGATTAAATTGTGAAAAAACGACTCGAGAAACGTCGTTCCAAATTAGTGCCACTATTTAATACTCTCAGAGACGTTCACAACGGCATATCACACAAAAGTGTTCACAAACAAATAAAGTCTAAAATAAACACGTGCACGGCCAAAAGCACGTGCACGAACAAGGTACAACGAAAAGTGGTCGTTACATCCTCCCCACCTTAGAATAAAGTCCGTCCTCGGACTTTCTAATATATCTAGTCGTTTTAGTAACTACCCCAATCAAGTCACATTATAATTCAACCAGGTATAGTTATTACAAGTGCTTATATATGCACTAGGTAGTCAAACATTATCACTACCAACACGTATATATATAAACGTACGTTATACACTTATACCTATTATAGCCAGTCAAATTCATACATGTATTTCAATCACATATATAAACACACATCCCTTATATAACTACTACTTACCTAGTACAAAACAATAGTTCAGATACTCACATAAGGATAGTCTTTCACTTAGCAAATACAATCATTGCTCTACGTATAGATAGCTACCTATGCACAAACATCAAGGGTATACTACCCTCGAATATTTCCTAGTACACATCCAATGCCAAACACATCAACATAAGTAGCCACACCATACCATTATTAATCAAGTTTTACTATATATATATATATATATATATATATATATATATATATATATTCACCACTACTATAGTTTCACAATATATAGTCATTCAAATGCATGCAACTAGTTCACCATATATTCTCATCCCATACGGTCCTATAACTGTATTTACGACACGCCACATATACCATAGTCATCAATAACTATAACTAAGCACATACTTACCCGTGCATGGTGCACACCCATACACGCTAACATTTCATTCATACCAATCACACCACTATATACTTAGCACAACTACTCATCTAGTCTAGCTACTACACATATGTTCACACGGGCAAGTCCTTAGTAATTAACTATACCACAAGACCAACACCTATAACTATATACTGGCGTAGCGACCCACAATCATGTGTGTAACACAACCAGGCACAACACTCCTATCACTATACATACATCAAACATCGCTATATTCAACTACGAACATACATATCAATATACTTAGAGTATACCCACTCAAGCTTGAGTGAGACTCAATACACATATCAGAATATTCTACATACGTAACACTGCCTTTATACCTATACTTATACTACTACAATGTATATAGGTCTACCAATACAACCATATACATACCATAAGTCAATCACACTTAATATTTAGTCAGGTAATACTCACATAGTTCAATCACTTATATATGTCATGATAGTAATACAGACATCAGCACACGTATAATAATAATACACTCCCTAATACATGCATACGCATTCATCGTATAGTCACACACATGCAACATATATATATTCACACCAAAACCTACTACCTATAATTAGTATATTAACACATCTATACATACCTAATTAAGATATGCAATAGTCGCGTATACCTCACGGTATACACGCATACAACATCCCGTAAGAGCAAGCAGTACCAATCAAAATTATAACCATATTACCATATGTATGTCACTTATATACTCATGCAACAAAACATAACTACTTACGTCTAAACACAATACATACCCACATACGATCACGTACTCATACGTGCTAACATATAGGTCACTCAATAGGCCTACTCACTTATCTATACGTTCACCTATTATTATCACACCTATCATACACATAGCTTTACCAATCATTTATTTCAACCATTACAAGTATCTCTAACTACATACACTACATTAGATATTCCCACACTAACTCCTATATACACCGGCATCCCTAGTATAGTATAGCTACCCACACAAAAATCTATAACTACCAACACACAACAACTTCATACTATCACGAATAACTCCGAGTATATATATATATATATATATATATATATATATATATATATATATATATATATATATATATATATATATATATATATATATATATATCACACAATAGGCAAGCATCACTATACTATGGGTGGTATACTCATTCAAGCTCACGTACGTAACTCAGGTACATGCACCACAACAACATCACAAGGGTCCAAGGGTCTACTAACAACTAAGAGTTGACACAGACCTTGACGGGCACTAAAGCCTAAGCAATAAAGGGAGGTCGAGGTCGAGAGCGTGACGAGGGTAGGATCGATAAGCACGAATCCAGATAGGATGTATACAAGGAGACAGCTTGGTTAGACGAAACATTGGCTCAATGGTGATGTTTAGGTTGAGGGAAAAGGAGATGTAGAGATGCTTAAATAGGATACAGAAAAGATAATAGGGTAAATAGCATAAGCTAAAATACGTGGAGTTTGAAAACTGTTGTACTTCAAAAGTTGGAATCCTCGTCTTGTATAAAAATATTTGGAGGTCGATAAAACGAGTTGTTCAAAATAAGTTTGAGTCGAATATTCATAATAAGAGGAAATGTTTTATTGGCTTATCGCAAATCATTAAGAAAAGAAAGTAAATCATTCACCCGGACATTAAAGACATAATTTTTCAGAAAATTTTATACATCAGTAATTTAATATAATGTTGTCAAAAGTTTTTGAAAGTCAAAGAATGGAATCAAGCAACGGAAGAATTTAAACTCAGGTGAAATGCGTTCAAAACTTTAGGCTATGGAAAATTGAAAATAATCAATTTGAAACCACTTTTAGAGAACCAAGGTTTGCCAAAAATGAGAAACTGATTTACACAATGTTCTTAATATACGAGCACAACAAGTCTGGTACGGATATAAAAATAATTGAAAGTATGTATGGTGCACGAAAAAAAATAATATTAACTTAGTAGTAGAATTATCGAAATCGATAGCAAAGCTTTAAAACCAAACTATGGAAGGTCCAGATTAGGAAATGGTTATGAAATAGTAATTTTACAAAATCTGAAATAATGAAAACGACGAGCAAAAACCAACTTGCTGAAAGCTGAAATTACATGTGTCTTGAAAGTATATTAAGGTAAACACGACGTATCATTCGTATAACACAAATAAGAAGGAAAATTATAAATCGAATTGGGCAAAGCAAAAGTACGGTTCAGAATAGAATTAACATATGAAGGGACAAGGCATTTACATAAGTACGAAAAATATAGGCTGGAAAAATATTATAAGCTAGAGTTCAAAATTTCTGACAAAAGTTTTAAAATTTTAAATCAACGAAGGAGGATGAAGTATAAGTATATATGCATTAAAATTTGGAACAAGGTTAAACTTCGGAAAGGAGGAAGTCGAAAAAATACTCTCAGGAGATTCAAGGTTCGTAATGGAGAGGTTCGAAGATTGACGGCGATCGTCATGAGGTGATCTCGTGAATCGAGGCAAGGAAAATGGTCGGATGATCAAAGCATACATACGCCTAGGATATGAATCAGGAGAATCTACGGGGAAACTCCTACGGTCGACCAGCTAAAGACTAGGAACTAAGCGCTAAGACTTTCTAAGGAGCTAGGCAGTAATGAAATGCGTTCAGCTTGGTCCGAAATCGATGAACCCAAACGAACGACCAAAAGAAATTCCAGAAGTCCAATATGGTCAGGGGTAGACAAGGGCCACTAAGGTAACTCCTACGACGATCAAGTCAAATGCTAGCAGGGAGTCTAACTACAATCAGGGGCCTCTAACTAGCAAGCACAGACGTCTAACTAAGTCTTCGTATCTCCTAGGGACATAGGAAAACGACTAGACTCAGGGCTTATGACTCGGATGTTGCAATTTATTTAATGGACATTCCGTTATTATCGTTGTTCCGTTAATTCGCAATTGCAAGACTGGACCTGCATGGGCCACCAACAAAACCTGTCACGCCCCGCTTCCCAAAAACGTGGAGGCGAAGCGTGAGAAGGTCCGCTCAGACTTGAAGCTACAAAGCTGCAAGTCCGATAAGCGTCAATTACACAATAATAGCAGGTCCTTGCAATTGCATTACGAAACAAAGATAGTAAAAGAAAATGAGACAAAAGATAAATCTCATAATATCCATAATAATAAATTCCAACATCGCAGAAAAAGCCACCAGGCTAAAAGAAAAAGAGTCTAAAGGCCCAAACATGGCCAACAAAAGTACAGCGTACAAAACAAAAGGTGCCACGCACCGACAGCTAACAACAAAGCCTAAAACAAAAGGAATTCAGCAAAGTCACCAAGAAGGTCTCCGGTGTCCACAAAACTCCTCCTGGGCAAACATGGACTCAGACTCAGCGTCAGCAAAACATCACGTACTCTGCAACGGTCTCTGGCTCAGGGTCTAACATGTGACACCCAAAAGAGCAAGGGGAACATGTCAGCAAGTCTACAAGAGACTTGTGCAAGGAAACTGAAGGTAGGCAAAAGTAAAGCAACCTAGCAATTCTAGCATGAATGCAATGACATGGCAGTTAAAGTATGAGTGCAACAGGTAAAGGAAAGGAAAGTAAAGTAAAGTACGAGCATGGCATTTAAACATGGCATGGATGACAAGTATTACATGAATCATTCACAAGACAAGTACAAGACAAGGAAAGTAAGCACCTCGTGCACAGAGTTCACGCCTTACAGCTGAAGAGGCTGTACGGGCACACTTCTACGCTGATTGGTCGCTCAACCCTACCCCTCCACGGGTATCGAGCCAGGGCCTTACCCCCGAACGGGAATGCTCGCTTCTGGATCACGAGCCAGGAAGTGTTTTTAACAAGTATGGCATAGGGGTGCACCTAGCCTGGGACAAGCAAGTACAAGTATGTAGCGTGTGCTACGAATGCGACATTCAATGCATGGATGACATGACATGGCAAGTAGTAAAGCGTACAGGTAAGGAAAGTAAACATGACAGTTTAGTATGCATGATCAAAAAGTTTAAAGGGTTGGATCTAGCTTCGTTGTCAAGCTAGATCATTTAGGTGACGGATCTAGTTCCATTGTCAAACTAGATCAAGTAGGCGTCTAGCCAGCTATCATTTCACTGACTAGTCTCTTTTACGCTAAAAGCAAGGAAGTGGCCTAAAAACATGGCCCTACACAAGAGTTGGCAAGTTTCACTTGCCTGCAAGTATCACGTCTGAGCAACACCGTCCAACGAGTCCAAATCACAATAATCCTACGTGCACAAGTCCATCGGCCTACATCCGTTTTATTAATCTTGATTAGTGAATTCTAAAACATTTAAAATACTTTAAAAATACTGATTTTAGTCTTGATTAGCATGCAATTGGGTTGGGGGTCCTAGGGGTGCAAAGCGTTACCTCAACACGACGCGAAAGCTACACCGGCGTCGGGTAGCGACGCCGGGGGTTGGAATAATAATATCGCGCTCCAAGTCCAGATTCTAATTAGATTCCTCGCTGGAAGTTTCAGAGCAATCAACCGGAGCAACGATTCCAGATTCCAAAGCTAGCACGTGCGACGACGGGCTACGACGTGTCGCAACGACGTACGCGACGAATCCCCAAAGAGAAAGCACCTAGGTGGGGCCCACAGTAGTCCTAGGGACCTATGGGGGACCCACAATACCTCTGGAGAACTTGGGGGGGCCCACGGAGGCATGTGGTGCGACGGGTGCGGGGTTGCGACGAGTGGCTCTCGGTCGTACAGCCTCGGTGCGGGGAGATCCGTCGGTCGTGCACAGAGGATGCAGGGTTGCAACGCTTGGGGGTGTGCAGAGGCTGTGCGGCGTGCTTGGTGCGGGGTCTCCTCTCGGTCGGAGCGGGAAAACGGGGGTGTTTTCCTCGGTCGTGCGGCAGCTGTTTGTCGCAACGTTGCGACGAATCGTCGCAACGTCAAATTTGGGTTTTGGAAGAGGCTAGGGTTATTTTCTTGCGAAAATAGGTCTTTCTAGGGGTTGTTTATATAGTGTAGGTGGGTTGACTTGGTCTAGGGCTAAATCTAATAGGATTAGAAGTTCAAAAATATTTAAAATTTAAATCTCAACTTCTCCAACTCACACAAGGATTTGACTCGGTCCAAATGAGCTGGAAATTGGCTCAAAAATTCTTTAATACGTTTAAAACTCAAATAAATTTTATTTGGCCAAAAATAATTTAAAAATAAATTATTAAAAATATTATAAACCTTGTTAAAAATATAAAAGCGGTCAAATAAACTCCAAAAATTATAAAATAAATATCGGGGTGATCGTGATGACGAATGTGAGCTAACTAAGAAGACGGATCTCAATTTTGACGTCGGACGACAAAACTAAAAATAGAAACGTCTCCCGTCAAAAGTGAAAGTCGCCACGTCTCATCGAATAAGATTAAATTGTGGAAAAACGACTCGAGAAACGTCGTTCCAAATTAGTGCCACTATTTAATACTCTCAGAGACGTTCACAACGGCATATCACACAAAAGTGTTCACAAACAAATAAAGTCTAAAATAAACACGTGCACAGCCAAAAGCACGTGCACGAACAAGGTACAACGAAAAGTGGTCGTTACAGGCACAAGCTACTCGGCAGCACTTGCCCTAGGAGGGTATCCGTTTCACTCGGCCGAGTGGATAAATATACTCGGCCGAGTGGCAGTTTATACTGAAATCACAAAAAAAGATAGAGAGTTGGGTATAACAGACTTCCCTCGTTGGTGTGCCACTCGGGCGGACGACATTCTTTGCTCGGCTGAGTGACGATGGTACTCGGCCGAGTGAGGCTCTGTTTCCTGCTTCAGGGCTCCATTTTGGCTCTACTCTCTGTTTTTCTTCCTCCAGGTGGTTTCTTCCTCCTCCTAAGCCTCGAGTGCATTCCTGGAGCGCTCTTTTTCGCCTCGGTCATCCTCCATATGATAGATATCCTTTCCTCCTCCTCCTGTCAAAGAAAGTAGGACCTGTTGTCACAATTTTTCGGGCAAACGACTCAAAAACACTAATAAAGTCTAAAAAAATAAAAACTAAAATAGAAATAATGCGATAACCGTCGGGTTGCCTCCCGACAAGCGCTCGTTTAAGGTCTTGAGCTCGACCCCTTTAAATTTCAATTTAGCGCGGGATGTTGGGTGCATATGAGATGCACCCGTCAAATTTACCGGGAAGACCGCTCGGATTTGGATCATGGTGGTGTGTGGTCTTCCTCAGTGCCCCTTCGTCACAGGCAATGTTGGGGGGTGGCTCCCCCAAGCTAGAGCTTGCTCCGGTCTTTGACTTTGCCGGTGACACCGATCGTCGTATCGGTGGAGCTTTCTTCGGAGTCCTCAACTTCGAGAGCTTGCAGAGCTCCCGTATTCTTGCGACATCAGCATCACCATCATCAATCGCCATGGAGATATCGGGGGAGTCCTCCATCTTCTCTTATTCGGCCAAATCTAGGCCTTCTTCGAAGCTATCTTCGTGGGGTGCGCCGATGGAGTGGAGGATCGCCTCTTCGATGACCTCGTCGAGGAGGTCCATGTAATCTAGCTCCTCATGATACGGCATGTGCTTCATTGCCTTTGGTATATGGAGCTCCACTTCGATGTTGCCGACGTTCAAGGTAAGAGTCCCCTCCTGCACATCGACGATGACACCGGCGGTGGCGAGGAATGGGCGTCCAAGTATGAGCGATGTATCGCCCTCCTCCTTGATGTCCATTATCACGAAATCACATGGAAAACATATGCCTCCCGGAACTTGGAGTGGGATGTCCTCCGCGATCCCAACCGGCCTTGTAATCCGATCGTCTGTTAGTTGAATCCGCATGTCGGCAGGCTTTAAATCCGTGCCGGTATTCAACTTCCGGAACATGGAGAGATGCATGAGGCTAACACTAGCCCCCAAATCTACCAATGCTTTTTGTAGGGGGACGCCGCCTAGAGTGCAAGGAATCTGAAAACTCCCTGGATCTTTAAATTTGGCGGGCTCCTTTTCCCTATTTGTGAACCAAGTCCCTTCCTCCGCGAGCATGATCTTCTCCTTCCTCTTCCTTCCCATAATCAAGTCCTTTAAGAACTTGGCGTAGGATGGGATTTCCACTATAGCGTCGAGGAAGGGGATATTGAGGCTCACCCCTCTCAAATACTCGAGAAACTTGGCTAGCCGTTTCTCCATCTTGGCTCTAGCTAGCCGTTGAGGGAAGGGCACCGGTGGCATAAATCGGTGCTCATCAACAAGCTCCTCCATTCTAGATTTCACTTCTCCTTGCGGCTCCTTCTCTTTTTCAACTTCAATTGTCGGCTCGCTCTCTTGTAGAATCTCCACCACGGGTTCCTTAATTTGAGTCATGGGGGGGTGGTATCCTTCCCTCCCCTTGTAGTAACCGCAACCACGGCGTTGATATGGCCGGTGTTGCCCCGTGGATTTTGCTCGGGTTGAGTCGGCAACTGTTGATTGTTTCTATTTAGCAACGCAAGTTGCTCCCCAATTTGAGCGACGACGGTGGTAAGAGAATCTTGTCCCGCCTTCAACGAAGCATTGATTTTCCTCTGCTCCACCATAAACTCCTCCACCTTAGCTTCAAATTCCGAACGTTGTTGAGCTTGTGGAGGGTTGGGATTTCTCCAACCTTGATTGTACCCGGGTGGCCTATAAGGTCCCACTTGTTGCCTCGGTGGAAAGTTTTGTTGCGGTGGCCCCCTTGGTGGATAATTCGGTTGTGGTGGTGGAGCTCGATCTTGAGGAGGTTGTTGTTGCGGGGGTTCAATGCACCATCATTATTGGCATATGAGAAACCCGGATGGTTTCTAGCGGCCGGATTGGCCCAATATCAAGAATTCCCCGCGACATATTGAATTTGCTCCAACGCTCCTTCTCCATGCTCTCCTCCTACATACATGGCTTGGGATTGGTCTTACCAATCGCTCATATGATTTGTCGGCGTGGATGTAGAAGGGGCTCCTTGAGGCTCTGTAATGTACTTCTCCAATCTCTCCACTACCTTGTGGAGAGAATCAAATTTGTTGGCTAGCTCCGCGACGGCCTTGGCCTCATAAATGCTAGACGGCTTCAAGGAGGACGAAGAGTGTCCCCGCTCGTCGCCCCACTGTTGGTTGTTCAAGGCCATCTCCTCAAGCAAGGCCGTAGCTTCATCGGGAGTCTTTGACAAAATGGCTCCATTTGCGGTGGCATCGATAATCTGCTTCGTGCCCGGTTGGAGTCCATTGTAGAAACTGTGGACAAGCTCCCAATACTCAATGCTATGATGGGAGCATTGATGTTGCAAGTCCTTGAAGCGTTCCCATGCCTCATAGAGAGTCTCCTATGGTCCTTGCTTGAAGGACATGAGAGCACTTCTTATCTTCACCGTCTTGGAGGGCGGGTAAAATTTGTCGATGAAGGCACTCGCCAATTCATCCCAAGTGGTGAAGATTCCTTCAGCTTGCGTCCTCAACCAATATAAGGCCTTGTCCTTGAGTGTGAAAGGGAAGAGGCACAGTCTGATAGCATCTACGGAGAAACCCTGCATTTGGAAGGTGGCACATTTTGATAGGAAGAGCTGGATGTGGTAATGAGGGTTTTCATGGGAGTTCCCATGAAAAGGATCTTATTGCATAAGAACCACCAATCCGGTCTTCAACTCGAAATTTTTGTCGGCCGCCAACTCCGGCATGGCTATGGACGAGGTCGTGGAAGAAGTCTTAGGCCGAAGCCTATCTCTTATGGAAATAATCCTCGCCATTCGCTCAGCCAATTCTTCGGGTGTCTCAGGATGGGTCATAAAATTTCCTTCCGTAACGGGTCGCCTCTCCGCTCGAATCCTCCTCAATGTACGCTCGATCTCCGGATCGTTTAGTATTTCTTCGGGGTTCACCGAGGATCTCGTCTACATGCAAGGGAAAACAGAGTTTCAAAGAAATAGTTAGCACAACGGAAGGGCAAAATAAAATAGAAATAATAGAACAAAAAAAGAAAAATAGCTAGGTAGGTAGAATCAAACACTATTGCCTCCCCGGCAACGGCGCCAAAAACTTGATCGCGCCCCGGATACACGTCTCGGGACGGAGACTCGCTAGTCTTACCGCAAGCGCACGGCGTAGTGGCGAGCGGGTATCGAACATATGGAGGTCTAATGACAGTGTTTTCTTCAATCCACCTGGCTATAGGAACAGCAGAGAAATGTTCGCAGTAATGCGGTCACAGTCGTTCAATTATATAAAAGAAATAACAAATTAATAAAGACGCCTAGGGATAGGGAATCCCCGCTACTTGCCGTATCTCGTCATTGTGATTCGTAGGTTTCACAATTGCTAGACTTGAAATTCGGGTGAACTAGTTGCAACTAAATGTAGAACCAAGCTCACGCTCTCGCGCTGTTGCCGGTCTATAGCAAACCTAGGGTAGGGTCCAATCTCTTGCAAACCCTAACCTAGGCAAACTAGCGTGAAGAACAACATCATCGTTCAATCGTATCTCGAGCACACTCTCGTGCAAACTCAAGCTACGACCTAGGTTGGGATAGTTCCCACCCGTCCAATCTCTTGCAAACGGGTATTGGTATAGAATTACAATTGAAAACCCTAGTTTCGGTCCAATCTCTTGCAAACCGATTCCGGAGAGATTCATTTGCAACCCAATTCGAATTTCTAGGGCTTCCTATCGAGTTGGGATCCAATCTCTTGCAAATCCCAATCGGTATGAATCCCTAGCTATTCGTATTAAATCAATCCCAAACTAACCCTAATCAATTCTAGCAGTAATTTCACCAATTCATCACAAATTTGAAATTGGGCTCGTAGGGTTCATCCCTACGCCCTAAGATGATAAAACTACTCACAATTCATAATGAAATTCAATAGAAATTCACAAATAAAATAAATAGAATTCATAGCAATATTCAATATATCAATAAAAATGGAGTTTTTGATAGAGAGAGAGACAAACCAATGAAGAACAAAATAGCATCCAACAAATTAACACTTTTCTCTCCTCCCTCAAGGCTAAATATAATCCCTAAAAAGTAATCTAAAAAAGGCTGCAAAAAGTTCTGAAAAAGCTCTCTAAACTAGGTTAAAAACTGGGGTTAAATACCCCCCAAAATCGCCCAAAAAATCCTGACGAAAATGCCCCTGCGCAGCCTCAAAATCGCAACTTACGCTACAGGCAGCGCGGCTCACTTGGCCGAGTGAAAAATGTCACTCAGCCAAGTGAGAGACCCTGTACAATTACAGTAACTTCGGACTTTTGGGGGTCAGCTCCTCGGGAGTCACTCGGCCGAGTGACATTTCTTCACTCGGCCGATGGGCGTTCTTCACTCGGGCGGACAGCGTTCGTCACTCGGCCGAGTCAGTCTTTGGGGCTGACTGACGGATTCCAAAGAGTTGGACATTTTTGGTTGCCGTCGTCTTGGCTCCACTCGGGCGAGGGATGACTCGGTGCTCGGCCGAGTGGTCTGGCGATGCTCGGCCGAGTGCACGCTGATATTGGCTCTTTGGCGTGTCCGATCTGGCCGGCCGAGCGGGCTGTCTATGCTCGGCCGAGTGACTCCTTCACTCGACTGAGTGGCATGCTGAGAATGCCCATCCTTCGTATTTTTGCCTCCTCGTCGCTCCTACGACGTTCTTTCTTCTTCCACTCCTCTCCAATCGCAGAATACTCCTCAAGAGAGTCGTCGGTGGCACTCCGGAGTGGGTGCATCTTAGAATCACTCCAAATCGATCCAAATCTCCTGAAATACGACAAAAACAACAAATCGTGAAAAGCATCGCAATATTGTCGAATAAACGTGAAAAACACGATTTGAGCGACCTAAATGGCATGCAAACATGCAGAAAAAAGGTGTAAAATACGGAGTGATCACATGTCCCCTGAATTGAAGGGCGTGACAGTTGAAATGATGACGAATGCTTCATCTTTTGGAATGCATCGTCTAATAATTCCATTGCTACAAGTCTTGTATAAAAGTGGGTCGTTCCAAAAGTAATTCCTAACATTGTAAAAGAATATCTTGCAATGTTGGAAGGTTATGTCATGGGGAATGATTCCGCAGGCGAGGTAGTTCACAATATCTGCAAACCTTGGAGCCTTTGTTGAAGTGATAGTAAACAATTGATCATCGGGGAAGGAATCATCTATTGGCATGGATGCACTTGCGTCCTCATTAATAAGACGCGATAGGTGGTCTGCAACTACATTCTCGGTGCCTTTCTTGTCCTTAATTTCCAAGTCAAACTCTTGTAGCAGAAGATTCCAACGTATCAATCGGGGTTTGTCATCCTTTTTATTTAGCAAGTACCGTAGTGTAGCATGATCTGTATGGACGATGACCTTTGATCCAGCAAGGTATGATCTGAATTTTTCTATGGAAAAGATCACTGTGAGTAGTTCCTTCTCCATAGTAGTATAATTCCTCTAAGCCTCGTCTAGCATTTTGCTGGTGTAATAAATGGCGTGAAGTTTACCATCCTTTCTTTGGCTCAGAACTGCTCCGACATCATAATCACTAGCATCACACATCAGCTCAAAAGGTAAGTTCCAACCTATGGTCTTGATGATAGGTGTATAGATGAGCTCCTTCTTCAACATGTTGAAGGCTACAAGACAATCGTTAGTAAACATAAAAGGGACGTCCTTAGTTAATAATTCCATGAGGGGCTGTGTGATTTTAGAAAAATCCTTGATGAAGCGGCGGTAGAACCCCGCATGACCAAGAAAACTTCTAATTCCTTTCACGTTCATGGGGGCGGTAACCCCTCTATGACCTCTATCTTGGATTTTTTGACTTCAATCCCTCGTGAAGATATATCGTGTCCTAGTACTACTCCTTCTTGAACCATAAAATGGCACTTCTCTCAATTCATTACTAGGCTCTTTTCTTGGCATATCTTTAAGACCTTGGTTAAGTTCTTTAAACATGTGTCAAAACATGTGCCATAGACAGAAAAATTGTCCATAAACACCTCCATAATGTGTTCCATAAAATCGGAGAATATAGCAGTCATACATCTTTGAAATGTGGCAGGAGCATTACATAATTCAAACGGCATTCTCCGGTAGGCGAAGGTGCTGTAGGGATGTTTGGATCCCCGCAAGTCCACGGATGTCAATAGCTTTGTAGTATAGTATAGGTTGTCGGTCTACATGGAAGGTGATTGGTATGGGCCTCGGGCTATGGTTCAGAGTGGTGTGACTATGTTAGTTGTGGGGTGTATTAAAGGTTTTGTCACGGTTATCTCTCTTAATACTAACAATAAAGAGAAAACTAAGGCGCCAGGAGTCACTACTAGGATTCGTTGGGTGTCGATGCTAGGTCATGATTCTTAGGTTAAATTTGGTTCATAAGACGAGATTGTCGCATCTTAATGTGAAATTGTAGCCAACTATCATTGAACCACTCATCTAACGTGCCCCGTGCTTAGCCCTGCCATCGTAGATGACCTCGCACATGATACGTGCATTATGATTAACAAATAATTCCCAATCTCCACTCGTGTCCCTATCGTGCGTTAGAGTTTCGATCCGTGATGTGATGACTCTTATTGATCCTATTGGAAACATCGTTGTCGATGATTTCTTGTTTGATGATAACAAACATGTGTGAACCCGTTTTAGAGTTCCAAACCCTATAGGACTCTACCATATATAAGTCAATGTATATACCTAGGGTATTTTGCCAATTCATAAAAAGAGGAGCTTATTGAATATATTTTTTTCTTTTTTTGATTTAAAAGGAAACTATTGATGAAATTCATATTCCCATAAATGTCTAGTATTATTTTCTTGGCTGTGCATGCATAATAGACTTGATGTATAGTTGAGACATGTTCAACAATGAAAAACTAGATTTTTACCTCTTCTATCACACTTTCACGGATTAAATGTTATTATTCATTTGGAATTGCTTTTCATGAATATGATAAAAGTGTATGAAGGTGGATAATTATATGTTTATAACTTGATGGGATATGATGAGTCTAGTCAAGAATAATAATTGATGCTCATTAAAAAGAAAATAAAAATAAATGTGCAAAGGAAGAAAAATTATATATAAAGAGCTTGTATGAAAAATGGATACAATTCTTGGCTAAGTCTCAACCCACGGACATTCAACTTATGCTATGAAATTATTATTTATTAGTTTTGATGTTTTGTCTGTCAAGCAATGCCATCTCTCATTTAAAAGTCCTTATAGGCTATGTATGAGTGTTGGTAACTTGAATTCATGTTTCATGAAGTGGGGGAATTCAATCTTTGAAATTTATACATATGGAAAATGTTGGTATGTAAAGGTTGAATTCATGAATTCAACTCCCTATGAACTTAACTTTTAATCATCACACATGAGTATGAATATTTTTAATAATCTTAGTGACTAAATTGTTGAATATTGATTAACTACTCGTGATGGTTTTAATGTATTCATATGCTATGTTTTATAATGCTTTATTTTCTAGATGAATATGAAATATAATCTTTTGTGAACTTTTGATGATAACAAAGAGGGATAAATTTATAAGATTTGAACCACCATCTTGGATGTTGAAGTAATTGGTTGCATGTTAATATGGAGTATCCAAATATAGGGAGCATGTCAAAAGTGAGAGCTTTATAATTGTATGATTTATTATATCAAATTGACTTGCATGATCACACTTCACAAACACAAGCACGATGACATGATTATGAGCTTTATATGATCAAATCTTAATTACGGTTTGTCGTCATCAAAAGGGGGAGATTGTTGGAAATATCGTTGTCGATGATTTCTTATTTGATGATAACAAACATGTGTGAATTGTTTTAATATGTTTGTTAAGTGTATTTTAGGTTATTACAAACCTATGAAGATTATGAAATATGATGGTGGAGACAATACTCATGATGGAATTGATTATGCGAAGAAATACGGGGTAATACCCTTGAATACGAAGGAAAATTGAGTACTTGCAAGGGGATGTTAAAGAAAACAGAGACAAAATGAAGTGAAACTCATCAAAAAAGTGAAGAGTATGTCAAATAACTCTTAGAATATTTATGGTAAATTTAGGAATTTATTTGGCACATGAAATGTCACGTATACGGGTGAAATACGTGAAGAAACAGAGTTCTTATAAAGGGAATTTGAGCTACAGTAGAATAAAAGGTCTACAAAAATTCTACAAGGTGAAGAATGGGCTTTGGAAATTTTGGTGAATTTTTCAGGAATTTACGAATTTGTTAGAGATCAAAATACACTCAAATAGGGCTAAAATATGCATGGTTTTTGGATTTGAGCAAATCTCTTGGACATGTGTCATCACCCCAGCCAATCCCGCATTTTGAAGGCTGATCCGACTGCCAGGATTGCTGCCGACTTGGATCTAGGGCCTGGATGTGTTTTAAGTGGGTTTTGATCCGTTTTAGAGTTCCAAACCCTATAGGACTCTACCATATATAAGTCAATGTATATACCTAGGGTATTTTGCCAATTCCAAGAGCTAGAGACGTCGAAACGACAAGCCGTCTTCTCCTACGTGTTCCTGATAACTTGCCTGACTACCTGAGATAGAGAAACTAAATATCTGAAGCAAAAATCTAGGGGTCTCTTCATAGCTAAATAAGGAGACGATACGACGATCAAACTTGAAACAGAGACAACTTTTTGCACATGCATCCAAACGACAAACGGCTAGAGCCATTGGGAAGCTATGCACATGCAGAAAGATGAGGACATCACAACATCTCAATCTGAGCTTTCTAAACTCATATTTATCTTTTGAGAGTTGCTTTGATCTTTGTAAATCTTATTTTTACAAACTTTTTTGTGCAAGCTACTTGTTATAGTTTGGGGGATTCTCGATGCATGGGATATGATCAAGACAGGGTCTAGCTTGTTTGGTTAGTTCAGTTTAGCAAAAGGAGTTGCAATTCTTGAGAGCTATTGGGCGTGGAGTAAAGGAAGTTGCGAGTTCATAGTGTCTTGTAGGCATGGAGAAACTGATTAATCAAAGAGTAGATCTTGGGGGTTACTGGAGTAGGTCGAGGTTCGACCGAACCAGGATACATCTTGGTGTGATTGGTTGTCTGCTATTTTCTGCATATTTTTTGACTGTCTGTGATTATTCCTGTAAATCATATAATTGCATGTGCTTGCTAGTCTAAATATTTTTAATTCCGCATTCACCATACTCATCCCCCTCTAGGGTGTCGTATCGATCCTAACAGATACTACTATCGTAGATTATTAATTAGGAATATAGGGCATCAGTGGAGACCAATAGAGTTAGTGCCATTATCGTGGATCACAAACCCTAAGTGAATCTGATAGGCTCATATTTACACTTTATTTCTGCATTTTTTCCACCCTATAACGATTGCTCATATCGTAATTTTAATGATTATATGACATTTTCACGATATATTTTACTATTCCTTTGTTTTGTCTGATTTCAGCGAATATGGAGCAATCGGGAGCAATTTGGAGCCATAAAAGCCTACACGCATATCGGAGCATCATTAACGATGATATCGGAGAGCTAACGATGTTGGAGGATGAGTAAAAGAAGAAGGAAGGCAAAAGAAACGACGAGGAAGGGACAAGAGAGAAAGAAGAGTATAAAAACAGGCCATTCGGCCGAGTGAAGCAGCCCACCCAACCGAGAGAAGCTGACACACCCTATCCAGCCTGAATAAAAGCCAGAATATACTCGGACGAGTAGGAATTTCCACTTGACCGAGTGGAGATAAAAATTGTGAAGAAATCCTTCGACGCTCCTCTGTTTTTAGGGAGGATTTGCAGTAGGTCCTACTCGAGCGAGTATGAATCTCACTTGACCGAGTGAGAAGACTACTCGACCGAGTGGTCTGAACTTCCAGAATACTGAAAACCCCAATTCCTACAGATTTCTCACTCGACCGAGTGAGCAGTTCACTCGGCCGAGTGCGTCGTCGAGCAGATTCCCAAATCTAGGGGTTGCTGCTGTTCAAGGGCAAATCTGTCAGGATTTTCTGAATATTTTGGGCGGCTATAATTACCCAGTTTTGAGAGTAGCCTAAGGAGAGACTCTCTTAGAATAATTTTCTTACTTTAAATTCTAGTTCTAGTTTTCTTTTGGTGAAAGGATTGGAGAGGATGACCTAAATTTCAAGCTTGTATTCAAAAATTTGTTTGGCTAAACTCTTGCAAGTTGATATTTTTATGCTATACTTCTCTCTAAATCTGAGTTTTGTGATGAATTCAATTGTATATCTTATTTCTAACTTGATTTTTATGATGAATTGTGAGTAGTCTCTTTGCTCTATGGTAAAGGAATGAACCCTATGTATTTAAAGTATGATTTGTGAGATCTATTGAATTGCTATGTCGCTAAACTTATTAAGGGTTAGATTGTGATCGATTTACTATGGATAGCTAGGGATTTCTATTGGATCTTGAGAGCTTGAGTGAGGATCTTGATCAAAGGGAAGCCCTAGATATTTGATTTAGATCTATAATCGAGATTCCCTAGAATTGGTGCGCGAGAACGACCAAAGCTAGCATCTTTATTATATTTCTATAATTTTATTCGTTTGTACGACGATAAAATGGATACAAACTATCACGATCTAGATTCGAACTCAAGTTGCGCGAGAGCAAGCTTGAGTTGGAATTGAATATTATTGTCGATCTTAATGCTAGTGATTTGAACTAGGCTTGTACGAGAGCGAGGCTCTAGTTTAGATTACTATAGACATGCGTAGCATAAGAGCGTGCATTGGTTCCCAATTTAGTTGTGAAATGTTCACCCTAAATCAAGTGTAGTAATGTAGAGATTCGTGTTTCATATTGATTGCTTGAAATCTATAGTGGGGATTCCCAAGCCCTAGGCATTCTTTTAAATTGAATTTACAACACTTTGAACAATTGTGACACCATCGCCACTAATCCCCAATAGCTCAGTAGTTGATCAGCCCAAAATTAAATCCGAAACAATATCGTTTTACTGCAAGCACACGGTATAGTGGCAAGCAGATATCGAACACGGGAAAGCGGTGCTATACTACCTATTTACTCTTAGGTTGGGTTAGACTTGCGAGTTTATTGGTGGGTGTGGATTGTGGAGTGTCGTAATGGTGATGGATGCGAAGGTCATGTCACTCGATATCGTAAACAAAGGATTCCACACAAATAAAAGACTAGGGCATTAGGACTCACCACTAGGATCATCGGATGTCGATGCTAGGTTAAGAATCTTACGTTGCATTGGCTTTATTAGGGATTGTCGCATCTAAGATATGGAATTCATGGCTTTAAGCGCCATGAATATAACGTATCACATTAACCTCGTCCTCGCGACAGGTGCACACGATCCGTGCATTAAGAATCGATAATATTTATGCCACTCTCATGGTCAGAATGATCTCAACTTATGATACTCTCATAGGTTAGAGTTTCGATGTATTTTGGTGGCTCTCATTGAAGCAATGATGGTAGCCGTCAATTAGTAATTTAGTTCGTTGGTGGATCCCATCAAGACACGAGCCGATCACGAGCCCTAATTGAATCCACTAACTGCCTAATTAAGTTTATAGGATACTCCTTAAGCCAATCAATTCCACCGACCGTGGGCACGATCTCAGTACGATATCTTCTACACACTTTGCTAGATCGACCAAAATACGTCCCTTTTATACCAACGAACCTAAAAAATCCTAACTTTACATCTAAATCCTAAGATCCTAGGACTAATCTATTAGCACTAGAAAAGACTGCCCATTGATCATAGAAATAGCAATGGAAGATTCAAGATAAGCAATAGAATTCATGATCGCAATCGATATTAGAACAATAGAAAACTTCATTACATGCATCAACGAGATATTCAATAAGAACTAAAATAGAATTCAAAGGAATAGAATACTTAGCTTGATACAAGAGGAGGGGCCTATGGCATGGCCTAACTCCAAAAGAAAGTCTCCAAGAACTCCTAAGAAAATAAGATCCAACTCCCCTTTCTAATGACAGATACAACCATATATATAGTCCCCTCAAAACCCTAGCACATAACCTAAGAAACCCTCTGAAATTCGTGCCTAAAATTAACTCTGGCAGCAACTTAAGTTCTGGGCCCCAGCCAGCTCAGTCGAGTAAAACACAGCACTCGGTCAAGTGCAGATTTCAGCACTGCAGCGTCAACTTGCAGAAATTCCTTAGATTTCATCCAATCTCCGATTGGTGCGTTCTTGGTGGAGTTGGAGCCGTCTTGAAGTCTACTATCCATAAAAATATGAGAAAAATAATTTGCCAACTGAAATGATAGCAGATATCAAAAGAGTGATATGCTATCTGAAAATCTGTGTGCTTGCCTTACTCGACCGAGTAGCCTTCATGCTCGATCGAGCTACAGTGGGTTGCTGCTTTAGCTTCAAAAATCCGCTCTGGAAATTGGCTCAGCTCGGTCGAGTAGTTGCAGTACTCGGTCGAGTCTCTGATCTGCTTGGTCGAGCTACAGTCGCAGGAGAGGCCCTCGAAATCATCGTCCTGTTTGGATTCATCTCGATCGAGCTAGCATGCTATTCGGTCGAGTGCCTTTGTGCTCTCCTTCTGTAACGACCTGTTTCTATACGTACGTATTCCGTACGTATTTCCGTTACGATCTTCCATAACTTGTGCTATGTTCATACACGTATCCGTATTTCATAAGTATTTTTTTATTTGTATGATTGTTTTATGATTATTTCTATAACTCATATTATCTTTAAAACCTTTTAATTATAAGAGCTTTTAAATTCAAACTTTGAATTAGTTACCATATAAGTTCTAGGAGACTTTTACGACATTTTGAATAACAATTAAATCAAATTCTTAATTATAATATTTCTTGTCCTTTCCTTTCCTTACCTGCAATTAAAATCCCCACTCTTAATTTCAATTAATATGATTACGTATGTTTAAATCATTTCACATTCGAATTCAAATATCCTTCCTTATTTAGATAGAAGACCCTTTTTTATGACAATAAAAAACTCTATTTTAAATCACAATTGTTCTTCGTGTTCCTTCCTTTTCTGTAAGTCTCTAAAGCATACCATTTCTAAAATTTCCTTTTCTTCCTAGCATTAATTCCTGTTATTAATTTCAATTATACCCTTGTTACTTCCAATTTTTCCTTATCTTTAAAACCGTTTAAGTTTAAATTATATGTTTACATGTACAACATTTTTGAATTCAAATTTTAAATACCTTCCTAGTAAGTCCTAGGAAACCTTACCTTACTTTATGGCCAATAAACTCTATAATTTTAATGATGATTATAATTGTGTTTCTTGCCATGTTTATCTCATTCCAACCCTTCCATATTTTCCAACCTTAATTCGTTCTTTGATCACAGCCGCAAAGTTCGTATGGTTTTATTTTAGTATTTACTGCATGCCATTATTATTATTACTAAGCTAATAGGATTAAGGAAGTTATTTTAAGTGAGTTATTATAAATTAGAAATCAATTCACTTAATACAAATTCAAATTTCATTTCATTTCCGACAACTTTTTTTTCAAATAACTTTCTAATAAAACCTATAGCTAAATATGAAGATTTTCCTCTTACTAAATTCCACTGATTACTCCCTAATTTATTATTTTAATCAACTTTCCTTAATTTCCTCTCACTAATAATTGTTTTTATTCAAATCCTTCCTTTTTCCCTCGCAATTAAATCCCCTCTTCATAACGATTAATGCTTGTTTCTTTCCTTGTTCTCTTGAGTTTTAAATCTTTTATTTACAACAAAACCTTTCCATTTTAACATTTTAAACCCTCCTAAATTAGAATCATTTAATACTAAAATTAATAAATAGGATTTCAAAACATTTCCTTCTATAAACCCTTTATTATTATTAAAGGCCTCTTCTTAAAATCTGTTTTAATTTTCATTTCAAATTCAAACTTCTAATTTTTTTTTAAACTTTTGAAATTCAAATGCAGCTTCCATTTTTAGACCCTTTAAACCTATTAATTCTTCTTTTCAAAACCTTACTGATAAATCCCATTTAAGCCTAAAATTGAATAGCCCTAATTTCCTTCATTAAACCTATTAAATTCAAATCCTATTAATAAGAATCTCAAATCATTTCCTAATGATCCAGCCTTCACCCTACAGAATTCCTAGCTAGGAGCCTACTCATTTTCTTTTCCTCTGCAAACAAATCACCCACCCTCTCTTTGCAGCAGAGACCACCTTCGACGCCAAACTCATCGCCACAACAACCCAACCAGCACCTCCCAAGGCCACGCTGCGGCCACCCTCCGACAGGATCATCCCACCTCCCACGTCGGACGCTCTCTAGCCTTCCGGCGTCGGAAACACCTCCCTCCACCACACCCCGCATGCAACCTCTCGCAACACCTTCCACACCTGGTGCCTCGTCCTACCTCCGACCTCCACGCCGACGAGTACTTCCCGCCGCTGTCTTCCCCGTCCATCAGCTTCCGGCAGCCTCACGTCCCGCCCCGCCCACTACACCTCCCGAAGCCGCCTGCCCTGCCTCGCCTTCTCGCCCTCCTCTCCTTCTCAGACACTCGACAGCCCGCTGCATCCCCTCTCACCTTCGACCACTCACCAACACCGCCTCCCTCGCACGGCCCCCGACGACACCGACTAACCTCCGTCCGCCGCTCCATCCGTCAGCCGTCATCTTTTCCCCTTCGACCACCCATCGATCATCGCCGGAACCCCCTCCCGAGTAGTCGTCGGCGAGCCCAGTAACCGTGCCCACAGCCCCGCTTCTATCCGGACTCACGATCCGCCCTTCGCCAGGCCCAAGCCTTCCGATCACCCCCTCACAGCCCAGCTCGCCGGCCTCCCTCCTTATCTCCGAGCAACGTCCGCCAGGCCGTGCTCCGTAGGGGCCTCTGACCAGTCTCTGACCCCGCCTCCAAGAGCAGCTGCCCCTCCGCTCCACCTCGTGGCTCCTATCCCGACCGCCCGTCAACGCATCTCCCACCGTCGAGCTGCCGTGAGCACCCCTTGCTGCAATCACGTAAGTTCTATATTAAAAGGTATTAGTTTATTTTGGGATGAACAGTTGCTACTGATAGGGGCGAATGATTACTTGAGGAGCTATAGTGATATGGATAGAGCAGGTTATATTTAATTCTGGTAGGTACGTTATGCTATGATTATAGGATCAGTGACTCACACCTTGTACTGTAACAATGAGTTATTATATACGGTTTGCATTATATATTTTAAAGTTAACATTATATTTAGTTAGTTAATTATTAGTTTATGTACGCTTAATATGTATATATTTGCTTATAAAGTAGATGTTACGGAGTTGTGGTCCTTTGGCTTGATGTTAATAAAGTAGATGTTACGCAGATTGATATCACGTTCTTCATCGTGATCGTCGGGTACCCAGAAACGCATCATTAGGCAAGTGCTCATTTTTACTGGTGCTTTTAATTATTTTTGAGATATTTCAAAGGTCAAGTGCACCTCTTTACATCTTTTATAACCGTTATAGTTAAATCGTTTAAGCTGAGATTTCATGATTGGCAAGTGCACTTTTTACGTATCTTGAAACCGTTGCTTTTAATTGCTTGACCTGAGTTACTCTGATACACAAGTGTGCATTCTTCCCACATGTTTTAAGGTGTTGTTACATTATTTGTTAAACCAAGAATCGCTATTAGTGTGTCCTCTCATAATGCATGCTGATAAGTAACCTGCTTGTACACTCTTGATTTAATGGTTGTTGATGGAACATGTATTAATGGAACATATTGACGGAACAGATTACCTTGAAATCGTGGAATCGTGCTTATTGATTGGCTACTCCTGTCGGTCATATGTGACTAGTCTGGCTCGTGTTCCAGTAGGGTCATATGATGACTAGTCTGGCTCGTGTTCCAGTATATGGCGGTTTAGCATTTGTGAACTCGTGTGATCGATTAGGCTGGCTCATGTTCCAGCAAAACACTTGGGTGGGGTAGTTCAATGTAGTAGAGGCAGGAATGCTAGATTACACTCTCGTGGTGAACTTGACCGACACCTGGCCGGGTCGGTGAGTAGAGAGCCACGGGTAGCCCCCGTTGGCTTGGGTGTAATGCTGGTCACTTTTCTCCCTCTGACATTGGGCTTTTCAATAGGCACACTTGGTTGATTGTCCCGTTATTTTACTCATGTTGTTACTATTGAGGATTGCGCACTCTGTTAGTTACTCCTGCCTTATTCGTGTACTAAAATCATGCCTAATGCTGTGCACACTACACATTTCATGCCTATTGCCGTATACACAACACTTGTCATGCTTATTGTTGTACACACTACACTTGCCGTGCACACCACACTTGTCTCGCTTATTGCTGTACACACTACACTTGCCATGTTTACTGTTGTACGCACCACACTCGCCGTGTTATTGCTGTGCACACACTTGCCATGCTTATTGCTGTACACATTACTCCTTGTCATGTTCATTACTTTGTGCACTACACCTCGCCTGCTCACTGTTTTGCACACTACACTTGCCAGTGCTCATATGTTTCTTACGCTGCCATGCTCTAACCAACGTGACTTCTATTTTGATTCTCATATTGTCAAGTAAAAGTTTTTGAAAACCTTGCCGAGGGTCAAGTTTCTTTGTATCTTTTTAAATCTTGCCGAGCGACCCTCGCTGACGTATATTTCCTTGTCTTGTGAAATATACGTCAGGTATTAGACAGATTTGCAGAGGAGAAATCCTAAAGACTGAGCAGATTGACCAAGGTGCCCAGACGCTGAGGTTCCCTGCTGGAGAACAACGAGCCTTCGCAACGCCGCTACAATTTAATAAGTGTTGTAAACTTATTCAGATGAAATTCCAGTTGTATCTCTATTTCTAATGGCCATGCTAGGCCTTATTTGTGTACTTGTAAAATCTAGACATCGTTGTAATAATAATGAAATTTCCCTTTGTTCCGAGTTTGTAAGCAAGAACCTGCCAAGTAGTCATACACAAACGCTTATTGGGTTGGGGCTTCACCGCTCCAGCCCAAGCGGGCCCGCTCGCGTCCTCGCTCCCAAGTATAATGGGAAGCGGGGCGTGACACCTTCTTCGAATTGGATTTGGAATTGAATTAGCTGACCGAGTTGATCTGACCGAGTAGTCTCTCTACTCGGTCGAGTGGAGCGTGCACTTTGCCTTTGGAGCTCTTGGTGTCAGTCTGGATGGTAGCTCGGTCGAGTACTGAGGCACTCGACCGAGTAGTTTGGAAAATCAGTGTATATCTCCATAGAGCTCTCTTCTCCTTCCTTCTCCTTCTCTTTTGGATCTGGATCCTTGCCTAGAGGGGGGTGAATAGGCTAATAAAAAATTCTTGTGCAACCCACGAGAAATCACACGTAGTTAAAGTCACAACCAGAGTAAATCAGAGATAATCACAGAGTACGCATATATATACCCTGGTTCGGTCGCACCAACGACCTACGTCCAGCCCCAAGAAAATACTAGCATTAATAAGTTCCTTTCGTACACCTACAATGAGGTCCTAGCTCCAACTCCCCACCTAGACTGTACCACACTCAACAAAGTGCAGAACTCTATCAACCTAGTAAATGCGTTTCTTGACTGCTACAACACGTTAAGACCCTCTTGTCTAGCCCCAACCAGACAAGTCAAAAATAGTCACAAAATATTGGTAAAGTTTCCCCTACAGAGAACATCACACTAAGACACCAAAATAAAGAGTAAAGTGTTTAGAAATGCTTAGTTCGTGTCCGTGTAGTCGTCTCTATCAATCAGCACGTCGTCAGCTCCAATCTGATGCAAACGGTGTCTCGATCCGACTCCTGGATCTCAAATAGCACACTGGTCTGTGCGTACAGCAATCCCAGTTCAAAGTGAATTATAAGCTGTCTGTGCGCTCAGTAATTTCCTTAAATCAGCTCTTCCACGTTAGCTCAAAATAATTCCGCTTCGTTTCATTTCTTTCGCATGAGGGCTCATCCACGTCAGAAGCACTCGTCGTTGGTTTGCATTAGGGCATGCAGTGCGAAATCTTCACGGCAACGACAGCGATTTTGTGCGGCGGACTGCTTTGACGGCGGCGTCAACTCCAAGCGAAGAGCTCTTTGGTAGTGCCCCCAACTCTACGGCATGCAGCATGACAGCGATGATCTTCGAGCGATGGAGATCGAGTTCTCCGTGCGGTGTGATCTTCGACGGCGCCAACTCCACGGCGACGGCGATCTCCGACGTGCAGCGAGGCTTGCAGTGACTCCGTGGCGTGGCACTGCTTTGACTCCGTGTGAGGGTTCGATGACTTCTCCGACTTAGGCCATGCAGCAGCGCAAAGAGAGCGGCGATCTCTGCAACTCTGACGGTGACTTGCTTCTCTCGAACTCGACGGCAGCGAGGGCACATCACTTCAACGTCTACTCCTTTGGCGAACTTATGACGTCCTAGTGACTTCGACGGCAGCTACGGGTGACGGTGACTTGATGATACAACTACTTCTGAGTGGTCGACAGCAAGCTCTCTGACTCGACAACACTCTGATGTGATCTACGACATCTTCGCTTCGCTCAACGACGACGGGAACTCGAGTGCAGCGGTAGCTTCGCGATGGCAGTAAGCGTCGGACATGTGGGGTGACGTCTAGTCGATGGAGAACCTTTGAATACGGCAAGCATGGGCTGCTCAGTGGGCTTCGACATCGATGTTACCTTCACAATGGCAGTAACGGTTGATAGGGTTCATTGACAGCGAGTTTCTTCGGCAAACGAGCGACCACCTCGTGTTCTCCAAGCGACGGCGACAACATGCTCGAGGATGATGATGAAGCCTTCAAAAGTTTTCGGCAATGGAGAGCTGAGATGATGCTTTAGGCTTTGGGAAAGGGTTGTGAAGCTTGCGTGATATTGTGTGTTCCTTGGCTTTGGAGATGACAGATAGGGTTTTTGTTTGACAAGTGTTGCGGAAATGAGATATGAGAGGCTAGGGTTTATTTTCTTTGATGACAGCTGTAAGGATCGCCTTACCCTTGCAATACTAACAACAACACACTAGAGGGGGGGTGAATAGTGTTATGGCAATAAAATTGTCCAATTAAAATTAAACTTGCAAATGTGGAATAATAAATGCAAGAGGAAATAATTGACAAAATCAATCCAAACGCAAACACAAGATTTTACCCTAGTTCCCCAAAACTTGGATACGTCCAGCCACACCAATATTCATATATTCCCACAAAGAGAAGTGAATACAAATCCCACAAAGAGATACCTCACCAAGAGGATTTTGCCCTACACAAGGACCCAACCAACCCAACACAGGGGTCAAAATACTACCTAGAGAATTACTAACTCCCACTCATCAAATTAGGGTTAGCCCTACACTAGGACACCAAACTCCCACTAAGAGAGTTATTCCCACAAAGAGAATATCATTATCCCACAAAGAGATAAACTCCCACAAAGAGAGAAAGACTAATTCCCACAAAGAGAATTAGTGTTACAAGAATTATCAAGTAAAATAAATACTCTTACCTATGCCTTGAGATGCTTACTCATAGATGAAGGCAAGGCATGGAAGAGGATCTCTAAGTGTTGAGATTGGTTTGAAAGCACTTGGATGATTTCCCTTGAGCTGGACTTCAATACATGAAGAGGAATGAGAGCTCAAAGAGGGAAATGAGAGAGTTTGAGAGTTGCTTATTAATCTGTTATGATTTTCAATAGCATCAAGAAGTTCTAATGAACTCAGCACACCCATATATATAGGAACCCTATATCAACCCTCAAAACCCAAGAAAACAACAAAAAGCACAAGGCTGCAACGGCTAGTTTCTGGGCAGAAACGTCAAGGACAGTCGACTGATGAACAAATGACAGTCGACTGTTCAACGGCTAGAAAATATCCAACGGCTATAATCTGAGCCAGGACAGTCGACTGATGAAGTCGATACAGTCGACTGTAAATAGGACATGCGTCTGTAAAACTTTCAGCAGGCGACTGCTGCAGGGGATGGAATAAAACAGAGAGCTGCACTCTTTCTCCAGATAAGCATACAGGCGACTGATGTCAATAATACTGTCGACTGTAAAATAGTCAGGCGACTGTAAATCCTTCATCAGTCGACTGCTGCAGGAGATGGAGAAAAACAGAGAGAAGCAATACATGCACTTACGCTACTCAAACGACTGTTGACCAATTCACAGGCGACTGTAAATATACAGGCGACTGTTGTCACGCCCCGCTTCCCTAAAATAGAGGCGAGACGTGAGAAGGTCCGCACGAGAGTGGAGTTGTGAAGCCCCAAACCTGATAAGCGTCAATTTAGTATAAGCAGGTCCCTGTAATCGCAAAAGGAACAACAACAATAATAATAATAGAGACGGATAAAAATACCAATCCCAAAGTTCGTCCACAAAATATTCAACATCACAGAAAAGCCACCAGGCTAACAAAAAAGAGTCTAAAGCCCAGAACAAGGCCAAACAAAACAACACAAACATAACAGAGTATCAAACTAGGTGCCACGCACCGACAACTAAGCAGCCTAACAAAAGCTAAACGAAGACACTAAGATTGATCCCCAGTGTCAACGTAATCCTCAATCAACGCGATCTCTGACTCAGCGTCAGCGAACGCCACGTCCTCAGCAAGTAACTCGGGCTCGGGCTCTAACATGTGTCACCCAAAAGAGAAAAGGGGCACATGTCAGCAAGTCGAAAGACTTGTGCAAGGAAACGGGAATAAAGGTAAACTAGCAACCTAGCAGTTTAAAATATGGTGCATGGCAAGTAAAGTAAGGTGGTAACAAGTAAAGTAAAGGAGAGTACAAGTGGCAAGTGGTTGGTGTGGCAAGTAATGTCAAGTAACAAGTACAAGTACAAGGGATCACTCAACGAGTGCCCTATGCCCTCAGGCTGTGTTCAAGTGTCAAGTACAAGGGATCACTCAACGAGTGCCCTATGCCCTCAGGCTGTGATGCGCTCGTCTTCTGGAACACGAGCCAGAAAGTGTATTTAACAAGTATGGCGTAGGGGTGCACCTAGCCGGAACAAGTAGCACTAGTATGTAGCGATGCTACGCAATCACGATGAGTATTCAAGTATGCAATGACATGAGCAGATATTCGCGTACCGTTAATGGAAATTAAACGTGACAGGCAGAATGCAATGACATGAACATATTCGCGTACCGTTAATTAAATTAAACATGGCAGTTAAAATGCAATAGCAGGTAAGGATGCATGGATGACATGAACAGTTAATACGCGTACCGTTTAGGGAAATTAAACGTGACATACAAGCATGATGAGGGTGACGGACCAAGCTTCATTGTCAAGCTAGGTCAATGGCGTCTAGACGGCTATCCTTTCACCGTCTAGTCTCTTTTACGCTAAAGCAAGGTAAATGGCCTAAAACATGGCCTAAATCAAGAGATGCAAGTTTCACTTGCCTGATACCAGAATTGACGAGCAATGAAGATCGTCACACAAGCTAACTACGGAATGGATCACTGTTATGGCAAAACAATTATTAGCACAATGATCCTAAATAAGTTTCTTATTAGAACCCTAATCATCTAATCAATCCATTTTATTAGGGTTTCACAATGTCAATGTGGGTTATGCTAAAATTAAAGGAATCGAGTATTACCGCGTAGGGAACGGAAGAATAACGCCGAGCAACCACGGCGACGGAAGAAACGCTCCGGGGAACCTAGGATTCAGATCTGGAAATGATTGGAGAAGTTTGGAGAAATAGGGTTTTGGGGGATTTTGGGGGTTTGATGGAGATTTGGGGGAGATGAGAGGTGGAAAGAGTGGAGGGAGGGTTTGGATGATGGAGGATGAGCTTGGATGAAGGAAATAGGGTTTTGGGGAAGAAGGGGGCTCAAAGGGGAAGAAATTAGGGTTTTGGGTCGTGAGGGAGGAGAAGAAAACGTTTGGAGGGGTATTTATAGAGTTTGGTGGCGGCTAGGGCAAAACTAGGGTTTCCTGCACTGCTTAGTCGGTCAAAGACCAACTGCTGACCGACTAGTTTGAGAACTAGTCGGTCGGTTGACCAACGCAGACCGACTAAGTGTAAACAGTAGCTCCAGTCGAAAACCTGAACTAAGAGTTAGTCGGTCCAAGAACAACTACTGACCGACTAGTTTGAGATCTAGTCGGTCGATGAACGTTCTTAGACCGACTAAGAGTAAACAGTAACTAGTGTCAAAAATAGTTGATGAGTTAGTCGGTTAAAGAAGCATTGCCGACCGACTAGTTTGCAACCTAGTCGGTCAACCAACGTTCTTAGACCGACTAACGATAAACAGTAACTTCTGAATAATTTAGGAAGCCAACTAGTCGGTCCTAGAAGGATTGCCGACCGACTGGATCGTCATCTAGTCGGTCGGTGGCCCTTCTTACACCGGCTAATTAGCACAAAAAGTTCCGATACGGAGCGCGGAGCTCCGGGATCGATTCCTAAGACTCCTAGGCTTGATCTAATAGTAAGATACGACCGTTATGAAGTCCGTCACGAATGACATACTTCGAAATCGACAATCCTAAGGAAGAAACGAGAAAATACAACGAATCGATCGAAAATGAAAGCTACGGAGACGAAAATCACACATGAGGAGAAAATCCACCAAAACATATATTATATTATAATAATTCCAGATACATGAAAAGCAGTCGTTACATCCTCCCCAACTTAAGAAAAATTCCGTCCTCGGAATTTCATACTCACGAGTCCGGAAACAAAAGTGGGAAACGCTCTCGCATCTCATCCTCATTCTCCCAAGTAGACTCTCCAGGCGAGCCGTGTCGCCACATCACCCTCACAAGATTGACAATCTTGTTCCGAAGCGATTTCTGACGCCTGTCCAGAATCTGCACTGGATGTTGGTCATACGTCAAATCTGGGCGAACGGTAATCTCCGAAAAATCCACAGCATGAGATGGATCGCTAATGTATCGACGAAGCTGCGACACATGGAAAACATTGTGAACTCCTTCCAAAGATGGCGGCAAGGCCAAGCGATAAGCTACCTCGCCAACTTTCTCCAGAATGTCAAACGGTCCAATGTATCGCGGGCTCAACTTCCCTCGCTTCCCAAAACGAATCACACCGTGATTCGGGGAAATCTTCAAGAACACATGGTCACCCGGCTGAAATTCCAAAGGACGACGTTTAGCATCCGCCCAATGCTTAAAACGGTCCTGAGCAATCCTCAACCTCTCCCGAATATTCCTGACGATATCCACGGCCTCCACGATCATCTCAGGTCCCAACAACTCCCGATCACCAACGTCATCCCAACTCAATGGCGATCGACATTTCCTCCCATAAAGAGCGGCGAAAGGCGCCATGCCAATACTCGCCTGGAAGCTGTTGTTGTAAGAAAACTCTACCAGATGTAGATGGTCCTCCCACGAACCCTTGAAATCCAACATGCACGCCCTCAGCATGTCTTCCAGAATCTGAATCGTCCTCTCGGACTGGCCATCCGTCTGCGGATGGTACGCTGTGCTGAAACTCAGACGTGTACCCAAGCTCTTCTGCAAACTCTGCCAGAACTGAGATGTGAACCTCGTGTCTCTGTCCGACACGATACTCATGGGGACTCCATGAAGTCGCACAACCTCCTGCACGATTCACGTTACATCACTATCCAAACTAGGAAAAGGAAATAAAAACGGAGAGTAAAAGGATTTTACCTCCATATATCTCCTTGCTAGCGCCTCAGTGGGCTGTCCTACTCGGAACGGAATAAAGTGCGCAGATTTGGTCAATCGATCTAGGATCACCCAAATCGCGTCATTCTGCTTCGGACTCCGAGGTATTCCAGTCACGAAATCCATAGTGATGTGTTGCCATTTCCACTCCAGAATCGGAAGCGGTTGTAGCAACCCGGCCGTACGCTGATGCTCCGCCTTCACTTGCTGGCAAACCAAGCACTTGGCTACACTTCGAGCCACACTCCTCTTCATACCATGCCACCAATAATTCAGACGAAGATCCTGGTACATCTTGGTGCCACCAGGATGCACAGAATACGTCGAACTGTGTGCCTCCACCATTAACTCCTCTCTGATATCCCCAGCTGGCACACACAACCTGGCTCCGAACCTCAGCGAGCCATCCTCATGAATCAAAAAGTCAGTCTGCAGACCGGCTTCCACCTGCTCCCGAATCTTCACCAGCTTCGGATCCTCAGCCTGGCCAGCCTTAATCCGATCCACGATCGTCGACTGTACCTGCATGTACATCAACGAAAAAGCCTCCCCAGGAAGAACAATCTCCACGCCAGACTCGCAAAAATCCTGCTGCAATCTCCACTGCGAGGTCAAAACCATCACCGCTGGAAGCCTACTCAGTGCATCAGGGACCACATTTACCTTGCCAGGGTGAAACTGCAAATCAATATCATAATCCGCCATAAGCTCCAACCATCGACGCTGTCGCATGTTGAGCTCCTTCTGAGTGAAAATATACTTCAAGCTTTTGTGATCGGTGAAGATCTTCACTTTCTTACTCAGCAGGAAGTGCCTCCAAATCTTAAGAGCAAACACAACGGCAGCCAACTCCAAATCATGCGTCGGGTAATTCTTCTCATGAACCTTAAGCTGACGAGACGCATACGCCACAACATGCCCATGCTGATGCAACACACAACCGAGACCCTTACCAGAAGCATCGCAAAAGATCTCAAATCCACCGCTGCGATCAGGCACAACCAGAATAGGGGCAGTCGTCAACCTCTCCTTCAGAATACCAAAAGCACTCTCACAATCACCCGACCAAACAAAAGCAACATCCTTCCGCGTCAACCTGGTCATCGGCTCAGCAATACGAGAAAAGTCCTTAATGAATCGCCGATAATAACCAGCAAGTCCAAGGAAACTCCGAATCTCAGACGCAGACGACGGAACAGGCCACTCCCTGATGGCCCTAATCTTCTCGGGATCCACTGAAATACCATCTCCAGTCACCACATGCCCCAGAAAAGCAACTCTGTCTAGCCAAAACTCGCATTTCGAAAACTTGGCATACAACCGATGCTTCCTCAAAATCTCCAACACCGTCCTTAAGTGCGAGGCATGCTCTTCCTCCGACTTCGAATAGATCAGAATGTCGTTAATGAAGATAACGACAAACTTATCCAAAAGGTCGTAAAAAATCAGGTTCATCAGATTCATGAAAACTGCGGGCGCGTTAGTTACGCCGAAAGGCATTACCACAAACTCATAGTGTCCATACTTCGTCCTGAACGCTGTCTTCGGAACATCTCCCTTCTTCACCTTCAACTAATGGTAACCACTCCTCAAATCCAATTTAGAAAACACCCTCGAACCTCCAAGCTGATCAAAAATATCATCGATGCGAGGTAACGGGTATTTATTCTTAATGGTCACCGCATTCAACTCCCGATAGTCCACGCACATGCGACGCGAACCATCCTTCTTCTTTACCAGCAACACCGGTGCCCCCCACGGAGACACACTAGGATTAATATAACCCTTCTGCAAGAGCTCATCCAACTGCTTCCTTAACTCTTCCAATTCAGCGGGTGCCATACGATATGGTGCCTTCGAAATGGGCTACGCACCTGGGATAAGATCAATAGAAAACTCCAAAGCTCGATCAGGCGGCAATCCAGACATCTCCTCGGGGAAGACGTCGCCAAAATCTCGCACCACAGCTGGCCACTCCAACTCCATCTGCATAGCCACGACATCCACTGGTCTGGCCCGAAATCTGACCGGACCCAGCGAACTGCTACCACGACTGAACTCAAACACCGGATGTCCGGGAATCTCGAACACCACCTTCTTTCTCCGACAGTCGATCATAGCATAGAAGCTCGCAAGCCAGTCCATCCCAAGGACCGCATCGTAATTGATGATGTCGTGGACAATGAAATCAGCACAAAGCTCACGCCCACAAACCACCAACAGGCAAGAATTGAACCCACGATGCACCGAGACTACACCGTTCCCTGTGACGATAATCCAACTCTTAGGAAGAGGGGACGTCGACAAGGAATGCTTCTCCACGAAGCTCCGGGCTAGAATGCACATCGATGCACCAGAGTCAAAGAGGACTCGTGCAGGAAATGTGCAAACCAAAACCACACCTAACAAGCAATTAACAATCAAATCCTAGTCTAGCAGCGATCATGAGCAAGCAACCAACATAATCAAAGATCAAACTACTAAGGAAGATAAATAGCTAGAATGAGCGTTACCTGCAATAACTTCATCCACGGCCATGCTCTCCTCCTCAGTCATCAGAAAGGCCTGCCCTCTCGGCAGAACAGCCTGCCGAAAGTCCTGTCTCTGTGGAACAAGGGGCGCTCCACGTCCAACGGGCACAGGAGCTCGCTGCTGCAACGGCTGTGCTGCAATAGGAGCCCGCCAAGGCTGCCTCGACTTCGGACACTCCCGGATGGTGTGGGCAGGATCTCCGCAGACAATGCACTGCCCCAGAAACCTCCTACACTGATCCCTGAGGTGTCCAGTCTTGCCACAGAAATGGCAAGTCTTCAGAATAGGCCCTCCTGGCCTCTTGAACTGCACCGGATTATTAGGCTTGAAACCATGCCTAACCACCGCCCTGGCCTGCTCCATAGGCCTCTTCCCAGCTCCGGAAACATGTCCCTTCCTCTGATTCAAATTCAACTCTAGCCGCCTCGCAGCAATCAGAACCTTCTGATATGTCTCCAAGTCAGAAGAGGTCACAAAGCTCTGAAGCTCCAAGGCAAGTCCCTGAAGAAATCGCTGAGCTTTCTCATCGGCATCTTGCACCATCTTAGGTGCAAACCGACTGAGCCTCGTGAACTCTTGGTGGTACTGATCCACCGACAAGCTCCCCTGCTTCAGATCTATAAAGCACTGCAGCATCACCTGCCTAGCAGCCTTCGGGAAGAACTCTCCATCAAATCTGGACTTGAAGGTAGCCCAGACGATCGGCTCCACCAGCATCTTCTCTTCCGCATCCCACCAATTCCTGGCGTTGTCCTTCAGCTGCCTCTTAGCCAAATCAACCCATCCAGCCAGGTTAATCTTCGCCATCGCCAGGTTATCCTCAATGTTCCTTATCCACTCGTCGGCAGCCAGAGGACCCTCAGATCCATCAAAATATACGGGACCCAGCTCCCGAAATTGCTTCGCTCCCGGCTCAGAGCGAGGGGCATCCGGAAGGGCCCGGGCAGCTCGAGCAAGTGGAGCATTCTGGACTTGCAGGAGCACGCCCTGCTGCACTTGCATCATCTGGATCATCATCCGCATCATCTCTCCGTTGGTAGGTTCCCGCTCAGGCTCCTCATCATGAGGGAGCGCACCACTACCCCCACCACGGGTGAATCGCCTTCCTGCCATCTAATGACACGGAAAACGAAGCAGATTAGACTCATAGCTTATGACTCGGATATCGAATTTATTTGTTGGACAATCTTATTTTATTATTGTTATCCCTGATAATTGCAGTTACAGAGAGACCTGCATGGGCCACCACTAAAACCTGTCACGCCCCGCTTCCCTAAAATGGAGGCGAGACGTGAGAAGGTCCGCACGAGAGTGGAGCTGTGAAGCCCCAAACCCGATAAGCGTCAATTTAGTATAAGCAGGTCCCTGTAATCGCAAAAGGAACAACAACAATAATAATAATAGAGACGGATAAAAATACCACTCCCAAAGTTCGTCCACAAAATATTCAACATCACAGAAAAGCCACCAGGCTAACAGAAAAGAGTCTAAAGCCCAGAACAAGGCCAAACAAAACAACACAAACATAACAGAGTATCAAACTAGGTGCCACGCACCGACAACTAAGCAGCCTAACAAAAGCTAAACGAAGACACTAAGACTGATCCCCAGTGTCAACGTAATCCTCAATCAACGAGGTCTCTGACTCAGCGTCAGCGAACACCACGTCCTCAGCAAGTAACTCGGGCTCGGGCTCTAACATGTGTCACCCAAAAGAGAAAAGGGGCACATGTCAGCAAGTCGAAAGACTTGTGCAAGGAAACGGGAATAAAGGTAAACTAGCAACCTAGCAGTTTAAAATATGGTGCATGGCAAGTAAAGTAAGGTGGTAACAAGTAAAGTAAAGGAGAGTACAAGTGGCAAGTGGTTGGTGTGGCAAGTAATGTCAAGTAACAAGTACAAGTACAAGGGATCACTCAACGAGTGCCCTATGCCCTCAGGCTGTGTTCAAGTGTCAAGTACAAGGGATCACTCAACGAGTGCCCTATGCCCTCAGGCTGTGATGCGCTCGTCTTCTGGAACACGAGCCAGAAAGTGTATTTAACAAGTATGGCGTAGGGGTGCACCTAGCCGGAACAAGTAGCACTAGTATGTAGCGATGCTACGCAATCACGATGAGTATTCAAGTATGCAATGACATGAGCAGATATTCGCGTACCGTTAATGGAAATTAAACGTGACAGGCAGAATGCAATGACATGAACATATTCGCGTACCGTTAATTAAATTAAACATGGCAGTTAAAATGCAATAGCAGGTAAGGATGCATGGATGACATGAACAGTTAATACGCGTACCGTTTAGGGAAATTAAACGTGACATACAAGCATGATGAGGGTGACGGACCAAGCTTCGTTGTCAAGCTAGGTCAATGGCGTCTAGACGGCTATCCTTTCACCGTCTAGTCTCTTTTACGCTAAAGCAAGGTAAATGGCCTAAAACATGGCCTAAATCAAGAGATGCAAGTTTCACTTGCCTGATATCGGAATTGACGAGCAATGAAGATCGTCACACAAGCTAACTACGGAATGGATCACTATTATGGCAAAACAATTATTAGCACAATGATCCTAAATAAGTTTCTTATTAGAACCTTAATCATCTAATCAATCCATTTTATTAGGGTTTCACAATGTTAATGTGGGTTATGCTAAAATTAAAGGAATCGAGTATTACCGCGTAGGGAACGGAAGAATAACGCCGAGCAACCACGGCGACGGAAGAAACGCTCCGGGGAACCTAGGGTTCAGATCTGGAAATGATTGGAGAAGTTTGGAGAAATAGGGTTTTGGGGGATTTTGGGGGTTTGATGGAGATTTGGGGGAGATGAGAGGTGGAAAGAGTGGAGGGAGGGATTGGATGATGGAGGATGAGCTTGGATGAAGGAAATAGGGTTTTGGGGAAGATGGGGGCTCAAAGGGGAAGAAATTAGGGTTTTGGGTCGTGAGGGAGGAGAAGAAAACGTTTGGAGGGGTATTTATAGAGTTTGGTGGCGGCTAGGGCAAAACTAGGGTTTCCTGCACTGCTTAGTCGGTCAAAGACCAACTGCTGACCGACTAGTTTGAGAACTAGTCGGTCGGTTGACCAACGCAGACCGACTAAGTGTAAACAGTAGCTCCAGTCGAAAACCTGAACTAAGAGTTAGTCGGTCCAAGAACAACTACTGACCGACTAGTTTGAGATCTAGTCGGTCGATGAACGTTCTTAGACCGACTAAGAGTAAACAGTAACTAGTGTCAAAAATAGTTGATGAGTTAGTCGGTTAAAGAAGCATTGCCGACCGACTAGTTTGCAACCTAGTCGGTCAACCAACGTTCTTAGACCGACTAACGATAAACAGTAACTTCTGAATAATTTAGGAAGCCAACTAGTCGGTCCTAGAAGGATTGCCGACCGACTAGATCGTCATCTAGTCGGTCGGTGGCCCTTCTTACACCGGCTAATTAGCACAAAAAGTTCCGATACGGAGCGCGGAGCTCCGGGATCGATTCCTAAGACTCCTAGGCTTGATCTAATAGTAAGATACGACCGTTATGAAGTCCGTCACGAATGACATACTTCGAAATCGACAATCCTAAGGAAGAAACGAGAAAATACGACGAATCGATCGAAAATGAAAGCTACGGAGACGAAAATCACACATGAGGAGAAAATCCACCAAAACATATATTATATTATAATAATTCCAGATACATGAAAAGCAGTCGTTACATCTGTAAACTGAGCATCAGTCGACTGTTGCAAAAATCTCAAGTAGAGTCAATAGAAATGTTGACTTGAGCAATGCATATTAGTCGTCTGTAGAAGGATCGACAGGCGACTGGAAATCACCCAGTCGACTGTAAATCCTTCAGCAGGTGTCTGATGGAAAGTCAGAGACTCCAATTGAGTCTTTGGTCAAGATGAACCCATTAGGTTGGATTCTATGATAATCCTAAGGCTCACTAAGATGGCTAAATGCATATGCATGAATGAGTAGACCATCTATCAAGGCATTACATTAACCTAGACTCAAATGAGAGAGAAAGCAATAAAGGAAATATTACATGGATTACATTGATTTCCTTTGAGTCTATGTCTTCAATCTTGATGCCTTGATGCTCCCCATCATCTCCAAGCTTTGGCACCCCTTGAATCCAAGCTTTGTCCCTTCTCCACTTGATGTCCATCCTTGCACCAAGTGTTTAGTCTCCAAGAAAGATATTCTTGAAATGAAACTATGAGACTAAAACAAGAGAGTCATTAGCAACAACATAATGTTATGATCATCATCAAAATAAGATTGGTATGAAACACCAATACTAAACAACAGCCTCCTTGGAAAAATATTTGTGTGCCGCAAATTTTTATTTCCCCTTGGTACACGCATTTATATAGGGTTTTTGGAGTGCCTCAAAAAGAATCCCACAATCTAAGTGATTTGAGGTTTGAATAGGAATGATATAGGATTTGAATAGATCTTCATCTAATTCAAATATGATTTGAGAGTTTACATATCTAGCTAATTGATTTGATTGATCCAATCCCCTTTTGACCAAGCCATCTTTGTTATGTGTATAGCTCTTTGATTAGGTCCCATTGCTTTGTGTCAAGCAATTTCTCCAACACTTGTCTTAGTCATCACTTTGAAGAATTTACCGCTTTGCCATTCCTGAAACACACTTAGCACACATGTTAAATAGTGTGAACATGTTTGTCATCATCAAACTAGAGTTCCTAGATCGTTGCGTCCAACAATCTCCCCCTTTTGATGATTACAAACTAATGAAAGATTTGTACATTGAATATGAGTGTGTGAAGTGTGTTGAAGGGTGTAATGCAATATGATGTATGGATGATATGGAATGAGACATACAAGCATTAGAATGCATGCATAATAAGTATAGCAAATATAAGCATATAAGCATGCTCCCCCTTCTCTCAAGCTCCCCCTCTTTATGAATTTTTCAAGCTCCCCCTTAAACATATAATACCGACACACCAAATCTTTCCTTTTCTTTCTCTCCCTTTGTTATCATCAAAAGTGGGCTAAATGAAGTCATGAACATATCTTATGCAGAAATTTACCATTATAAATTGTAACTTTCAAGTGCATGTGTTTTCTAGATAGTAAACAATTCAAGCTCATAGAATTTCATAAAGTGACTTCTGCACCTTTGTGTAAGTGTAATGATATAGACATTAAAGTACTAAGGGAGATTCAATTTTAGAACAATCAACCAAATCAATCCACATTTTCCATTTTTAATGAATATCGCTAGGATTGAATTTTCCCACCTCATCTAAGATTAGTTCAAGTTACCAAACCCCAAAACATAGCCTAAAAGGACTTTTAAATGTGGGGTGGCATTGCTTGACGAGTTATATACACCAACACCAATGATTACCCATGTAGCGTAAGTTGGATACTCGTGGGTTGTGTATTAACCATGAAGTGTATCCATTTTTCATACGGAGCAAAAATATTAATATTATTTCAATTCTTTTGTGCTCAATTTTTATTCATGGCTATACACATCATATCCCTTAGAAAAGTTCAGATTTTAATCAACCGACATTCACTTTCCAGTATACTTCAAAAGAATCTCCAAAAATACTAAAGGTCCAATATTCATGAAAGTGCACAAGTAGGTGTAGAAATCATATTAATAATTCATGAGTCATGTCATGGCTACTAACATAAATATCAACATGTCTATGTGGCTACAACAATAATGAATTGATTTCTACAAGGGATATAAATAAACATTCAATTAATACCACTTTTAAAGATTAATAAAGAGGTATTCATTAAGCACCATTTTTTTATTTTTGGTTTTTCATTTTTTTTTGTTTTTCTTTTATAAAGAGCTAAAACACACCAAAAAAGAAACAAGCAAACAAGCACACAAACAAAGGTTAAATCAAGCACACACAAAAACTATGAAGGTATGCAATGAATGCAAGGAGGGAAAAGAAATATACATTCGCGTCGCTATTTGACTAAGGAGATAAAAGAATGAAACTTTCAATTCATTGCTCCTCGCCAAATCTCCACCACACCTACATGAAAGGTGTTAAGTGTGACTTTGAAACCCAACAAGGTCCACTAGTGTTAGCCATTAAAGATTTAGGAACCCACACTTGTTTGAACTTTATGTTTGTGTTCATAAACTTACAATAATAGGATGTGTGGCCTATACTATCACAAGTAAAGCACTTTGTATGTAAGTTTTTCACAATAGAAGGCACATTGTGAAATTTCTTAAATTTGGGCTTTTCAACTTTTTTCAAACCAAAACCAAGTCCTCTTCTATTATTGCCATATAATTGATTCTCTAAAATGGCATCCAACGATTGTTTCCCCATAGAGAATTTCTTAATGGCCAATTCAAGATTAGAGACTTTAGATTTTAACAATTTATTTTCATCCTCAAGCCAGGTACACTTACTTATAAAAGCTCTCTTGTTTTCCTCTTCCTTCTTTTCAAATTCATCCATTTTCTTTTTAAGTTTGTTATTTAACATGCACAACTTATCATTAAGCTCTTTAATCACATAGTCTTTTTCAATTTCGAGCTTAGTCAAATCTAGCTTAAGCATGCTAATTTCATTCAATAAGGAAGGGCAAGAGAGACAAACAACTTCTTCATTACAGCATGATTTTTCCTTTTTCATAATGGCAATGATAGAATCACGTTCTTTAAGTTTTTCTTTAAGGATGTCAACTTCTTCAGAAATGTCACAATTTTCTTTTTGTAATTTAAATCTAGCATCCCTATAGTCATTCAACGTGAGTTCTAACTCATTAACTTCATTTTGCATTCCTTTACAGACATCAAACAATTCGGCTTTAGTGAAGGAATTTAATTCATCACCTTTTGCCATTAAGCAGACGACAGCGGAGTGGACTAACACCTCTTCATCCTCATCCTCAGCTTTGATGTCCATGTCCCAAGTTAGCATCTTGGCTTTTCTTTTATCTTTGGCAACCTGAGCGGTCTCTTGTCTGTATTGCTTCGCGAAGTGCCCCTTTTTCCTGTAATTGAAGCATTCAACTCTATTAGCAGAATCTTGTTCAGAAGAATTTTTATCGTGATTAAAAGTGTTAGAGCGAATGAACCTTCTATACATTTCTGATCTTCCTTGAGGAGTTCTAACGAACTTTCTGAAGTTTCTAACCATTAGCGCCATTTCCTCATCATCATCTTCATCTTCGCTAGCTTTCAGAGCAAGTGTCTTTGAAGCTTTCTCCTTTCCCTCAGGTTTCTCTCTTTCTTCAATATTTTGCAATTCAAGCTCGTGGGACATTAGATTACATAACAAGTCATCCATCCTCATCTGTGATAGATCCTTCGCTTCTTGGATGGCAGTGACTTTAGATCTGAAAGAGCTTGGCAGTGCTCTTAATAATTTCCTCACCTGTTCAAGACTAGAATATTGCTTACCGAGCGAGCTAGACTTGTAGACAATGTTGGTGAACCTCGCAAACATCTCTGATATGGTCTCTGATGGTTGCATGCAAAATCCCTCGTACTCTGTGCTCAAAAGTGCAAGTCTAGAGTCCTTCACCTGTGACGTTCCCTCGTGCGTCACCTCCAATGTATGCCATATTTCCTGCGCAGTTAGATAATATGAGATACGATTGAATTCAGATTTATCTAATGAACAAATGAGAGCATTCATATCTTTAGCATTAAGAGAATAAAGCCTCCAATCATTATCATCCCATTTATCATCAGGTTTAAGCATCTCAGTGTTTTCGATTTTAATGACAGGTGGTTTATAGCCTTTTTCAACAATTTGCCAAGCTTTATAATCAATAGAAATCAAGTAGATTTTCATACGACTTTTCTAATAAGCATAATCTACTCCATTAAATCTAGGTGGACGTGAAATAGACTGACCCTCAGCAAAAGCACTATCAATGTGATCCATGGTCAAACCTAGGCTAGATCCTAAAACCTGCTCTGATACCACTTGTTGGATCTGGATCCTAGCCTAGAGGGGATGAATAGGCTAATAAAAAATTCTCGTGCAACCCACGAGAAATCACACGCAGTTAAAGCCACAACCAGAGTAAATCAAAGACAATCACAGAGTGCATACAAATATACCCTGGTTCGGTCGCACCAACGACCTATGTCCAGCTCCAAGCAAAACTAGCATTAATAAGTTCCTTCCGTACACCTACAATGGGGTCCTAGCTCCAACTCCCCACCTAGACTTTACCACACTCAACAAAGTGCATAACTCTATCAACCTAGTAAATGCGTATCTTGACTGCTACAACACGTCAAGACCCTCTTGTCTAGCCCCAACCAGACAAGTCAAAAATAGTCACAAAATATTGGTAAAGTTTCTCCTACAGAGAACGTTACACTAAGACATGAAAATAAAGAGTAAAGTGTTTAGAAATGCTCAGTTCGTGTCCGTGTAGTCGTCTCTGTCAATCAGCACGTCGTCAGCTCTAATCTGACGCAAACGGTGTCTCGATCCAACTCCTGGATCTCAAATAGCACACTGGTCTGTGCGTACAACAATCCCAGTTCAAAGTGAATTATAAGCTGTCTGTGCGCTCAGTAATTTCCTTAAATCAGCTCTTCCATGTCAGCTCAAAATAATTCCGCTTCGTTTCGTTTCTTTCGCATGAGGGCTCATCCACGTCAGCAGCACTCGTCGTTGGTTTGCATTAGGGCAAGCAGTGCGAAATCTTCACGGCAACGACAGCGATTTTGTGCGGCGGACTGCTTTGACGGCGGCATCAACTCCAAGCGAAGAGCTCTTTGGTAGCACCCCCAACTCTACGGCATGCAGAACGACAGCGATGATCTTTAAGCGATGGAGATCGAGTTCTCCGTGCGGTGTGATCTTCGACGGTGCCAACTCCATGGCGACGGTGATCTCCGACGTGCAGCGTGGCTTGCAGCGACTCCGTGGCGTGGCACTTCTTCGACTCTGTGTGAGGGTTCGACGAATTCTCTGACTTAGGCCATGCAGCAACGCAAAGAGAGCGCTGATCTCTGCAACTCTGACGGAGACATGCTTCTCTTGAACTCGACGGCGGCGAGGGCACTTCACTTCAACGTCTACTCCTTTGGCAAACTCTGATGTCCCTGTGACTTCGACGGCAGCGACGGATGACGGTGACTTGATGATATAGCTGCTTCTGAGTGGTCAACGACGAGCTCTCTGACTCGACAGCACTCCGATGTGATCTACGACAGCTTCGCTTTGCTCAACGGCGACGGGAACTTGAGTGCAGCGGCAGCTTCGCTATGGCAACACGCTTCGGATGCATGGGGTGACGTCTAGTCGATGGAGAACCTTTGAATACAACAAGCGTGGGTTGCTCAGTGGGATTCGATGTCGATGTTACCTTCACAATGGCAGTAGCGGTTGATAGGGTTCATCGACGGCGAGTTTCTTCGGCAAACGTGCGACCACCTCGTGTTCTCCAAGCGACGGTGACAATGGGCTCGAGGATGATGATGAAGCCTTCAAAAGTTTTCAACAATGGAGAGCTGAGATGATGCTTTAGGCTTTGGGAAAGGGTTGTGAAGCTTGTGTGATATTGGTGTTCCTTTGCTTTAGAGATGAGAGATAAGGTTTTTGTTTGACAAGTGTTGCGGCAATGAGATATGAGAGACTAGGGTTTATTTTCTTTGATGACAGCCTCCTTGGAAAAATATTTGTGTGTCGCAAATTTTTATTTCCCCTTGGTACACGAATTTATATAGGGTTTTTGGAGAGAGAATTTGCCTCAAAAAGAATCCCACAATCTAAGGGATTTAAGGTTTGAATAGGAATGATATAGGATTTGAATAGATCTTCATCTAATTCAAATAGGATTTGAGAGTTAGCATATCTGGCTAATTGATTTGAATTGATCCAATCCCCTTTTGACCAAGTCATCTTTGCTATGTGTATAGCTCTTTGATTAGGTCCCATTTCTTTGTGTCAAGCAATTTCTCCAACACTTGTCTTAGTCATCACTTTGAAGAATTTACCGCTTTGCCATTCCTGAAACACACTTGGCACACATGTTAAATAGTTCGCACACGTTTGTCATCATCAAACTATAGTTCCTAGATCGTTGCATCTAACATCCTCAATTCTTCTGCGGCTTTTGAGCTGAAAACGGGACTTGTTGTACTGATGCAACAAGATCCCTTCACCGGGAATGCGCATGAAAATCCGCATTACCATATCCAGATGTTCTTGGCAAAGTGTGCAATCTTTCAGATCCCTAAAGTACTAGAGGATGCCATTCGTCTGCGGCTTTTCCCCTTCACTCTTGAAGACAAAGCTCAATACTAGTTGAGGATGTGTCACACCCCGCTCTACCAAATACGGAGAGACGTAGCTGACGAGGCCACCGTAATATTCAGAGTCAGGCTTTGAGCCCTCTTATCTAAATACTACAAGGCATTTTTTGTGTGGTTAAGATAAATAAATAAGCAGGCCACTGCAATAACACTGGAATAATACACAGAAAAAGTAAAGTACTCCAACAGAAAATAAATTCGCAGTACTGAAAAGAAAACGAACGACACCGAACATTACATTATATTATACAAAGTACATATACATCAACTGTACAAGGGAGGTACAAAAGTGGGGTACAACAAAAATAGAGATCCACGACCTAAAAGTACAAAAAGTGTCCACACCCGGTACAACACACTCTCTAGTCTAACCCCGGGAAGTCCAACTGGACAAAATCGCCCGTAGGCTCTACCTCTGAGGTACTGGCACCGATCTCTATCTTCGAAACCTGCACAGTCTGCTCGGGTCCAACACCTGAAACCACAAGGGGACACGTCAATGCGTGACCCAGTAGAAACTCCTAACACTCTAGTATGACCCCGTTTTAGAACTGGCCCTTCTAACTAGCCATCTATCTACATGTGTCACATCAACTACAGAGCTAATGCAGAAATTAAAAGAACGATACATAAGTGTTGAAAATAAATAAAAGAAATAACTAAAGTACAATTACAGATTAAATTAATTAAAAATTATATATTAATTCTGATTTGGAAACCCGAGTAAACCGTAGGATGCTAAGGAACCGAACTTCACCCCACAACCAGCGACACGAGCACTGGAAGGGCCTCTTGTAACGACCCATTATGGGAGTGAGACAAGTCTCGGGTTTTCTGTGAAAAACGGAGAAAACCATCATTTACCAGTCATGGTGCAACGCGAGTACACCACCGGCCTTGCTAACCCTCTTAAACTCTCCCTTTCGGGAGTGACACATTGGGTGAGAAATATAACCGATGTCTGCTCCTTAACTCCTATAGTTTACCCGTGTTTCCCCCAAACCCACATCTGGAGTCTCACCCATTTTTAGAATGGATCAAGCACTCCTGATGTTATCTCTCTGCCTCACTCTCAGTTTTTAGAATAATTCATTGTTATATCGTTAAATCATCTAGCGGTCTCAACTACCACTTTTACACTTCCATAATACAACAATCTCATCATCACCATCACATGGGGCATATCATAATGAAAGCTTAATGACAGAATTTAAACATAACTTAAAACAACAACACCATGTCATAATTGTAGCATGATACATGAATCTGCCTAAAACTGTTACTACAGAAAGATTGGTACGTTTGAGCTATTTACAGTCAGAATAAGTCTTCGGTCCCTCATGAAAGTTGTAGAAAATTTTTTGTAGTTTTCCGTAATGTCCTAGATTGTTGCATTTGGATTTTTCTACTATTTATTATTATTTTTCTAAGTTACTGTCTTGTGTGGGAAAAATTTCAGCACATGAGTTTTCAATCAAAACTAGTTTCTAACATGGTTAGCATGGCATTATTAACATGACTACACTAGCATGATAAATGATGTTGCAACATTTACAAGTCATTAACATACTTCCAATTTTACAATAAGGATATTTTTGCTATTAAAACATGTCATGCAAATATGGCTATTTAACTTGCAACTTCTTACTTCATGAAACTAGCATATAAACCATCTCCCTAATTGCAACATACTACATCCTAATACTCTTTTAACAAGTTAACATAATGAGCATGGTATTAATATATTTAACTATGATTATGCAACAATTTCATATCCAAGCATGAATAAAGTCTAGGCATAAGCTAGCCAAAAGTTCCTACAATACTAACATATGGACTTTTTAGCAATGTTTATCAACATGTTAAAACACTACACTAATACATATGACATGCACTTTCAATATTCCTTTTCTAGCAATGAGGATAAGCTAAACATTTTACTAATCATCCTACATCAAGAATTTCTACTAACACAAATCCTAAAACTAAATCCTAACTAGAATGTTAGAAAATCCTACCTCAACATCCTTAAAAATTTTCCTTGGCCCTTCTTCTCCTTGATGGACTTGAGCCTTCTTTTAGCTTCTCCAACTCCTCCAAGACACCCCTTTCTACACAATCCCAACTCCAATAGTTATGGTGAAGTTGAAGCTTCTTCTTGATGAGAATGAGGGATTTATTTTGTAGGTAATGGTGGCATTGAGGTAGAATTTTGATGGGGGTTCCTTGGTGGTGGAATGGGAGGTGCTAAGGGAGGAGATAGGAGGTGGGAGGGTGGTGCAAAGGGATGAAAGGAGGAGGGGAATAATTCGGCCAGATTACAGGGGGGAGAGGGAGAGATGAGTGAATGAGGTTTCTTTTTCTTTTTCTTTTTTTCCTTCTCTCCATTTTGTTTTTCTTCCCTTTAATCTACACCACTCATTTGGTCAAGAGAGGAGACACTTGTTAACTACGTGTTCATGCAAGAATGACACCATGCTAATGAGGTGTCATGGTTATAGATTTTAGGGATTTGTACTTTTGAAAAATAAAAATACATAAGGAAATACACCATACATATCAAATACTTGGTATTTCCTCAAATACTTCTATTTACTAATACCAAATGATGAGTTAAAATCTTTTTTTAAAAATAATTCCTTCACCAAAATAATTAAAGAAAAATACCCAGATACTCCCAAAAACTATATGTACACATCTATGCCAAAATACGTACCAATACACGTACATTAATATTAGGGTCATTACATCCTACCCCCTAAAATAAATTCCGTCCTCGGAATTTCAAAATAAGGGAGAAAACACCCTATACATCACATCATATTACAACAACAAAATTACATCAAACAAATAGGTGAGTGTACTTCTCTCTCATCCCATCCTCGAGTTCCCAGGTGGACTCTCCTGGTGACTCTATATGACGCATAACCCTCACTAGATTGATTGACTTCTTCCTCAGCATCTTCTGTCTTCGGTCCAGAATAGCCACAGGTTGCTGATCATACGTCAAGTCTGGTCGCACTTCAATCTCTGAGAAGTCGACGACATGATTAGGATCTCCAATGATGCCCAAGCAAGTGCATCTTTAGCGTGGCTTCTGGGAAGTTTCTGGGCTTCATTATTCATCACAAGGGGATTGAGGCCAACCCAAAGAAGATCAGCACCTTGATCAATGTGCGGTCCCCCACGAAGGTGAAGGATGTCCAGTGCGTCACTGGACGGGTGGCAGCTCTCAACCGATTCATCTCTAAAGCCACCGACAAATGCCTACCTTTCTTCAAAGCTCTGAAGGAAGGGGAAGATTTTCGATGGACAGAAGAATGTGAGCTGGCCTGTGATATGTGAAACACGTTATGCACTCCTTCAAGAGATATTGGTAATGCAATCCTGTAATCCACCTCTCCAACACGAGCTAGGACTCCAAAGGGTCCAATATATCTCGGGCTCGGCTTCCCTCGGCTTCCAAAACGGGTCAGTCCTTATGCTGGTGAGATCTTCAAGAACACTAGTTCGCATGGATGAAACTCTAAGTGTCGACTCTTCGCATCTGCCCAGTGCTTATAACGGTCTTGGGCTATGCAAAGATTATCTCGACGACTCTTGCTACATCCACGGTTTCAGCGATCATATCTGGACCCAACAATTCACGGTCTCCAACATCATCCCAACTAAGAGGAGATTGGCATTTCCTCCCATACAAAGCTGCAAATGGCGCCATGCATATACTGGCTTGAAAACTGTTATTGTAAGGGAACTCTATCAGATGTAGATGTTCATCCCAAGTAGGGCTGTTGACAAACAGAACGTTCAATGAACTACTCGTGAACAAGCTCAGTACATGTTCGTTTACGTTCGTTCGGGCAGCTTAATGAATAAGCTTGAACAGATTTTTAGAACTTGGTTAGTAAACGAACAGAGCTTGAACATAACTGTGTTCGTTCATTTATGTTCATGAACAAGCTCATTAAGTGTTCATGAACATGCTCGTTAAGTGATGTTCATGAACAAGCTCGGTAAGTGTTCATTATAATACATTGATGGTGGAATTGTTGGACTATTGGGTTCTTACATTATATTGCATTTAGAAAAATACTATATTTTTTCCTATGCTTGGAATGGATGCTTGTAATGGGATTTATGGAGCTATTATGCTGGATTTGTTTTTTTGTCATGCAAATAGTTAATCCTTTTATTTAATCGATTTAGTCATTGGCAATTATGGTTAAATATTATTATTCCTGATTTAAAAATTGACGTTTGTTTGTTTGTTTGAAAATCTGTTCATTAATAAGATTGATTGTGTGTTCATGAACATGTTCCTAAACATGTTCACAAACAAGCTTGATACGTATTGTTAACGAACAGAACGTTCGATGAACTACTTATGAACAAGCTTGGTAAATGTTTGTTTACGTTCGTTCAGTAAGCTTAACGAACAATCTTGAACATGTTTTTAAAGCTCGGTTAGTAAACGAACAGAGCTTGAACATGGATTTTGTTCATGAACAAAACCAAGTTCCCTGTTCAAGCTCGTTCAAGCTCGTTCGTCAACAGACCTACTCCCAAGAGACCTTGGAATCCAGCATGCACGCCCTCAACATATCTTCTAGGATTTGAATCGTCCTCTTCGACTGACCGTCTGTCTGTGGATGGTATGCAGTGCTGAAACTTAGTTGAGTTCCCAAGCTAGCCTGTAGACTTCTCCAAAAGTGAGATGTAAACCTAGTGTCATGGTCGGAGACTATACATACAGGTACTCCATGAAGCCTTACGATTTCCTGCATACACGACTTAATCAGAATCTAAACCAACAATAAATCAGACTGATATAAAACAAAGAATCTCGCCTCTATATATCTCTTGGCAAGATGGTCGGTCGACTAGCCCACTCGAAAAGGTATGAAGTGAGCTAATTTGGTCAATCGATCAGCGATTACCCAAATAACATCATATCCTCGAGGAGTGCGAGGCAAGCCAGTCATGAAATCCATCGTCACATGTTGCCACTTCCACTTTGGAATCGGAAGAGGCTGTAGTAGGGCCATTCTCTGGTGCACGGCTTTGACTTGCTGATATGTCAGACATGAAGCTACACTCATAGCCACACCATGCTTCATGCCGTGCCACCAAAAATGCTGTCACGGATCACGATACATTTTAGTGCCTCCAGGATGGACAGAATAAGGTGAGCTATGAGCTTCTCTTAATAGTTTGTCCCGAATGTCACCCGATGGCACACAAATTCTGCTCCCAAAACACAGAGACACATCTTCATGAGTACGGAAATCATTACGAAGTACGGCCTCTACCTGCTCTCGAATTTTCTTCTACTTCCCATCTCCAGACTGAGCTGCCTTACTCCTTTCAACTAAATCAGATTGAACTTGCAAATTCATCATCACTACCGATGTACCAGGTAAGAAAACTTCAATCTCCATCTACCGAATATCACCCCAAAGTTCTCTCTGTGCGTCAACATTATCACTGTCGACATGCGGCTAAGTGCATTAGGTACTACGTTGACTTTCCCAGTGTGATATTGGAGGTCAATATCATAATCAGCCATCAACTCGATCCATCTGTGATGTCTCATATTTAGCTCTTTCTGAGTGAACACGTACTTCAAACTCTTATGATCTGTGTATATCTTTACACGTTCACCTAGAAGAAAATGCCTTCACAGCTTCAATGCAGATACCACTGTTGCTAACTCCAAGTCATGCATATGATATTTCCTCTCATGAGTCTTCAACAGTCAAGAAGCATAAGCTACTACCCTACCATGCTGATGGAGAACACATCCTAATCCTCTGCCTGACGCGTCACAGAAAATCTCATATCCACCCGAACAGTCTGGGATCATCAGGACATGTGCAATGATCAATCTCTTCGTCAGTTCATCAAATGCTCGCTGACATTTCTCTGACCAATTGTAAGCAATATTCTTCTTGGTTAGATGAGTCATCGACACATCGATCTTAGAGAAATCCTTGATGAACTTCATGTAGTACCCAGCCAATCCCAAGAAACTTTTGATCTCTGTAACCGACTTAGGAACTGGCCACTTCTCTACTGCAATAACTTTCTCTGGATCTACAACTATCCCATCTCTGGATACAACATGTCCCAGAAAAGCAACCTTGGTTAGCCAGAATTGACACTTGCTATACTTAGCATATGACCGGTGCTGCCTTAGAGTCTCCAAGACTATCTTCAAATGCTCAGCATGATCTTCCTCTGTCCTTGAATACACCAAAATTTCATCAATGAAGACGACCACAAACTTATCTAAGTATTCATAGAAGACCTGGTTCATCAATCTCATGAATGTGGCTGGTGCATTAGTAACGCCGAAAGGCATCACTAAGAACTCATAATGACCATAACGGGTTGGAAATGCAGTCTTCGGAACATATGATCCTCTGACCTTCACCTGGTGATACACACTTCTCAAATCCAACTTCGAATATACTCGCGATCCACCCAGCTGATCGAAGAAGTCATCAATCCCAGGAAGAGGATACTTGTTCTTTACAGTAACCTTGTTCAACTCCCGGTAATTGATGCATATTCTCCAAGATCCATCCTTCTTATTCACCAACAGCACTAGCGCACCCCATGGTGATACACTTGGCTGAATAAGGCCACGCTCTGACAAATCCTTCAACTGGCTACGAAGCTCTGCTAACTCTGGAGGAGCCATTCGGTATGGAGCCTTCACAATCGGTTGAGTGCCTGGAATCAGATCAATGGTGAACTCCAAAGATCTATCCGGAGGAAGTCCATAGATATCGTCTGGGAAGACATCAGGAAAATCCCAGACTACCCTCGGCAATACAGGTTCAGCTTCCATCTCCATCGTCACTTCTACTGGGTTGGCCTTAAACTTCAACAGTTCAAGTGAACTACTACCACTAAGGAATTCAAACTCTGGATGATCAAGAATCTGAAATACTATCTTCCTGAGTCTACAATCTATAGTGGCATAGAACATCCCTAACCAATCCATCCCAAATACTGCTTCCAAGTAAGGCATCTCCATCACTAAGAAATCTGCATATAGTCTACGTCCATAAATCTCTACAGAACACTGTCGGTATCCTGAAGAACTACGGATCACTCCACTCCCAGTATGGATATTCCAACTAGAAGTAAAGGAATCTACTACTAAGGAATTTCTAGTCACAAACTGTTGGGACATGAAGCAATGAGATGCTCCTAAATCAAATAGTGACATGGCAGGGAAAGAAGCAACTCTAATAACACCTAAGAGAAATAACATAAACTAACATAAGAGTCTAATCGTCCTAATCACAGCAACAAACATATCATACTACAATGGAAACAAGAAAGCTTTCATTACTGAAAATAAATAGGTACCAGTGATAACTCGACCGGTGTCCTCTGCCTCAACAGCTGACATGGTGAAAGCCTGACGCCTCGGTGCCGCTCTCCTGGGGGCCTGCTATTGCTGGGGAGGTCTAGGTGGTCCTTTCGGGGTCACTGTACTAGGTGTTGGTGGTGGTGGTAGTGGAAGCCTCTGTGGAGCCGGCGGAAGGGTCCTCTGCTGTATCGGCTGGGCTACAACTGATGCCACTGGGCCTGAAGTCTGCCCATGCAGAGGATATTGCCTGTTGATGTGTCCCGACTGACCACATGTAAAACACCGCCCTACCATAAAATTGCAATCCTTCTGCTCATGCCCAGGCTTCCCACAAAATCTGCAGGACACTCGCCGCTGTGGTACTAGTGGAGCTCCAGGCCTCCGGAACTGAGTGGTCTGGGTAGGTTTAAGAAAACTCCTCTACTGACCCGTAAGGTGCCTCTCAGCTCCTGCTGGGACCCTACCCACACTCTCAGATGTGTCTCATGCATCCTGGCTGCCTTTAGTATGTCTATGTGTGTAGTCAGCACCGAGGTCGACATCGCAGCTCTAAACTCAGGGTCCAGCCCCATCCTGAATCGTCTAGCTCTAGTGGTCTCTGACTGCACCAACTCCAGAGCAAACTTTCTTAATAGTGAAAACTCTGTATCATAAGCATCCATGCTCCGTCGTCCCTGTGTCAGGTGCTCGAACCTCAAACGTAGCTCATCCTTCTTCATTTCTGGAAGGAACTGAGCCTCAAACAACTCTCTAAACTTCTTCTACGTGATCGGTTTGGTCAAATGTAGCTCCTGAGCATCCCATCAATCTCGTGCTTGATGAGTCAACTGCCTCTTCGTGGCATCCACCCATCCATCTCTCGGGTATACTACAGCTGACAAGTCATCCTCAGAATGTCTAATCTACTCGTCCACCTCCATAGGACTCTCCTTGCCTGAAAAGGACCTCGGGTGCATGGCTCTGAACTGTCTGATACCTATAGGCTTCGGTGCCTCACCACTAGCCACTCTATCCTCCATCTAATGCATATCTCCAGGATCCCTATCAGAATCTTCCCCATCAGGGAGGCCTCAGATGATGCAGAAGCAGAAGCAGGGGTCCTATTCTCGGACGATCCATTCCCGAGATCCATTCTGTAAGAATGAACAGGGAAAACAATGTTCAGTACAAAATTGCGGATTATAATGTTGGAGCTTTACTTGTATTATTCTTACGTGTATTGCAGTGTGAGCCGACCTGCATGGGCTACCACAAATACCTGTCACACCCCGCTCTCCTGAATACGGAGAGACGTAGCTGACGAAGCCGTCGTAATATTCAGACTCAGGCTTTGAGCCCTCTTATCTAAATACTACAAGGCATTTTTAGTGTGGTTAAGATAAATAAATAAGCAGGCCACTGCAACAACTCTAGAATAATACACAGAAAAAGTAAAGTGCTCAAACAGAAAATAAATTCGCAATACTGTAAAGAAAACGAACACCACTGAACATTACATTATTTTATACAAATTACATATACATCAACTGTACAAGGGAGGTACAAAAGTGGGGTACAACAAAAATAAAGACCCACAACCCAAAAGTACAAAAAGTGTCCACACCCGGTACAACACACCCTCTAGTCTAACCACGGGAAGTCCAACTGGACAAAATCGCTCGTAGGCTCTACCTCTGAGGTACTGGCACCGATCTCTATCTTCGAAACCTGCACAGTCTGTTCGGGTCTAACACCTGAAACCACAAGGGGACACGTCAACGCGTGACCCAGTAGAAACTCCAAACACTCTAGTATGACCCCGTTTTAGAACTGGTCCTTCTAACTAGCCATCTATCTACATGTGTCATATCAACCATAGAACTAATGCAGAAATTAAAAGAATGATACATAAGTGCTGAAAATAAATAAAAGAAATAACTGAAGTACAGTTACTGATTAAATTAATTAAAAATTATACATTAATTCTGATTTGGAAACCCAAGTAAACCGTAGGACGCTAAGGAGCCGAACTTCACTCTGGGTGGGTGAAAAGTGGTACCACAACCAGTGACACGAGCACTGGAGGGGCCTCTCGTAACGACCCATTATGGGAGTGAGACAGATCTCGGGTTTTCTGTGGAAAACGAAGAAAACTATCATTTACCAGTCATGGTGCAACACGAGTACACCACCGACCTCGCTAACCCTCTCAAACTCTCCCTTCCGGGAGTGACACATCGGGTGAGAAATATAACTGATGTCTGCTCCTTAACTCCTATAGTTTACCCGTGTTTCCCCCAAACCCACATCTGGAGTCTCACCCATTTTTAGCATGGGTCGAGCACTCCTGATGTTATCTCTCTTCCTCACTCTCAGTTTTTAGAACAATTCATCGTTATATCGTTAAATCATCTAGCGGTCTCAACTGCCGCTTTTACACTTCCATTATACAACAAGCTCAGCATCACCATCACATGGGGCATATCATAATGAAAGCTTAAGAAACAAATTTAAACATAACTTAAGACAACAACAACATGTCATAATTGTAGCATGATACATGAATCTGCCTAAAACTGTTACTGCAGAAGATTGGTACGTTTGAGCTATTTACAGTCAGAATTAGTCTTCGGTCCCTTCATGAAAATTGTGGAAACTTTTCTGCAGTTTTCCGTAGTGTCCTAGATTATTGCATTTGGATTTTTCTACTATTTATTATGATTTTTCTAAGTTACTGTCTTGTGTTGGAAAAATATCAGCACATGATTTTTCAATCAAAACTAGTTTCTAACATGGTTAGCATGGCATTATTAACATGACTACACTAACATGATAAATGATGCTACAACATTTACAAGTCATTAACATACTTCCAATTTTACAAGAAGGATATTTTTGCTATTAAAACATGTCATGCAAATATGGCTATTTAACTTGGAACTTCTTACTTAATGAAACTAGCATATAAACCATCTCCCTAATTGCAACATACTACATCCTAATACTCTTTTAACAAGTTAACATAATGAACATGGTATTAATATATTTAACTATGATTATGCAACAATTTCATATCTAAGCATGAATAAAGTCTAGGCATAAGCTAGCCAAAAGTTCCTACAATACTAACATATGGACTTTTTAGCAATGTTTATCAACATGTTAAAACACTACACTAATACCTATGACATGCACTTTCATTATTCCTTTTCTAGCAATGAGAATAAGCTAAAGATTTTAGTAATCATCCTACACCAAGAATTTCTACTAACACAAATCCTAAAACTAAATCCTAACTAGAATGTTAGAAAATCCTACCTCAAAAAGTCCTCCTTAAAAGTTTTCCTTGGCCCTTCTTGTCCTTGATGGACTTGAGCCTTGTTTTAGCTTCTCCTACTCCTCAAGACACCCCTTTCTACACAATCCCAACTCCAATAGTTATGGTGAAGTTGAAGCTTCTTCTTGATGAGAATGAGGGCTTTATTTTGTAGGTAATGGTGTCATTGAGGTAGAATTTTGATGGGGTTACCTTGGTGGTGGAATGAGAGGTGCTAAGGCAGGAGATAGGAGGTGGGAGAGTGGTGCAAAGGGATGAAATGGGGAGGTGAATAATTCAGCCAGATTGCAGGGGGGAGAGAGATGAATGAATGAGGTTTCTTTTTCTTTTTCTTTTTTTCCTTTTCTCCATTTTGTTTTTCTTCCCTTTAATCTACACCACTAATTTGGTCAAGAGAGGAGACACTTGTTAACTAAGTGTTCATGCAAGATGACACAACGCTAATGAGGTGTCATGGTTATAAATTTTAGAAATTTGCATTTTTGAAAAATAAAAATGCATAAGGAAATACACAATACATCTTAAATACATGGTATTTCCTCAAATACTTCTATTTACTAATACCAAATGATGAGTTAAAATCTTTTTTAAAAAATAATTCATTCACCAAAATAATTAAAGAAAAATATGTGGATACTCCCAAAAATTATACGTACGCATCTACGCCAAAATACGTACCAATACGTGTACATTAATATTAGGGTCATTACAGGACACGAGCACATGGCACGTTTACTACTTAGGATGAGCTAGCAAGCGCCTTCGTCAACAAGTTCTATCCGCCTTCGAAGACCGTAAAGATACGAAATGCTTTGATGTCTTTCCGGCAGGGCCCTCAAGAATCATTATATGAGGCATGAGAGCGCTTCAAAGATCTTCAACATCAATGCATTCACCACAACATAGATGATTGCGAGCTCGTGCACAGTTTCTACAATGGTCTGAAAGAGGACACGAAGATGATTATTGACGCCACCGCTAATGGGCCATATTGTCAAAGACACCGGAAGATGCTATGGCGTTACTAGAGGAGATGGCCTCTAACAATCAGCAGTGGGCCGATGAGAGGGGCCAAACATCATCATCTGTAAAGCTGGCAAGCATATATGAAGCTAAGGCAGTGGCAGAACTGGCGACAAAGTTTGACTCTATATCTAGAGTGGTGGAGAGACTTGAGAAGAAGTTGTGCGAGCCTTGTGTTGTGCCGACACGTCGACATCAAATGGGCACACAAATGATTGGCAAGAACAAGTCATGTATGTAGGCGATGAGGCACATGAGGAACCTGTTGAGCAGGTTCAGTATGTTTCTGATTACAAGCCAGGTGGAGGAAATAATGGGTCTTGGGTGAATCCAGCTTGGAAGTCTCATCCCATATTTTCATACGCAAACAATAGTGGAGCTTTAACACCTCCTCAATAACCACCACAGCAACAACAAGCTCGCCCGCCACCTCAGCAACAAACCTATCAACAAAGGCCCCCACAACAACAACAATTCCATTAAAGGCAACAAGCGGGACCTTATGGACCTCCTAGATTTAATCATGGATGGATGCCACAAAACCCACCGCCGGCATCGCAAAGATTTGAGCATAAGACTAGAGTTGGGGAGTTTATGGCCGAGTAGAAGAAGATCAACGCTAAACTATTGGCGGGCCAAGATAGCCTCAACACCATCGTGGCGCAATTGGCAGAGCAAATCATATTGCTCAACAAGTCCCAAAGTCAATTGCCGGCTCAACTGGAGCCAAACCCCAAGGAGCAACATCGGCCACGTCAATGCTGTAGTGGCGGTGACTACTAGAGGCTGGAAGGATACTACTCCCACCATGGTTCAAACTTGAAGCCCAAGGGATGAATTTCCAGGTGAGAAAGAGGGAAGAAATAAAGAGGAAAGCCCCACGACAGCGACAAGCAATGAGGAAAATCTGAAGTTGATGAGCCCTAGAAGGAGAGGATATATGTGCCGCCGGTACCATTCCCACAACGGTTAGCAAAAGCCAAATTGGAGAAAAATTTGCTCGATTTCTGGAGTACTTGAGAGGTACAGGCTTGAACATCCCGTTTCTTGATACTATTATTGAAATCCCGACGTATGCGAAGTTCCCCAAAGATTTGATTACGGGAAGGAAACAAACGGAGAAGGTAATGCTTGCTGAATAATGTACATGGTTCGTTAACGAAGATAAATTGCCGAAGAAATTAAAGGATCCTGGAAGCTTTAGAATTCTGTGCACACTTGGCGGAGTCCCCCTACAAAAGGCTTTGGTATATTTGGGTGTAAGCATGAGCCTCATGCCTCTCACCATGTTCAAGAAGCTCAATACGGGGACCGACCTTAAAGCCACCGACATGAAGATTCAAAATGCTGATGAGCATATCACTAGGCTTGTGGAAATCGCTGAAAATTTTCCGTTTCAAATCCAGGTGGACTTTGTGTTCCATGCGACTTCGTTATCATGGACATAAAAGAAGAGGGAGTTACATCTCTGATACTTGAGCGCCCCTTCTTAGCTACCTCCGGAGTCGTTGTACACGGGAGAGAGGGAATGTTGTCGCTAAACGTTGGAAATATCGAAGTCGAGTTCCATCTCCTACGTGCCATTAAGAATAGTTCCTCGCTGGAGAAAAGCGACTATATAGACCTACTAGATGAGGTCATCGATGAAGCCATGCCATATGCCATTGGAGCTTTGCATGCGGATAATCTTGACAGAGTGCCAATTCCTGACAAAGCCGCTCCAAATGGAGATACCCCAGATCCTCTCACCAAGGAAGAGGAGAACGATGCTGATGTCATGAGGATTTGATAGCTCTGCAAGCTCTCTTCGATAAAGTAAGGAAAGAACGCGCCACCGGCAAATACTTCACCACCGCTGGGAAAGGACAAAGGAGCCAAGAATCGAAGCTTGGGGGATTCATCCCTCGCCATCATTAGAGAGGAAGCACGCTTAAAGGAGGCCAAGCAAGAAGAAGCACATCATTTGAACCCTACCGACCTCCTCACAAAGTTTGACACGCACATCTCCTATGCACCAAACATCACGAGCTCAACGTGAAATCATAAGGGGTCGAGCTCAAGACCTTAAACGAGCGCTTGTCGGGAGGCAACCTGATGTTTATATCACAGTTCTTTTTAGTTGAATTTTAGTTTTCATTTTAGTTTTAGATTTTTAATAGTTTAGTGAGTCAAGAGTCTAGAAAAATCTGACAACGGGAAACATTTTTATCGCATGAATAAGATACGAGGAATTCATCCGAATGGAGGGTAGCCATGGCGATGGATAGTAGCCTCGAGGACGTGCTTAAATGATAAATGAAAGAATAAACTGACGGGAGAGGGAGAAACAAAAGACGGAGAAAAACCGAGAGTAGAGAGTTGAAACAGACAGCCGACTCGACCGAGTGAGATTCGCACTCGGTCGAGTAAGATTTTCACTCGGCCGAGTGAAGCATTCACTCTATCGAGTGACGCACTGAACAGGGAAGTCCCAAAACTACACACTATAAATTTTATGCCACTCGGTCGAGTGACTTGCCACTCGGCTGTGTGCACCCTGTAGCAGACAACTCTAATATCTTGCTCTGAAAGGCATATCTACTCGGCCGAGTCACTAGTCCACTCGACCGAGTGACTAATTCACTCGATCGAGTAGGAGACTACAACAGAATCACAAAAATTCCAAGCTCTGTCTTTATTCCTCACTCGACCGAGTGGAACTTATCACTCGACCGAGTGGAACTTATCACTCGAACCACTTAGCCGAGTCGCTCGACTCAGCCGAAATTCTTAAAGTGTTTATACTAGGGCTACTCGACCGAATAACGATTGTCACTTGGCCGAGTGACTTAAGTCGGGCCTCCCCTATTTAATTCCCAAATCACACTCACCCGTAGCCCTAATCCCAAATCACATTGCCCCCTCCCCCAATTCTCCGACTCGACCGCTGCCCCCGTCTCGATTCGATCGAGTGCACTCAACCCGATCGACGACGCCACCTCCGGCGACCCCACCGTCGGCTGAGTCCGATGCCACCACCCCCATCTCGCCCCTATTTGCCCTCTTTCTTCCCCTATTCAATTCGTAAGACCTAAATCCATCCCCTACCCTATTACACCTATTTTTCGTCGATTACTCTTGATCAACCCCAAGTTTTATGAGTTTTAACGCTAATTATCTTTTTTTGTGCAACAGAAAAGGTAGGGAGAAATAGTACGCTGATTTGGAGCTTAGGGGAGCTGCCTCATGCTCATTTACTTGCTAGGAGTCGCATCATGCTTGGTACACTCTTTCCATATTTTATTTCGAGCACTTTGTGATATATTTGATTGATGTGCATCTCACGGTATTCACCGATGCCCACACACACTAGATCTAGCTCTCGACAGCCCGCTTCCAAGCGAAAGAGGACTGGCGACCCCGGTCCTTCTTCCTCTGGGACGGTGCCCCCGCCACATAGCGACCCCGTCGCTACACTCCCAGCACCCTTAGCACCACCAGCACAGCATGTCCCTGTGATCGAGACATATGGGATCACTTTCAGAGATGACGCACACATCGTCAAATTTAAGAGGATCTCACAGCGTCAGATCATACCCACTAGGTTTGTGCATATTGATACACTTGAGCGCCTAGGGGTAATTCAGGGCCTGCACCAGTTGTATGACAACGTGGGGTGAGGCGACTTTTTGTCTGTGTTGGCAGGCACCTACGTCTGCCCGACATTAGAGGTCTTGAGTTCTATTCGTAGGACTCTTAGGGGCTATTCTTTTAGGCTCATGGACTAGGAGTGCGAGATCTCACATGACATGGCCCGAGCATACTTTCATTGGCCCCTGTCCCAGACCCCGACCGAGCTTATGATCACACACACCACACCCCGTCTGTCTTTTCAACTGTTGCTTTCTGGGACACGATCACTGGCACGCACCACTTTGACCCTAGCAGGGCAAAGGCCTCTTATATATTCCACCCCTGCCTGCGACGTGCACAGAGCCTTTTGGCGACGACCATTCTTGCCAGGCCAGAGGTTGGGACCATGTCCACGCCATAGCTTTTCACGTTCTAAGTGATGACTAGGGAGAGAGCCTTAGAGGGCACCGGGACGTCTTGGTCCCCGCGATTTCCATTGATATCTCTAGATGGTATTTTGACCGCATCGTTTCTTCGATCGCCTCCACCAAGGCAATATGTTGTGGCGATCTGATTACCCTAGTAGAGCCTATTTTCAACATACAGCTTCCCGTCAGCCTGCGCAGTGCTACGGGCCCCACCTCCTTATCTCTAGATGTTTTGGCCCGTATGCACATGATCTATCCCCACGGACAGTGTCATTGGGTCTGGTTACATGGTCCCTTCTCTACTGATTACATAGTGCTTCTGAACCCCGGATATATATTGGACCAGCAGGTGCAGAGTGGAGGTTTTTGATGGACCTCCTGATCCCACCTGTATATGTACTAGAGCCCAACGACGAGCCGCAGGAGCCCCATGTCGAGCCCCTCACCCTTGAGATCCCGATTCCCTAGCCTGCCTCTAATCCGATCCCCGAGCCCACATTTGTCTCCACTTCTGCTCGTGCTGAGAGCTCCACTTCTGCCGCTGTGTCTGATTCTACCACAACCGCACCGCTAAGAGTTGACCTGATTTCTTATATGCGCTTTGAGAGTGCCGTCCCCACCACTTTTGAGAGAGGCGACCCTTCTTCCTCCGTGACCGCAGAGACACTCGACACACTCAAATTTTCGACTCCTGTGGCGTCACTATCTCCTGATTTCACGATTGCCCCACCTGTCGACGCTTCAGTCTTTGCTACTGATGTCTATACCGAGAGTGTCATGGTGTCTGTCACCACAGCTGTAGCCATGACCTCTCTGCCAGCCTTGCCCTCTGTTGATATTCCGACCTCTTCCTCTGTTGCACATATTTTTGAGAGCATTCCTACGTCTTAGCCTCCCCTAGAGGCTGAGCATCTTGTTGTGATCTCCGCTCCTTGCACACACCAGATAGTGGCCCCACTAGTATTTGGAGGTCATGTGAGACCCCCTGTTCGTGCACCTCCACGTCCCTCTGCCCTCGCTCCTGATGACGTCCCCACGGTTGGCGTGATCATGTGCAAGGTGTGCAATAGGATTGGGGGCGTGAGATTTAAATATTTATAACCGCAAGCGCACGGTGTTGTAGTGTGGCTTGGGGGTCGAACATAGGGAGGCGTGGTTGTGCTTACATCAGAAAGAACCAAATTCACCCCAAGGGTGCGCTAGCCCGAATCGGTAGATGGGTTGTCGCAGAAATAGAATGTGATGAATAAACAATATAAAGGGAAACCAGGGACTTCGGTTTCCACCCTATCATATGATTCTCGGTAATACGACCGGTGGATAGGATAACGATCGGAATTAGGGTCTAATGGTGAGACGTTGCCTCTAAGAGTGATATCAGCGTCCCATGGGCCCGATATTCCGGTCGGTGCCCAGGATGATACGCCGGACTACCCAGGTTTGGTCAGTGGGCATTCCCATGTCCATTAACACTGACCGACTCCGGGAGCACTAAGCTTGCAACGATGACTCCCAACATCTCGTCCTCCCGTTCCCATGCGCTAGGATTCGATGTCTACACTAAGGGCGTGAGCTATGGCTAGTGAGTCAACCGCCAAGATTATTCCCCCTTGGCCCAATGGTCAAAGGCGGTCTTTTTCCCACCGATGACAATGAAACACCCTACGTAACCAATAGATTCCTAATCCCTATTGATTTTCTAGTCCTATGGATGCATTAGGGAGAACCCACGAAGGGGTTTCTACCAAAATCCCAGAATTGGGAACTACTCACACATTTTAGGTAAAAAACAATCTAAATGAAAATCGACCGTTAAAAAAATAATCCGACGATTGAAAAGTAGTAAAAGAAATGCAAATAACACTATATTAAAGTTTGGTAAAGATCAGACAACTTACAAATATCAAATAAATTCCAGCCGTCACAAAATGGAGAGAAAATAGAAAAAATACAACAGCTCTCGTTTCTGAAAACCTAGGGCTAATATATATAGAAAACGACGTCACCCGATCGGGTGAAGAATCAACCGATCGGGTGACCTTCTGTGAACTTAGGCAGCGATTTTCAGAAACATCACCCGGTCACTCGACACGATCGGTTGGCAGAAGCTTCTGGTCATTTGGATCTTGAGCTCATCAGGTGAAACGATCGGTTGGAAACGTCGCCCAAATAAACAGAAACTTCAGACATTTTCGCACGGTCAGCGAGTGGTCGGGTGAGCTCTCTGGGTCATCTCTTCTAGGGAATCGGCTACAGATGAACCGATCGGGTGAAGGTCACCCGATCGGTTGGAGTTCAGCTCCAATTTCCCGAGAAGACAGTCGGGCTAAACCTGTCGTTGACCCAGTCGATTGATGCACATGCTGCTTCAGCGGCTGTCCGAGTCGTGCACGTGTGCATCACCCGATCGGTTGGCTGTATCCAACCGATCGGGTGGGGGGCTGAAAGATAGCTATCTTGGTCATTTGACCCCCTGGATCACGCGTGACTCCTCCCGTTGCTCCGGGGACATGTGATATCTTTGTTATGTGTCCCCTATGCTGGCAAACTCCTGCAAACATGTAAAAACACGGAGAAGTGAAAGAAAACAAGAAAATACGAGAAAATGGTTACGGGATGGCGGAAAACAAAGGAAAAACACAAAAGAAGACGTGCGTGAATATATAAAATATACACACACGTCAAAATCCCCCAAGCTGAACCCTTCCTCGTCCTCGAGGAAGACGAGTGAGAGTAGGAGCTCGGAGGGAGAAAATAGAGAGGAAGAGAGAAAAAGAGAACTCTAAATCCTAGATCGCCCGTCAGGGCCAACAAAATCAAAAAAGACACACCAAGCAAGCAAACGCCAAATCACAACACTAAACCCAAGGAAACGAGTCCAGACAAGTGTCGTGGGCCCACACGATGAAGCGCGAGTGAGTGTGGTCGTGTGCTAGCAGACGGTGTCGCTATCTACATTGTGCAATAAGCTCCATATACACAAATCCAAGAAAAGACCCAAATATCGAATCGATTTGAAATAAGTGGTGAATATAAAGCTCAAGCATGCATGAGAGGAAAGTGAGAATTGAAACGTATCATGTGTCAGGGACTCCACAGCCAGGGACTAGGACATCACCACACTATCGCCTATATAATAGCTAGAAATTCCCTATTTCAAGTGTTTTCGAAAGCGATGGGGGTTGAGATGGTGTGGAGTAGAACACTCGGTGCAAATTCTCGCCTTCCCTTTATTGGTAGGTAGGAAAATATTCGCACAAATTTTTTTTGGGTTTTGGATATATGTATTTTTTTTGGATTTTTGGCTATACATATATTTTTTTCTTTCTTTTCTCTTTTCTCCTTTTTTGGGTTTTTCTTTTCTCTTTTTTTTTGGATTTTTATATTTTGGGGTATATACACGTGTGTCCTCTCCCAAGTGGGAGAACAGTACACGACGAGGGGGTTTGCACCAAGTAAAAATAAAAAAGAAATCGGATTCTATACACTTGGGCAAGGGAGATTTTTCGCTAATCAAAGCGTAGGCTAAATGGGTTATCCTAGTCCTAACCGTGGAATCCCGACACATGCGAAATGAAGCATACTATATATATATATATATATATATATATATATATATATATATATATATATATATATATATTCATGCATACAGAAGCAGATAAGAGAGGCAAATATCGCATATTCAAATCGAAGCATGATAATCTAGGGTTCATTCCTGGACATGTATATAAAACACAATCACAAAGTAGAAGCACACCAAACAGCTAGTCACGACACATGACTCACAAAAAAACTAAGTGGACCCACGATGCATGAAATGCAAGAGGACTCGGCTTCCTAGGGTTAGTGAACGTGATTATCAAAGCCATGCTAGGTGTGTGTGTGATTTTTATGGCAATTCATCATCGGGTTCATGTCTAGGAGAAAGAGATAAAAAGAAGAAAATAAAAATAAAAAACACAATGAAAACAACTCAAAAACGAAGAAAAAGACGCAAATGACGCATGAAGTGCGACTCCCCCAAGCTGAAACTTGCATTGCCATCAATGCAATAAGAGTAAATACGGGAGGGCAAAGAGAATGGGGGGAATACACACCGACACAAAAAGAAATGAAAAACAAGAAAACCACACATACGAAAAAGGAAGAAGAAAAGAAACGAAAATCACACAACACGACATATTAACGGAAAAGAAAAATAGAAAATCACACAACACGACATATAAAAACAAACAAATATAGAAAAACATCACACGATAGCACACAGAAAAATTGACTTCCCCCAAGCTAGACGTCACAATGCTAGCGAAATGATGTGGTCATGAAAATGCAGAGATATGGAAGGGGTAGGTCAGAACAAAATGGAATCAAAAAGCAGGAGAGGAATCGTCCTCATCCTCCTCGGTGGAAGATGTGGGGGATCAGGGATGGTCACGGTACCTGACTCATTCCTGGGGAAAAACATGCAAGAAATGATTCGGTTGGCCAGACGGAAGATGGGGTGAATGATGGAGGAGGCCTTGGCCTTACCTCGGGGATAGTGAGCGTGTAGAGTGAGGGGAACCAAAACTGATCGACGTCAACTTCGGGGGGGTACCCGTAGGGACGGATAGCGTCGCCCCCAATGATGGGCAAACCAAAGATGTTATTAATGGCGTTCAGGTCAGTGCGAATGGTTCTGTTACGGACGCGAAAGATGACGATCGACCCCGACTCACAGACAAGGGTGGATAAAAATTCCAGAGTGAGGGAGGGGTAGGATACCGCAGTGGCGTTTAGGAAAGCTAACCAACCTAAATTGGCGAAGAGAGTCTCGATCTCGGTGAACACCCCGAGATCGATAAGCGTTTGGGTATGAGCAAATTTGGTCGATAGATGCCCCCGTGCATCAAGTCTATGATAAAAATCTTTATGCTCTTGATTCCTAAAGCGGTAGCCACGCGGGCCCATCAGTGGGTCCTCAACCGAGATAACAGGTTGGGGTTGGGGTTGGGGTTGTGCAGGCTGTGTAGGATGAGGGCGTGAGTGTGGTGGACATGTAGTCTTGCATCTCTTGCGAGACGACCCCTCCTCTCGCATGATACCCTTACCCCTATCCTGATCCCGGGCTGTGTGTGTGTGTGTGTGTGTGTGTGTGTGTGTGTGTGTGCAAAATGCGATGAATGCACACTAACACAGGCGATCGAGCAAAATAGTTAAACTAGGGCAAAATTTAAAATTGAGCTAAGGAGCAAAGTTACCCAATCGAGATGAAGATCCTTGCTCGTAGATGCCCCAACGCAGCATAATAGGCTGGAGTGTGAAGCCGCAGCGTTTCTTTTCAGCAAATTTCGAAAATGAGGGAAAGTGCGAAAATTAGGGTTTTTGTGGGGGTAAAAACGAAAATGGAGAGATGGAAATCGATGGAGGGAAGGAGATGGAGAGTGGGGGAATTGATCTAGGGAGGTTTGTGGCCGGTTGAGGGAGTATCGTCACCGGTTGGGGGAAGAGGGAGTTGAAATGGCGAGAAAAATCGAAGTCGGGTGAAGGGGGAGAGGAACAGGTGAGGGTGGGTACTTATAGGATTTAAGTCGAACCGATCGGGTGAAAGTTCACCCGATCGGTTGACAATTAGGTCAAAAAAAGTTGCTGAAAGGATGCTACAGGTGAACCGATCGGTTGAGAACTCAACCGATCGGTTGGCCGCTTCACAGTTTTTTCCCGAGAATTCAGTGTTGCTCACCCGGTCGGTCACCCGACCACGCTTCGTATCAACCGATCGGTTGATCAATTCCCAAATTTTCTGAGACTTCGCCCAGCTCACACGGTCTGCCACCCGGTCTCACATTGCTTCACCCGACCGGTTCGTTGGAGAACAGATACGGCCATTGTCTGATACGTGTCACCCGATCGGTTGAATGATCACCCGATCGGGTGAGGGCTTGTTTCCTGCAAAAATTCACAAATGGCCCAAGTCTCTCGACGGAAGTTTCTGAGGCTGGATTTACTTATTAAAATAAGAAAAATAAAGCTAAAAATAATCCCAAAACAAAGATAAAAGTTTAAAGCATGGATTGCCTCCCATGAAGCGCTTTTGTTTAACGTCGTTTGCTCAACGCCCGTAGATGATATTCAAGGCGGACAGGGGTGATGCCCTAAGATCGGCATCTCTTCAGATTCGGAGTTGGTGGCTTTTGGTGTCGTCAGCGGTGAGAAGAAGACTTGCTCGACGACCCTCCCTTCGTTGACGGGATCCGGGGGCTTCCCCCTTATATTGGCGTCTACCGCCACTCGTTTTAAGATCTGGATCTCATCACCGGTGAGCCCCATGGGCTGTTTCCCTTTCCTCCTCGTCGGATGACTTTTTTGAAATCCGGGAGGGATCGTATGTGCCGCATCCGTTTTCCAGCAACTTCTTTCTTCTTTAGGCCAACATGTTCTTCTAAGTCCCCCAAGCTGTCGGGGGGATTCCTTGAAAGAATTTCCCAGCCCTCAGCTTCAGCTGCTCTTTCTTCTTCTAAGTCCAACATATTGCATCCTGGATCATCCGGGGGGTTGGGGTGCTTCATTGATAACCCCAACTCAAACTCCACCTTTTCGTTGCCGACGTTAAGGGAAAGCTTCCCCTCCTTCACATCTATTAAAACGCCGGCAGTGGCCATGAAAGGTCGTCCAAGGATGATGGGGGTATGCGTATCTTCAGGCATGTCCATAACGACGAAGTCCACTGGCACATGTACCCCACTTATGTTGACAGGCAGGTCATCTACAACCCCGACCAGATATTTGACCGATCGGTCTGCAAGCTGTAGGGTCATACTGGTGGGCTCCAGGTCGCCAATCCCTATCCTCCTATATAGAGAAAGTGGCATTAAACTGATGCTCACTCCAAGATCGACGAGCGCACGATGGATCTTTACCTCCCCGATCGCACAAGGGATAGAGAAGCTCCCCGGGTCTTTAAGCTTAGTCGGATTTGCTCTCTGAATGAGAGCACTGCATTCCACCATTAATATGACCTTCTCCTTTCTGGACCCTCTTGTCACTAAATCCTTTAAAATTTTTGCGTAGGATGGAATCATCTCGATAGCTTCGAAGAACGGGATCTGCAAGCGTAAGTCCTTGACCATGGCAAAGAATTTGCCATACTTCTCGTCTATCTTGGCTTGGGCTAGCCGTTGTGGAAAAGGCACAACGGGCTTGAATACCTTGAGGCTCCCTTCATCGTCTTTCTTCTTCTCCTCTTCAGGGACTCCCTCCGGAGTTGTAGTTTTTGGCGACGAAGCACCGTTGTCATTGGCTTTTTCAATTGGTTGCTCTACGACCAACGGTGCTTCCGGTTCCTTGGTGGACACTCTTGTGGGGATTTGTGTTCCGCTCCTCAACACGATAGCGGACACATTTGCATGCTCGTGCGTGAGTGCCAAAGTCTGGTTTGCTCCCCTCGGCTTCACTTCCGGTTGTGGCAGCAATAGATTTTGTGACCTTTGAAGGTTTTCCACCTGTAACCCCAGCTGGGTTACCTGGTCAGTGAGAGCCCTCTGCCCCATTTCTAGCTTCGAATTTATCTTCTCCCGGTTGGTAATGTATTGAGTCAAGAGGGACTCAACCGGGGAGATAGCACGCTACTGGCCGTACGATTGATGCTGCTGCTGCTGCATGGGCTGCTGGTTCCTTGGTGGATACCGCGGGTATGATTGTGGGGGCTACTACTGCTGAAACTGCTGCTGCTGTTGCCTAGGCGGCTGATATACTTGTGGTTGTGGTTGCTGATAAGGCGCTCGGTAGCTAAGATTGGGATGATTCTGGTTATTGGGAGAGTAGGCCGGATTAGATCTAGTCCATGGTGGATACGGCACATTTCCCGTAGGATTGTAGAATAGTGTGCTCGCTTGGTCCAACGGTGGTGAGATGTCACCACCCTCGAAGTCCCCCATGACTTCTGCTTCCACCGCCGTAATTTGTTGTGTACAGGTACCACCGGCTCCTACCATCAGCGCTGAGATAATTTGTCGATGTCCTTGACCCAGTGGATACCCCCAGATCTAGGTGTGGCTCTCTCGTCACGCCACCGCTCATTGTTCGATGCCATGTTTTCAAGAATTTGTCCAGCATCTTCTTCACTCCTTGACATAAAGGACCCTCCACCCGCGGCGTCCATGGAAGATTTCAAGTCATCCCTCAATCTGTTGTAGAACAGATTAATTATCTGCCACTTGGGAAGCTCGTGATGAGTGCATCTTTGCTGCATCTCTTTAAATCTTGTCCAAGCTTCATGCAGGGACTCGTGGTTGGCTTGGGAGAAGGAGGAGATCTCGCTCCTCAGCTTCATGGTCTTCCCTGGAGGAAAGAACTTCATCAAGAATGCATTTGATAGCTTCTCCCAAGTGTTGAAAGTGTTTGGGTCCTTTCCCCTTAGCCACTGCTTGGCCTTATCCCGCAAAGAGAAGGGGAATAGCTTCGGACGGATCGCCTCAGTTGTGACACCATTAATCCGGAAAGTGTCACATTTCTCCAAGGAGGAGTTCAGATGTTCGATGGGGCTCTCCATGGGTGCCCCAGAGAATTGATCCTGCTGGATCCACGTCACTAAAGACATCTTGAGCTCGAAGCTCTGCGCCGTAATAGCAGGAGGTCGGATGGCAGAGGTGGACTCGATGGATGGCATCGAGTACTCCAGCAGGGACTTATGAGGTGTGGTGTTCTCCCCCATGGTTTCAAGCTCTTATCTTCTTCTCTTCTCTATAGCCAGACGCCTTAGGGTGGCGTTTATCTCAGGATCAACAGGAATCAAGTCGTCAAGACTCCTTGTGTTCCTGCGCATTAAAAGCAACAAACACCCGTGAAGCAAAAGATGGAAAGAAACAGATAAAAATATAATATAAAAATAAGAAAATAAAAACGAAAAAGAAGAATGCGAAAATTATCGCAGTATAGAGATGTGAGCTAGACTCAAGGGTTCAAAAGATCCAAAAATAACAAGCACGTTGCCTCCCCGGCAACGGCGCCATAAAGCTTGACGTCCCCACGGTTGGCGTGATCATGTGCAAGGTGTGCAATAGGATTAAGGGCGCGAGATTTAAATATTTATAACCGCAAGCGCACGGTGTTGTAGTGTGGCTTGGGGGTCGAACATAGGGAGGCGTGGTTGTGCTTGCGTCAGAGAGAACCAAATTCACCCAAGGGTAAGCTAGCCCGAATAGGTAGATGGGTTGTCACAGAAATAGAATGCGAGTGATAAACAATATAAAGGGAAACCCGGGACTTCGGTTTCCACCCTATCATATGATTCTCGCTAATACGATCGGCGGATAGGATAACGATCGGAATTAGGGTCTAATGGTGAGACGTTGCCTCTAAGAGTGATACCAGCGTCCCATGGGCCCGATATTCCGGTCGGTGCCCAGGATGATACGCCGGACTACTCGGGTTCAGTCAATGGGCATCCCATGTCTATTAACACTGACCGAATCTGGGAGCACTAAGCTCGCAACGATGACTCCCAACATCTCGTCCTGCCGTTTCCAAGCACTAGGATTCGGTGTCTACGCTAAGAGCGTGAGCTATGGCTAGGGAGTCAACAGCCAAGTTTATTCCCACTTGGCCCAACGGTCAAAGGCGGTCTTTTTCCCGCCGATGACAATGAAACACCCCGCGTAACCAATAGATTCCTAATACCTATCGATTTCCTAGTCCTATGAACACATTAGGGAGAACCCACGACGGGGTTTCCACCAAAATCTCAGATTTGGGAACTACTCACACATTTTAGGTAAAAAACAATCTAAATGAAAATCGATCGTAAAAAACATAATCCGACGATTGAAAAATAGTAAAAGCGATGCAAATAACACTATATTAAAGTTTGGTAAAGATCAGACAACTTACAAATATCTAATAATTTCCAGTCGTCACAAAATGGAGAGAAAACAGAAAAAATACAACAGCTCTCATTTCTGAAAACCTAGGGCTAATATATATAGAAAACGACGTCACCCGATTGGGTGAAGAATCAACCAATAGGGTGACCTGCTGCGAACTTCGGCAGTGATTTTCAGAAACATCACCCGGTCACTCGACACGATCGGTTGGCGGAAGCTTCTGGTCGTTTGGATCTTGAGCTCATCAGGTGAACCGATCGGTTGATAGATCAACCGATCGATTGGAAACGTTGCCCAAATAAACAAAAACTTCAGACGTTTTCGCACGGTTAACTAGCGTTCAGGTGAGCTCTCCGGGTCATCTCTTCAGGGGAATCGGCTACAGATGAACCGATCGGGTGAAGGTCACCCAATCGGTTGGAGTTCAGGTCCAATTTCCCGAGAAGACAGTCGGGCTAAACCGGTTGTCGACCCGGTCGGTTGATGCACATGCTGCTTCAGCGGCTGTCCGGGTCGTGCACGCGTGCATCACCCGATCAGTTGGATGTATCCAACCGATCGGGTGGGGGCTGAAAGATAGCTATCTCGGTCATTTGACCCCCTGGATCACGCGTGACTCCTCCCGTTGCTTCGGGGACATGTGATATCTTCGTTATGTGTCCCCTATGCTGGCAAACTCCTGCAAACACGTAAAAACACGGAGAAGTGAAAGAAAACAAGAAAATACGAGAAAAGGATACGGGACGGCGGAAAACAAAGGAAAAACACAAAAGAAGACGTGCGTGAATATATAAAATATACACACACGTCACCTGACGACAGAGAACAGTGCCTCATACTGTCGAGTCAGCAGTGAGTGGACATAGAGTTGATCTTAGGGCTCTCACTGTGGCCATCACTGCTCAGCATGCCCGTATTTGGTATTGAGCTCACGCTGAACCAGATTCTCCACCGCCTGCAGTAGCATTAGCAACCTACTCCTAGCAACTAGCACCACCGCCGCCCCTAGAGCAGGGAGGTGATGGCGATGCACCCGCCTAGGCGTGACTTCTTGATGCCAGACATATTTTTGCCTCACCTCACCGCATTATTTTGTTAGCCCAACTGTCTTCGCCTTTTTGCAGGGCACTGTATATATTTTAGCTTGGGGGAGAGTATGTATTTTTGGGACACTTGCTTGCATCCATCCATACATCATTTTGCATGCTCTCTTACCATATATTCTTTGCATAAACCATCATGTCATATTTTATCTTCCTTATTTTCCTTTATTTCGCATCATATTACACCCACACCCACCTACCTCTATCTTATATGTCCTTGTGCCACACTTCGCACATTGAGGACAATGTGATGTTTAGCTTGGGAGAGTGAGTGTGCCCACACACTTTTTTCTATTTTCCTTGTTTTTATCTTTATTTTTCCGCTTTTCTTCGTTTCCCACTTATTTTCATGCACTTTTTCGTTATTTCCCATGCATTACGTTTTCTTCATTTTTTGGGAGTGCTTGCATGTGTATAGTTAGATTTTATTTTATCCTTATTTCTTTTACTTTCATTGCTAGAGATGAATTCCCTATGATGAATATAGCTTGGATTTCGCTTTAGTCTTACGCACGTACCTCTTACCATGATATTGCTTTTTTATTTCTGATACCATCTGTGATATATTTTTCGTGCAATTGAGAAAAAGAACTTCCAATGTGTTTATTATTTTTCCATGAATGAATTTTAGCGTTGACCCGTCTGAGAATTACATTATTGTATACTTTTTATAGAAAACGCACCAAGATTCATGCATTGACTGCCTATTACTTGGAGTACTGCTTTGCATCTTAAAATCACTTCTTATTGCATGAAATGTGTATTGAACTTCCAGGTTAATGAATTGATTGCAGTTTGATATGAATGAATTAGTTTACTTTTAGAAATTAAACTGAGTAGATGACATTACCCTACTGAAGTTGGTGTGCACATACAAAAGAGTGAACCGAGCGTTATCATATATTCTTTCTCCACATATCGTGAAAAGTATTTCTATACATATAATCATTGGTGAATCTCCCCTTAAGTGAATCTTATTATTGCATCTTCCCCATGCCAAAAAGAAATACGCTCCATTATCCCAAAACCGCAAAAGAAAAGAAAAATTTATATCTTTGCATCTTTCTTTGGGATTATTCTTGTGTATAAAAAAAGAAAGAGAAAAGAGAAAAGAGAAAAAAGAAAAAGAAAAAGAAAAGTTTCATTGTATATACACAATCCCCTTCTTTACTTCTTTCTTGTTTTCATTTTCATATATGGAGCTACAAAAAAATATGGGAAATAGTTCATATTTGATGCCACACGCTTATAGATAAGCTTGGGGGAGGAGATCCAATGGGGGGTGTGAGTGGCTACTTATATGTGCATAGCGACCTAAGCTAGGTAATTTCTGATACTTAAAGAGATGACTTAGAGCATAACGACATCTATGAATTGAAAAATTGGCATGAAATTCATGGAAACCACCTCTTTCTATTCTTATTGATTTGAATTGTGTGATATCTCTTATACTCCAAGTAGAAGCATTCAATTGAAAAGTGTGTTGTCTATGATTATGTATATCGTTTTCTATGCCTTAGACAATGTTTGATTCTAAAATGATTTCATATTTCATATGATTCATGTTGTTCTTAGTTTTTCTATGAAGTGCATCTATATGTGATGATATTGAAATAGAAGCTTTAGTGATGTTTCTTATACATTGCTCGTGCTATTTAAGTAAGCAAACCCGAGTTCTGAGAGAATGATCTAGCACCTCCCTTCTTCATCTTCTTTTTCATCTATTTGATTTTCCTTTATTTTTATTTGCCAAGTTTACTTTTTACTTATCTTCCTCGAGGACGAGTAAGAGGTAAGCTTGGAGGATTTTGATAGGTTCATATTTTAACCTTTATTTCTGCATTTTTTCCACCCCATAACGATTGTTCATATTGTGATTTTAATGATTATACGACGTTTTCATGATATATTTTCACTATTCTTTTGTTTCGTCTGATTCCAGGGAATATGGAGCAATCGGGAGTAATTTGGAGCCACAAACGCCTACACGCATGCCGAAGCATCATTAACGATGATATCGGAGAGCTAACGACACTGGAGGATGAGTAGTAGAAGAAGGAATGCGAAAGAAACGACGAGGAAGCAAGAAGAGAGAAAGAAGAGTACAAAAACAGGCTACTCGACCGAGTGAAGAAGCCCACTCGATTGAGTGAAGCCGACACGCCCTATCCAGCCTGAAGAAGAGCCAGAAAGTACTCGGCCGAGTTGGAATTTCTACTTGACCGAGTGAAAAGACCACTCGACCGAGTGGAGATAAAAATTGTGAAGAAATCCTTCGATGCTTCTCTGTTTTAGGGAGGATCTGTTGTACGTCCTACTCGACTAAGTATGAATCTCACTCGACCGAGTGAGAAGACTACTCGGTCGAGTGGTCTGAACTTCTAAAACGTTGAAAACCCCCAATTCCTGCAGATTTCTCACTCGACCGAGTGAGCAGTTCACTCGGCCGAGTGCGCCGTCTAGCAGATTTCCAAAATCTAGGGTTTGCAGCTGTTTAGGGGAAAATTTGTCAGGATTTTCTGAATATTTTGGGTGGTTATAAATACCCAGTTTTGAGAGCAGCCCAAAGAAAGACTCTCTTAGAATAATTTTCTTAGTTTTAATCCTAGTTCTAGTTTTCTTTAGGCGAAATGATTGGAGATGAGGATCTAAATTTCTTATTCTTGAAGCTTGTCTTCATAAATTGGTTTGTCTAAACTGTTGGAAGTTGATATTTTTATGCTATACTTCTATATAAATCTGAGTTTTGTGATGAATTCTATTGTATATCTTATTTCTAACATGATTTTTATGATGAATTGTGAGTAGTCTTGTTGCTCTGGGCAAAGGGATGAACCCTATGGATTTAAAGTATGATTTGTGAGATCTATTGAATTGCTATGTCGTTATACTTGTTAAGGGTTAGATTGTGATTGATTTACTACGGATAGCTAGGGATTTCTATTAGATCTTGAGAGCTCGAGAGAGGATCTTAATCTAAGAGAAGCCCTAGATATTTGATTTAGATCTATAATCGAGATTCCCTAGAATTGGTATGTGAGAGCGACCAAAGCTAGCATCTTTATTATATTTCTATAATTATATTCGTTTGTACGAAGGTAAAACGGATACGGACTATCAATATCTAGATTCGAACTCAAGTTGTACGAGAGCGAGCTTGAGTTGGAATTGAATATTATTGTCGATCTTAATGCTAGTGATTTGAACTAGGCTTGTGCGAGAGCGAGGCTCTAGTTTAGATTACTATAGACCTGCGTAGCATGAGAACGTGCGTTGGTTCCCAATTTAGTTGCGACAAGTTCACCCTAAATCAAGTGTAGTAATGTAGAAATTCGTGTTTCACCTTGATTGCTTGAAATCTATAGTGGGGATTCCCAAGCCCTAAGCATTCTTATAAATTAAATTTACAATACTTTGGACGATTGTGACACCAATATTTCTTCGCCACCAATCCCCAATAGCTCAGTAATCCATAAAGATACCAATAGTTCCTCCTCGTGATTCGATACCGGCTTACCACTTAACTGTGCGCTTGCGATAAAACTACATTATTTTTTGAGTTCCTATCCGACGCGATCAGAATCCACTAATGAATACAATCAAGCCTATAGGGCAATCTCTAGAGCAAGTGCCACTATCGTGGATCATAAACCCTAGATGAGAACACTATAAATTTGGGTAAATCAATCACATCACACCCATAATCACCAATCTACCCTGAAAATCATGGTTTAAGCCTCTAAACCCTAAAATCCTAGGGCTCATCCATTAGCCCTAGATATAACTACTTACTAATCATGATTGAAACAAGATAAACAATGGAAATGAGAGGATTAAACATCATAACATCAATCAATATCAAAAGCAATAGAAATAGAGGAGAAATTCAATACCAAACCAAGAGAGTACAGAAATCTATTGAGAACTTGAAGAACATCACAAAATATCCAAGATTCCAAGCTCAAATCTTCTCCAAAACCCTAATCTTAGCTCAAGAGATTAAGGGGTGGCTCCAAAAATGAAAATAAAACTCAGTTCTAATCCTTTTCTAAACCTAGGGTAAACATTTGGTTTATGGACATGTGGGTTGAACCCATTAAAACAAAAGAAACCCAGAAAATCGACTCATTTCCATGCGTGCGACCTGACCAACTCGACCGAGTGGCGATGCCACTCGGTCCGAGTCTGGCCAAAGCTTCATTGGCTCTCAGCTGATGCCTTAGTTTTTGATCTGGAACAGTATCTACTCGAACCAAGTGGCAAGTCCACTCGGCCGAGTTCAGAGGCTCGAGATTTGGCTTGAAAACATTGTTCTGTCTTAATTTTTACTCGACCGAGTTGCAATGCTACTCGGCCCAAGTGCCGTTCTCACTCGCACAGCTGCTAAGTCTTCGGTGTAAGCTTCTCTTCGTTTACACCTACTCAAACCGAGGGGGATTGCCACGCGGCCAAGTACTCTAGAAATGCTGACAAGGGTTGTGAAGCTTCATTTCTCTTACTCTCTTCTCCTTCTGTCCTCTTCTTCTCCTCAAATCTTCTTCTCCACCATGTTAAGCACCTATCAAGCCATGCCATTGATGTTCCAGCTATCTCGGATGTGTACATAGCTCTGTTTTGCTCCAAATCACCTCGAAACTTCTAAAAATTAAATAAAATCACCGAAAACCATATAATCCAATAAATGATCGATAGAGTGATAAAAATGAGTTTCGAGTGACCAAAATGATATAGAATGATGCGATAAAAGTATAGAAAACTTGGACACATCAAGTGACATGTGAAGGTGGTTTTCTCATGGTCATTGGGATGGATGGTGTTAAGGCCAAAATTGGCGATAACAATATTTGGGTTGACTTGGACTTCTCTACCGAGGTGGAGCCTCGTCAGCTGTGAAAATGGTATCCTCAGTTAGTGGAACCTGGATCGATGGTGGTAGGGATGATGAATCAATGTGAAAGCTCTCTCAACTCCCTTGATGGTTATTCGACCCTTCTGTTGGGTCGTATCTTGATCTCCTACACCACAAACAAACGTCAGGGGGTCGGATCTGGGTTCCGACCCAAATCCCCTTCGATGCTCAAGTTAGAATGGAAACTTAAGGGGAGGCTTGGGCCTATCAAGATTGACCCATGGAGGTTCGTCTCGAGTTAGTCGTCGTAAGCTATTTGGAGGATGGATTATCAAGTAGGAAGCAGTAAGAGTATTAGGTCTCTCGTACCTTGGGATCTCCTTATTCTGTTCATCTTCAGTGTATTTATAGGCCTCGGAGGTCTATTCAGTGATGTTGGGAGGATAACGATCACCAATTATGGGACCGTAATCCTCCCCTTTAATAAGGGTAACCGTCACCCACGCCTCAGCTATTTATGGGCTCATTATCGATCGCACGTTTTAGGCGACGGAAGTCCAAGGGGTAAATGGCACATGGGCTTTGAGTGGGGGAGTGGATTCCAGCGATGGATCTCCTCATCCCTGCTGCGTACATGCTTGAGCCTGAGGGTGCTCAACAGGAGCCCCTCCTTCCACCCCTAGACCCCGTGATACCACAACCTGCACCTGACCTGTCTGCACCTCCCGACACCTTTGTCCACACTTCTGTCAGTGTCGGGAGTACACTAGCTGAGTCCACCACCACCACCACTGTGCCGATGTTCATAGACCCCATTTCTGTTGTGAGCCCTGAGCGTCCCACCACCATTATAGAGAGTGGAGAGCCCTCTTTTGCCTCTGCAGTGGAGACTCTTTCCTCTTTCTTATTCTCGACCCCTGGAGAGTCATTTTCTGCACACTTCACGGCCTCCCCAGCCGTCGACACTTCTATCTCCACTGCAGCTGTCTTCACCGAGAGTGTCATGACGTCTGTCCCCATGTCTGTGTCAGCAACCTCTCTATCCCACTCGCCCTCTGTCACCATTTCAGCCTCTATTGCTGCTCTTTCCTCTTCGACCTTTCCTGCGTCTCAGCCTCCCACAGAGGCTGAGCGTCATTTTGTGAGCACAGCACGTCAGCCCCACCAGGTAGTTGCACCCATCATTTACGGTAGCCGTGCGAGGCAGCCCCGTCCTTCACATGTTCAACCCTCTGCTCCACCTCCCCCCAACACCCTAGTTCAGTACGTCCGTGCTCTAGATGGGGCAGTTAGCGGGCTCAGAGGGGATTTCCGGGCTCTCTCCGCTACCGTCACTACTGTACAAAGGCACGTCGCTTTACTTCCTGGTATTCAGGCTAGCCTGAACCATATCCTTGCGTGTCTGTCACAGCCACCCCACCTCCACCTCCTCCTCCACCATGGGACGGTGCGGCGCTCCACTACCCACCTAGGCACACACTGAATGCCTTCCATACTTTTGTTGCTGCTATGATATCATTTTGTCTGCTGATTTTGCACCACTCCTCCAACACGTTTTGTTCACTTTTTGATCATATCTATCTATATCATTTTGGGAGAGAGGAGGTATTTTTGGGGACACCTATATTTCACCTTTTTGATCTCTGCATACACCACATGCATCTCTGCATACATCATTTGCACACCCATCCCATTTTTCTTATATTTTCATCAAGCATGCATCCTCACCCACCCCACCCATATCATGTCTCTCAGTGTGCCACACTTCGCACATTGAGGACACTATGCAGTTTAGCTTGGGGGAGTCATTGTCTCACGCACATTTTACTTTCTTCATTTTTTTCTTTTATTTTTTCCACCTTTCTTTATTTTACACTTATTTCTCACCCACTTTTTCTTTTCCATGCATCACGTTTTCTTGCTTTTTTGTGTGCTGCATATGTACAGTAGTTTTTATTTTTCTTTTATCCTTATTTCTTTTATCCTTTTTGCTAGACATGAATTTTCTGTAATGATGATGACGTGGTGCTAGCTTATCTCTATATGCATATCATTTTGTCATGCCATCGTTTTTATTTCAGATATCATATGCCATGCTTGCTATGTATTCGAGATAGTAACCCGTACTTTGTTATATGAATGTGGATGAAATTCTTCTATTAGCTGAGTCTGACAATTTATATAGTATACTCTTCATAGAAAACACACCAAGCTTCACGCATTGATTGCTTATATTTGGAGTATTGCTTTGTTGTCTTATATCACTTCTTATTGCATGAAAATTGTACGCTTCACTTTCAGGTTGATTGAATGTATGTTATGTTGATATAACTGGATTAGTTTACTTTCTGAGATCAAACTGAGTAGATTACATTACCTGCTGAAAGTTGTCATGCACATTCTATAGAGTGAACCGAGTGTTACATATTTTTCTTTCTCCACATATCTTGAGCATTATTTCTATACTTAAAATCATTGGTAAATCTCCCTTTAGCGAATCTTATATTGGCATATTCCTCCGCTACAAAAAGTCCATGCTCCAACACCCCAAAAACAAAAAGAAGAAAAAAGTATTCATGTATATCTCTCTATCTTTTGATTTGGGATCAGAGTTGTATATATTGATATGAAAAAAGAGAGAAAAAAAGAAAAGAAAAGAAAAGAGAAAAGAAGTATATATATGATCCCACTTTCATTTTTCTTTCTTTCTTCCCTCTTTTATTTTTGTTTCTTGGAGCTTCAAAAATGGGGAATGTTCTTATTGCTAAATTTGATGCCACCACACTTATAGATAAGCTTGGGGAGAGGGTCCAATGATGTGTAAGAGAGTGGCTACTTGACTGTGTATGACAACCTAGGCTAGGTAATTTTCTATACTTGGGGAGATTACTAAAAGTTTTACGAAGTCCAGGAATTGAAACTTAGCATGCATTTCATGAAAACCACTCCTTTCTATTCTTATTTGCTTCATATTGTGTGATATCTCTTATACTCCAAATAGAAAGCGATCAATTGAAAAGTGTGTGGTCTATGATTATGTATATTGGTTTAAATGCTTCAGACGATGCTAATTCTAGAATGATTCCATATTTCATATTGTTTTGGTATTCTTGGGTTTCTATATTGAATGCATCCTTATATGATCATGATATCGAGAGAAAAATCTTTGGCATGTTTTTATTTGCCGTATGCTATTTGAGTAAGCAAGCACATGTCTTGAGAAAATGATCTAGCACCTCCCTCTTTGTTCTCTTTTCTATCTTTCTTTTTCTTTTTTCCTTATTTTTACCTGTCGGGTTCACCTTTTACTTATCTTCCTCGAGGATGAGTAAGAGGTAAGCATGTGGGATTTTGATCGCTCCTTATTTTACACCTTTTTTCTGCATGTTTTCATGTCGTTTTGATCGCCCATATTACGTTTTTCACGATTATTCGACGATATCGCGATACTTTTCACTATTTCTTGTTTTTGTCGTATTTCAGGAGATATGAAGCGATTTGGAACGAAAACAAGATCAAAGGATTTTCACGCACTTTGGAGTGTCGACCACGGCTTATTTGAGGAGTTATCAGCGCTTGAGGATGAGCGAAGGAGGAAGGAATTCGATAGAAGCGACGAAGAGGCGAGGAGGAGAAGAAAAGAAGACAGATACAACCCACTCGGCCGAGCAGACTGCTCACTCGGCCGAGTCAGAAGCTATACTCGGTCAAGTGAAACAGATACGCACAGCGAAATTTCAAAGTTTCCTCGGTCGAGCAAAGAAGTCTACTTGGTCGAGTTAGAAAGCTCACTCGCCAGAGTAGAACAGGGATTTTCAACCGAGAAAGGGCCAAGTTACTGGAAAATCTTGAGAAGCCCACTCGGCCGAGTATAATTGCTTACTCGGCTGAGTAGAGAAGCCTACTCGCCTGAGTCAGTCAGAGAAATACGCCCCTGAAACCCCAGATTCTCTGTTTTATTATTGGGTCTGTCACTCGGCCGAGTAACATTGGTATTCGGCCGAGTGACGCATTCCGACTGCTGCGAGGATTGTGAATTCTGGGCTGCACAGGGGCAGTTTTGTTACGATTTTTTGGATGATTTTGGCTTGTATTTAAACCTAGTTTTATCCCTAGTTTTAGGAGAGACTTCTATTATTTTTTGATGGCTATTCTTTTGTGAAATCTCAGCTGTAGATCATAGGCGACAATTTTGGTTTGTTCTTTCTTGCTAAAAATCTTATTTTTAAGAATTGTCTCTTCTTTGCAATGAATTGTGCTATAATTCTACTTGTTATTTCTGAGATTTTCATGATGAATTATGAGTAGTTTCGTCGTTCTAGGGCATGTGGATGAACCATATGGACCCGATCTTTTGAATTATGATGAATGAATAGAATTGTTGCTAGGATTGATAAAGGTTAGGTTTTGATTGATTTATTGGGAGTAGCTAGGAATTTCCATCGATTGGGATTTGCAAGAGATTGGATCCCAATTGATGGGAAGGCCTAGACATTCGACTTAGATTTATAATCGAAATTCTCTAGATTTGGTTTGCAAGAGATTGGACCAAAGCTAGGATTTTTATTATAAATCTATACTAATATTCGTTTGCAAGAGATTGGACGAATACGAACTATCATAACCTAGATCGTAGCTCGAGTTTGCATGAGAGTGGGCTCGAGATGCGATTGGACGATGATGTCGATCTTCACGCTAGTTGATTAGGCTAGGGTTTGCACGAGAGTGGGCCCTAATCTAGGTTGCTATAGACCGACAATAGCGCGAGAGCGTGAGCTTGGTTCTACATTAAGTTGCGACTAGTTCACCTACATTCAAGCCTCGCAACATTGAAATTCATGATTCACAAGGATGAGAGACGGTCCGCAGCGGGGATTTCCTATCCCTAGACGCTTTTATTATATTGATATCTATTTGCCATTGAACGATTGTGACATTACCGCCAAATTATTCTCATTCTCTTGTTAGCTAGGTAATCAAACTAGGATTCTGTCAATTGTCCTCCCTGTGTTTAATACCTGCTCGCCACTACGCCGTGCGCTTGCGGTAAAACTACAGTCGTTTTTCGGGTGTATATCCGGGCACGATCACTGACAACGTAGTAGGGTCACTTACGACCAATGACGTAGTAGGATCGTTCGATTGCGAGGGGGTGTCCTGATAGGTAGTTTTTATATCTGTTTTCCACATTCTTTTCATGCACGCTTCACTCCATTTTACCTCGTTTTCCATTCCGTTTTACCGTCTTTTGTTCCTTTTTACACTTTTGGTCTTTTCGGTGTATTTTAGGTGAATTTGGGGAAGTTTAGAGCTAGAGAGCAAGATTATTGGCTTTTGGAGCGAAGAATGACACTTGGAACTAGGTTTCCATGAAAATGTTGCTTTGGGGGAGTGTGGTGGAGTGTTGCTGGAGTTTGTTGATGGGGAGGAAGAGGAATTTAGATGGATCATTTGGGATGAATGATGTAGCTGAAGGGATGTAAGCATGGAAAAGAAATTGGGATGAAGATGATGAAGCATTGATATGAGTGGCAGCAAAACCCACCCCCCCCAATGGCCGTATAAGGTGCAATCATACGGTCGTGTGAGAGAAGATGATTAGAAGCGGCTGGAGCCGAAAGAAGCAGCCAAGCCACGACACAGCTGTATGACCCCTCATACGGCCGTGTCATTCTCCTTCTACTAGCAGAGCGCCAAGACCATTACACGGCCGTATGGATTTAACCCATACGACCGTGTCATTCATTCCCCAGCCAAAGTAGCAGCTGCAGCGTTTGAAGGATTGACGCGGCCATTTGGATCTTCCAAACGGTCGTTTCGAATCAGGTCTTGAGCGAACCCGATGGGCTCTTAGGGTTGTATTTAAGGTGGGAGTGTCGTCATTTTTGAGGGGCCGAGTTTTTTGGGCTCGTTTTGGCCTTCTTTCATTTTCTATCTGTAATTTTAGGAGTAGATTAGAGAATAGATTAGATTTTGGATGTTCTTCTCTTGGTTTGTAATGGGATTGACAACATCTTTGTGAATCAATGAGATAAGGTCTCCACTTTTCTTTTCTTCTTTATTATTGTTATTATTTTGCTAATTCTTGCTGTTTTGGATTGTCTTCATCTACCTTGATTGTTATATCCTTGTTATCATAGTTGTTCAATGCATTTTCCATATCGTATTCTTCGTTATAACCTTGTAAATCGCATCTTGTTCAACTCAATAGCATAGCTAGCATACAACTCTATTTCGAGCTAGTACTCGATCAATCTGCCTCCATGCGAACAACCCATAAAGCACTACGATGACGCTGTATGCTTGCGGTTTACAAATTTAAATTGATGTCAAATTTTTGGCGACGTTGCCGGGGCGGCACGATTTGATTGATATTAGTTAGATTTAGGGTTAGCTAGACTATGTATCATTCAAAAATTTATAAAAATATTAAGAACGAAATCTTTTCCACCACCAGGATTAATTTGTTTGCAGTTCTCTTGTACCACTGAGGCGCTTTTCTTAGCTTCACCTTTTTCATTTTAGGTGCTATCTAGAGAATATGTGGATACCCGATGGATCGTATGTAGAGATTTTCAGTGATCTATTCTCACGAGATACTCTGACGGGAGGTTATGATCAACTTCCACAGGTTGCAGTGTTTTGTACAAAATGTGATATGCATAGGCATGTATTTACTCAATGCCAAAACCAAACCCACCCCTACAACCCATCATTATATACCTACGACATACCTCATGAACCCTTCTTCATTAATCCTCCACCACAAAAATCTAACCTGCAGTTGCTTCTAGAAGACCAACTCCGAGACGAAGCTCAATGGCTCGAAACCCAAACCATAGCCCAAGCCAAACTTCAAGAACTTGCCCAAGGTGTGAACCAATTGGCCACATTAGTCAGAGTTGCATGGAAGGGATTCGATCATTTTACAAACACTGCCAGGATGGGATAATCTTGGCGGAGAAGCCATCTCTACCGTCGAAAATCTGGCAAGGCAATGCCATACACTAAGGGAACAGATAGCCACCTTTGTCCAGCTCGTCGAAAAGACACTTTGGAAAGCTTGGGGGAGATTAATCAGATTGGTGGATGGATTGCTACGGCATGGGATACGCACGCATGAGCTGCTATGCTTCTTAAGTGGATGACTACACTTTCATCTGCAGGAATTCATGATGAAGATGAACGGAGGCCAATTCTTCGATATGCCACCTGAGGAAGCATGGGATTATATGGAGATCACGGCTACATCTCACGCATCATTGACGGTTTGCACCATACAAGGTAGCTCAAACAATCTAAAGTTGGAAAATTTTAATATGAGTTTATTTTCCTGTGCAGGTACCACCTCCGAGACACATGCCACCGATGCTCACACCCATCATCACACGTCATACACCATCATTCATGAGATATAGCTCATAGACCCTTACACCCCAGTTTATTCTTCTGATGATGAGATGGATGATGAGTCTGAGCAACTCTTCCCTACTAATCGGGTTCCTACCTCCAAGGCCATCGAGAGCACCAAGGAGACTGTGGAGGATGTCCTTATTGACGAGGAGGATGAGAGTGAGGCCACAGCTACCACACCTCATTTCAGCGAGTCTGACACATCCACACATCCTCCTCCTCCTCCACAAGACCTTCTCACCTCACCAGAGGCACCTACTGACTTAACATACCCCCGCAGGATATAGATTTGCATACAATGGAGGTATGTTGGGTCATGGCCGCACCTGAGGAGCATACATATGGAGTTAGCAAAGCGATGATGGCATCATCGTCAAGAGTTTGCAATTCATTTCCAGGGAGTTTTCGTCACGCCATTCCACGCATTTCATTATATTTTGACGATTATCTCTGGAATACATTTATTTCAGGAAATATTTTGTCACCACGGACTAGCTCCTTTTCTTTTGCAGGACATAAATAGGCGTCCTCGAGAGAAGCTAGGAGGAGCATTACTATGGTCCCTTGGTATTCGTGGCACCGCGATGTTGGCGGAGCCACAGAAAGAACAGATTGAGTAGCTGTCTGGTCTACATCTTGGATCCACCTTTAGAAAACATATGTACTCAATCCAGTAGTGTAGATAATTTTACGTTTTTCTAGGATCCCAATAAACTCGCCTCCTCTCGATAGCGAGAGGAGTGTATCAATATTAGGATTTTCCTAAGTTTTCTAGATTTTCTTTTCCCCTTTGAATAAATCACTCTCTCCTCGTTTGGCGTGCCCATAAATCATTAAAACCCTAGAATCTGAGGCCTAAAATTTCAGTGGTTTAAAAAATCTTAAATCTTGGAAATTTTTTAGCTAAAATTTAATGGATTTCATAAACCCATACCTTAGCATTTTCCCTCACCCTTTGCTTGATTTTTGTGTGCTGCAGGTCACTCCATATGACCGTATGGGGTGATTAAAACGGGCATGTGGAAGCAAGAACTGTAACGGTCTGTTTTCGTTGTACTTTGTTCGTGCACGTGCTTTTGGCCGGCACGTGTTTATTTTAGACTTTATTTGATTGTGAACACTTTTGTGTGATATGCCATTGTGAACGTCCCTGAGAGTATTAAATAGTGGCACTATCTTGGAACGACGTTTCTCGAGTCGTTTTCCCACAATTTAATCTTACTCGATGAGACGTGACGATTTTCACTTTTGTCGTAAGGCCTTTCTATTTTTAGTTTCGTTTCTCGTCGTCGAAATTGTGATCCGCCTTCTCTGTCCTCTTTCTCTCGTCGTCCCGGTCACCCCAGTATTTATCTTATAATTTTCAAGCTTCGTTTGACCTACTTTCACTTTTGCCCAACCTAATATCGGCTTAACCCTAAGTTTCACCTATGTATTTGTCCCTAATAATTTATTATTAATAATAAACATCCTCAATCATGTTGATTTAGCCAGCCCCACTTTCACCTTGGCCGCACACTCACATGAGAAAGAATGGGTGTGAGGGTTCTTGTATCTTTTTATAATAATTTTTTTAAAACAATATTTTTTTTATAAATAAACCCTAACTCTAACCTAGCCCCTACCCTATCCCACGTAAGCCGTTCCCTTTCTCTATTTATAATACCTTAGGGTATTATTTTTTGGTTGCTAACCTAGCTTCTATTTTTCCCCAGCAAACTCAAAGGCAAAACCGCCGCCGCTGCCCCCTCCCATTCCCTTTCATTCACGCAAACACCAAAACCCCGCTCCTCATCGCGCTTCCTCAGCTACAACCGCCTTCGACCAACCCACCGCCGCCCGTGGTTCTCTTCCCCGTCGATCGCCTGACCATCGTCGGAGTTTCCATCGTCGGAGCTCCGCAAAAACGCCGCCGCTCCCCTGTTTTTCCGCTGCTGCTGCCCGAGCATCGATCAACCGCCGCTGCACCGACGTGTTCTCACGGCAGCTCACCACTCCCCGACTCCGGTGCCCCCTTGCCTCCTTATGGCCATCCCCCTCTCCCGACTCCGGTGCCCGTTGCCTCCTCACGACCATCACCTCTGAACCCCGCTCCCCTGTGTCCTGACGACAGCAACACAAGCTCCGGCCTCTTCCCTTATAGCAGCCCGCCCCCTCTTGGCAGCATCCTGCCGGCGACCGGATCCAGCAACCCCGCCCAAGCCCCGCAGTCGCCGTTAGCCGTGCCACAAGTCTTCCCCAATCTGCATTTGCGTAGGTAAGCGATGTTTTGGTCTTACTCGGTTAGGTTATTGCTTGTTAAATTGGTTTGCTGATATGAGCAAGTATATAGACGGTTAATACAAATTATTTCATTAGATATAGCAGAACCTAACTTCAGCCTATATGTTAGGGTTAGAAGCATGATATGGTTTTTGTTTGCCTCATGCCTGCTGTTGGTTACCTAACAGAAGTACACCTATTAATACTAGTATTGTTTTCCTTATATGGGTTGATGAGTATGCATGGACCTCGGTTCGAATGAATGCACCAACTTCATCTATATGCCAAGTTTTATCAGTACCAGTAAACCTTAATAAGATACTACATGTTATGGTATAAGTTAGTTAATGTATGGTTATTGTAATACTTGTTTAACCGACAGTGTAAATGTTAACAGAACGAATTTACTAGTAGGATAACTTACTAGTCATTAGCAGAAGTTGTATTGGTATAAAGGTTAATAGTTAGTTTCATGTTATCAGTTTTAATTAGCTTGATAGTATGTTAGTTTGCATGATTGCACTGGTTCGTGTATGTCAATACACATGTATGTAAGTTAGAGTATAAATTATTAATTTGGTGGTTAGAAGCATATGCACTATTAGTAAATGATAATATGAATGTTGTATGCTATGTACTATATGTTATTGTTATTAGCTATCAGTGAATTCTTTATGCAATATATATATTAAGTTGGCTTACTAGTAATTTTATTGGTTGGTATTCCTAAGCTTGATTAGTAATTCAATAACACAGATAAATCTCGTCTTTCGTCAGGATCACCTGGTGTACCTCAAACCGACTCAATCAGGCAAGTGAAACTTGCCAACTCTTGTGTAGGGCCATGTTTTTAGGCCACTTCCTTGTTTTAGCGTAAAAGAGACTAGTCAGTGAAATGATAGCTGGCTAGACGCCTACTTGATCTAGTTTGACAACGAAACTAGATCCGTCACCTAATTGATCTAGCTTGACAACGAAGCTAGATCCAACCCTTTAAACTTGTTGTTCATGCATACTAAACTGTCATGTTTACTTTCCATATCTGTACGCACTTTTAACTGCCATGTATTGCATCTTACATGTCATCCCAGTTGATTGTTGCATTCGTAGCACACGCTACATACTTGTACTTGCTTGTCCCGGGCTAGGTGCACCCCTACGCCATACTTGTTAAAAACACTTCCTGGCTCGTGATCCAGAAGCGAGCATTCCCGTTCAGGGGTAAGGCCCTGGCTCGATACACGTGGAGGGGTAGGGTTGAGCGACCAATCAGCTTAGGAGTTGGCCCGATCAGCCACTCTAGCTGTAAGGCGTGAACTCTGTGCACGAGGTGCTTACTTTACTTGTCTTGTACTAGTGCGTGTTACTTGTATAACTTGTCATCCAAGCCATGTTTAAATGCCATGCTCGCACTTTACTTTACTTTACTTTACTTTACCTGTTGCACTCATTACTTTAAACTGCCATGTCATTGCATTCATGCTAGAACTGCTAGGTTGCTTTACCTACTTTCAGTTTCCTTGCACAAGTCTCTTGTAGACTTGCTGACATGTGCCCCTTGCTCTTTTGGGTGTCACATGTTAGACCCTGAGCCGGAGACCGCTGCTGTGTACGTGATGTTTTACTGACGCTGAGTCTGAGACCATGATTGACCATGAGGAGTTTTATGGACACCGGTGACTCTGCTGAGTTCCTTTTGTTTTAGGCTTTGTTGTTAGTTGTCGGTGCGTGGCACCTTTGTTTTGTACGTTGTACTTTTGTTGGCCATGTTTGGCCTTAGACTCTTTTCTTTTAGCCTGGTGGCTTTTTCTGTGATGTTGAAACTTATTTTATGGATATTCTGAGATATCTCTTTTGTCTCATTTCATTATTATTATCTTTGTTTCGTTCGCGTTGCAAGGACCTGCAGTTTAAATTTGATTGACGCTTATCGGACTTGCAGCTTGCAGCTTCAAGTCTGAGCGGACCTTCTCACGCTTCGCCTCCATATTTTTGGGAAGCGGGGCGTGACAAGAACAATGAGGGGGAGCAAGGGGCTGAAGGAGGGAATGAATGGATCAGGGGGAGCGGCTAAGGCAAAGGAGCAAGGATCAAGAGCTAAGAGTTTGGAATCACACGGCTGTATGGCCTTAACCCAAATAGTCGTGTGAGAGCATAGGCTCTTCTCAGCTCAAGGGGACCAAAAAGCTAAATCCACACGGCCGTTTGGAAAAATCCAAACAACCGCGTAACCCTTGGAAATTATTGAAGAAAAAGAGGGCATTCTGTAGTGTCAACATAGCCATTTCGAATTTTGAAACGGTCGCGTCGATCTCCCCCACATTGGCCTTCTTTTCCAACTTCACACGGCCGTTTGGATTTTTTCCAAACGGTCGTGTCATCTTTGCCCCCTATAAATTGCTGATCCCCCTTAAGGCCGAATCGAACTTCATAACTTCAAAACCTTTTCAAACTCTCATCCTCCCCCTTCGACTAAAAATTTCCTCTGGTGATCTCCAAGACCATAGCTCCTCCCAACCCCCAAATACCACCTCAATCTTCCTCCTCCACCACAAGACTCCTCCTCCCGATCTTGCAACCCTAATATCCATTGCAAAGGGCTCGTCGATGCAGTTTGAAACCAAGGGTTCGAGTCGACGGAATGGACATCTTGAGGAAGTAAATTAAGCTCAACTGCATGGAGTCGTGCGACTATAGCAAAATTCCTTTGATAATATCTCTCCTTGCTACAAATCCTTCAATTTTAGCTTCAAATTTCACTTCACATGTCCCCCTATTATTGTCGTAGCTCATACTTGAAGCTGGTAGCCATGCACACTCACATACCACCACACCCCTCATCACTCTCAACCTTTACAAACCCTTCACACTCTCAATAACCTCCTCATTTACCCTAACACATCACCCACTGCCCCTCACTCACCTTCACTCACTTACATCACCACACCAATGACCTACCAACCCCCACACTACCCATTACACATCCCCATTGTAGTACCCCACACACAACACACACACACACACACACACACACACACACACACACACACACACACATCATTTCACAACACATTCCCTTCACCCACTGCCAAGCACTTTGCACTTTCACCATTTGCATCACCTTCACTTACACACACTCACTCACCCCACTTCGCACCATGCCACCTCGTATAAAACACCTACACCCACCACCCCATGACTCCCAATTAGGGAGGTCTATACGCCAGCTCATATCCAATAGACCTTCCTCGTCTGCACCATCACCATCACTACCCCCATGTGCCCCCACCACAGATAGATACCATGTGGATCACATTTACATCAGAAGCCTAGATGGATCATTTTGACACCCTCTTTCAGCGGACCATACTCACCACGAAGTTCGCGAGCATTCCTGCTCTCGAAACTTTAGGAGCTGCTGAGGGTGTTAGACGTCTATTCAACAATCTAGGGTGGAACAATTTCATCAGTTTTAGAGCCCCTACCTATCAGAGACTCACTCTTGAGTTTCTCATCTCCTTGAAGATTGAAGGTTCGACCATAGAGTTCACGGTCTTCGACACTGATTATACTCTTTCTTTTGATGAACTGAACAATATCTTCCATTAGCATGTCGCCTCGTTAGACATCATAACCCCCAATAGCGACCACCCTACTTCATTTGATGCCACCCATGTTGGGTCAGCATTACTGGATTGGGAGCCTTCCCTGTCACCTCGGCAAAGGCATTCCATCATTCACCCATCTGTACGCCTCGCCCATTGTATTCTAGTGAGCACCCTATTCTGTAGGGAAGAAACTGGGATGGTGACTCAACCTGAGCTCCTATTTTTATGGGCCATGACGTAGCCTGTGGTTATTCAGCCCACCGGCATCACTATCCCACGTAGGTTTTTCCATGCAAGCTCATGGTTAGCACATAGGCTCATGAGAATCGACACGTCCTCCACGGGCAAGATTTGTTGTGGCGGTCTCATTATCATTATAGCCTACGAGCCTCATGTCTCCCTTGAGATGGACTACATCATTGACCATATCCATGGGCCTACCTCTTTGGATATCTCAGTTCTTGCACACATGCATGCGATTAAGGAGAAATTGAGAGATCAGATTGTATGGATTTATGGGCCTGAGTGTACTCCCTACATCGTATTGCCAAATCCCTTGCACACACAAGTCACTGGGACTACGCAGTGGACATTTTCACCTGATCATATCTTTTTTATCCCTGCGCAGCCACAACCTGAGCCTGCGCCTGAGCCCCAGCCCCAGCCTCCGCCATCCACCTCCACCCCCACACACCACCATCCCCGTGATCACCGAGGAGCCTATTGCCACACAGATTCCAATTATCACTAATGGCTATGGACCATCAGGTCCTCTTCCCCCTCTCGACGATCACACACGTCTTCTTATTCTCGAGGGGATGGCTCGGGATTTCCAGCACCGTTTAGATGCCTTTCAGGAGACACATAACACGATTCTATCTCACATCTCCGACATCCATCGACACCTTTTCCCACCACCTGAGGCTAGCACTTTTAGTTCTCTTCCACCTTCCACTGCACCCACCGAGCATGCCCCCTAGCACCACACTAGCTTGGGGGAGACCTTCACCTGTTTACTTCCCCCCACACTTTTCTTTGCCCTCACACTTCATTGACTATCTTGCATTGAGGACACTGCATATTTTAGCTTGGGGGAATAGCGTTTACACTTTTATTTCTTATTTTTGTTTTCCTTTTCCACATCCACCATTATGTTTCCATGTGTTTATATCGCATTTTCCTTTCTTTTTGCTTTTATTTCCATGCATCATGTTCCATTTTCTTTTATTTTCTTTTACTTTATTTCCATGCATCACATTTCCCTTTTATATGCATACAAAAAATATAAATAATCAAAAATCCAAAAATACTTGCATCGCATCATGCATTTTACATTATCCATGCATCATATGTATATACATGTTTCAAGAAATTTCTGAAATCGAGCTATATTTGCGTGGTTTTCAAATAGGATTTCATTTTCTATCTTTTACGCTCGATTTCTTCGACATCGGTTTAAATATAAGATTAGGACAAGTTTTTAGTCTCTCATCCCATTTAATATGCTTGTTATGATTATTCTCATACTCTCTAAGATAAAAGTACTCAAAACTGACCTAGGTCTCTTAGAGATCCAATTTATGCATGGGTCTTTGAATTGATAGCTGAGTTTAATTGTTTATAACCCATCAAGACTTGGATAACAACATATTAGCAAGTACTGAGTGCTGACATCACTTTGTATATTCATGCTTCCAAACTCAAAAAAAATTTGTGTATATATAAGAAAAAGAATAAAACATGCAATGTTCTCCAAGCGAAACTGAGTAACCGGATCCCCACGATAGAAACTGTCGGGGCCTCACGTCAAAAGGTTTAGCTTGGAGGCGTGCATGAGAATAAGGATTATAATTGGTTCGAGCTAGTGGTCAGAGGGGTCCTTCTTGGCCTGATGCCCTAAGGTCGTCTGACCTGAGAGTCATCGACCCAACGCTCCTTACACGAACTAATTAGAATCCAAATGAAATGAAAAAAAGAGAGAGAAAGAAAGAAAGAAAAGGATTTGGAGGCATGAATAAGATTGTTGATTTCACGAATCATGGAAAGTTCAGGTGTTGTGAGAGCCACTTCTTCGATGGACCAATAACCCCGTTATCTCATATCTATCTTTTCCTCGACCATTACATAGCTAGATCCCTTTGTTTTTGACCTATGGCCGGGTTAAAGAAAATATGCTAGGTTTTGAGCTTGACCATGGTGTAGTATATTATTTGACGATTCGAGCTAAAAACCACTTCGTATGGTTATGTTTTTATCGATAGAGAGGAGTTGGCGTTCTAGATTTCCATGAATTTGAAATTCCTACTTGTCTACGTATATGTGCTCGATTTTATAAAATTCTCGAAACTCATATCATCATCTGCATACTTGACTGTATACCCCACTCTTCACTCTTTATTCTTCTTCCTCGAGGACGATGAAGAGTTTAGCTTGTGGGATTTTGATAGGTAGTTTTTATATCTATTTTCCACGTTCTTTTCATTCACATTTCACTCCACTTCGCCTTGTTTTCCATGCCGTTTTTACCATCTTTTGTTCCTTTTTACGCTTTTGGTCTTTTCGGTGTATTTAAGGTGAATTTGAGGAAGTTTGGAGCTAGAGTGCAGATTATTGGCTTTTGGAGCAAAGAATGACACTTGGAGCTGGGTTTCATCAAAATGTGGCTTTGCGGGAGTGTGGTGGAGTATGGTGGATTGTTGTGGATTATTGTGGAGTGTAACTGGAGTTTGTTGATGGAGAGGAAGAGGAATTTAGATGGATCATTTGGGATGAAGGCTGGAGCTAAAGGGATGTGAACCTGGAAAAGAAATGGGGATGAAGATAATTAAGCATTGAACTGAGGGGCAGCAAAACACACCCCCCCACACACGACCGTACGAGACACAATCATATGGCCGTGTGAGAGAAGATGATGGAAAGCGACTGGAGTTGAAAGAAGCAGCCAAGCCACGACACAGCAGTATGACCCCTTATACAGCCGTGTCATTCTCCTTCTATTAGTGGAGTGCCAAGACCATTACATGGTCGTATGGATTTAACCCATACTACCGTGTCATTCATTCCCCAGCCAAAGCAACAGCTGCAGTGTTTGAAGGATTGACGCGGCCGTTTGGATCTTCCAAACGGTCGTTTCAAATCAGGTTTGGAGCAAACTCGATGGGCTCTTATGGTTGTATTTAATATGGGAGCACTATCATTGGGGGGGTGAGTTTTTTGGGCTCGTTTTGGCCTTCTTTCATTTTCTATCTGTAATTTTAGGAGTAGATTAGAGAATAGATTAGATTTTGGATGTTCTTCTTTTGGTTTGTAATGGGATTGACATCATCTTTGTGAATCAATGAGATACGTTCTCAACTTTTATTTTCTTCTTTATTATTGTTATTATTTTGCTAATTCTTGCTGTTTTGGATTGTCTTCATCTACCTTGATTGTTATATCCTAGTTATTATCGTTGTTCTATGCATTTTCCATATCGTATTCTTCGTTATAACCCCGTAAATCGGATCCCGTTCAACTCCATAGCGTAGCTAGCTTACAACCCTATTTCGAGCTAGTACTCAATCAATCCGCCTCCCTGCGGACGACCTGTAAATTTCTACGACAATGCCGTGCGCTTGCGGTTTACAAATTTAAAACGATGACATGGCTCCTTCGAATTACAGCCGACGACATAGTAGGTTTGCTTGGTTGCGAGGGGGTGGCCCATTCATCTTATGGCTGACGATGTAGTAGGGTTGCTCAGTTGTGAGGGGGTGACCCATTCGGCTTACAGTTGTCGACCAAGTAGAGTGGCTCAGTTGCGAGGGGGTGGCCCTTTCTGCTTACGGCTGGCCACCAAGTAGATTCGTTTGGTAGCAAGGGGCATGGCCCCGTCATCTTATGTCCGACAACGTATTAAGGTCGTTCGGTTGCAAGTGGGTGGCCCTTTTGGCTTATGGCCGACGACCGAGTAGGGTCATTCGGTTGCGAGGGGTGTGGTCCCTTCGTATTACGATCGACGATGTAGTAGGGTCATTCGGTTGCGAGGGGGTATCCCCTTTGGCTTATGGCCGACGATGTAGTAGGGTCATTCGGTTGCGAGTGGTGGCTTCCTTGGCTTACAGTCGACGACATAGTAGGTTCATTCGATTACAAGGGGGTGTCTCCTTCGACTTACAGCTGCCAACCGAGTTGGATCGTTTGATGGCAAGGAGCATGGTGCCTTCGTCTTAAGGTCGATGACGTAGTAGGGTCGTTCGATAGCGAGGGTCATGGCCCCTTTGTCTTAAGGTCGATGACGTAGTAGGGTCGTTCAGTTGCGAGGGGGTGGCCCCTTCAGCTTACGGATGATGACCGAGTAGGGTCGTTCGGTTGCGAGGGGCATGGCCCCTTCGTGTTATGGTCGACAATGTAGTATGGTCATTCAGTTGCGAGGGGTGGCCCCTTTGGCTTACGGCTAACGACCGAGTAGGGTCATTGGTTGTGAGGGGCATAGCCCCTTTGGCTAACGGCCGACGATGTAGTAGGGTCGTTTAGTTGCGAGGGGGTGGCCCCTTCGGCTTACGGCTGACGACCGAGTATGGTCATTCTGTTGCGAGGGGTGGCCCCTTCATCTTATGGCTGACGACATGGTAGGGTCGTTCAGTTGCGAGGCGTGGCCCCTTAGGCTTATGGATGACAACCGAGTAGGGTCATTCGGTTGTGAGGAGCGTGGCCCCTTCGTCTTAGGGCTGACAACGTGGTAGGGTCGTTCAGTTGTGAGGAGGTGGCCCCTTCAGCTTACGGCTGACGACCAAGTATGATCGTTCGGTAGCGGGGGTGTGGCCCCTTCGTCTTATGGCCGACTGACGCGTGTTCATATTTCATATTTTGTACATGCTTTTCATCTTGTTTTCATATACGTTTCATCTCATTCCATGTTGTATATATCACATTTTGGTTCATATTGACTATTGGGTGTATTGTTTGTATTTCAGGTAAATGTCGGCATTTCGGTGTCTTCTGGATTCAACCTTGCATGTCGGGACCAAAGAATGCTTATACGGCAAAGATCTGATGGCCAAAGATGAGGATTTGAAGATTTGGAGCTTCAACCGATCGGGTGGACAGACCCACCCGATCGGTTCGTGCACGCGTATCCGACCCGATCAGGAAGCAGTAATGAAGAAGACCCCACCCGATCGGTTCAGTGATCAGGTGGTCATGACAGTGCTCTCTGTTTTTGAGAGAGCTTCCCAACCGATTGGTTCATCCCCCGGGTCATCTTGGGGAAGAACCCACCCCATCGGTTGACACTTCAACCGATCGGGTGGCCTTTTCTTCCCTGTTTACGCACTGCTGCTCATTTATTGAAGATATTCTATCATTCCAGTGGGATTTTGGGTGATCTCTTATTTTTTCAGCGTCGGCATCGTCGTTATTTTTCCAATGATAGGTCGCATTTCCAAATCCGATTTTTCTACATTTTTTGGAATTTTCTGAGCGCAGCTGGGTGCTGAAATAGGGAGCTGTCTGGAATTGAACTTCAACCAATCGGTTGGGTGTCCAACCAATCAGTTCAGTTCAATTTCAGAAGCTGTGCATATCTGTTTGCTTCCACCCCATCAGTTGACATTCAGGTGTTTTCAGGTGTTTTCAGCCCCTATCATGGGCAAGACTTGGAGCTTCTTATCCCCTATTTTTCCAGGTGTTTTCAGCCCCTATCATGGGAGCTTAGGGTAGTTTAGATTAGGGGTTTATCTTCCAATAATTCTTGTAATGGATTGATGGATTCAAATGCAAGATAAGTATCTTTTCTCTTATTTCCATTGTTTTGTGTTATTTTCATTTTGCTTGATGATGAATATTTCTTTGGAATTATTGCTTGCTATCATGTTCTTCATCATTGAGTAGTTCTTGATGAACCCTAATATGGGTTAGAGTAGGATTGACACTTGGGATTTTACATTTGACTTGATTGCATGGCAAGTGTTTGATGGAATGTGTCAATGGGGATTTCTAGCAATCTGAGTCCAATTCGTATGGTAACACACTAGATGTGTTGGGGGTTGGGGTCCGGATGCTTGTCTTGTCAACATCCGCTTTGATGTATTGCTAGAAATCACATTCGACCTATTTGGCCATTAGGGTTACGCGGGGGCGTTTTATTGTCACTGGCGGGAGAAAGACCACCTTTGACCGTCGGGGCAAGGGGAAATAAAACTGGCGTTTGATCCCCTAACCACAGCTCACACCCCTAGCATTGACATCGAGTCCTCCCGCGTAGGAACGGCTTGGAGGAAATGTTGGGAGTTATTATTGTGGCCTTAATGCTCCTGGTTACGGAGGGTGTTGGACATGGGAATGCCCACCGTCCAAAACCGGGTAGACCTAACGTATCATCATGGGCATCGACCAGAATATCGGGCCCATGGGACTCTAGGTACCACTTTTAGGGGCAATGTCTCACCCCGAGTCAAGTCGAATGCCAAGTGTCATAAGTGCTCTAGCCCGTGTTAGCGGGGATTCATTTCTTGTCTTTTTCATTTTTTTCTTTTATTTCTACACTTCCACGCATATAATCTGCGTAGCTCTCACACAATCTAGGCGAGGCTAGTAGCCATTCAAGCCATCCACCTCCCTGAGTTTGATATACCCTCACCCTACACTAACCGTGCACTTGCGGTAAAACGACACCACGCCCAAACCGTAAACGGGGCGCCGGTCAAGTTTTTGGCGCCGTTGACGGGGAGGCATTCGGTTTGATATTAGCTTGGCTTGGGTTCGTTAGACTACGCATAAAACATTAAAAAAACAAATGCAATCACCAGAAATTTTTCCCCACCATTATATTGTCTTTGTCTTTTTGTTATTCTCTTGTACTATTGACGCTCCTCTCTAGTTTTCTTATTTTTGTTGTCCAAGTATCTTTGATATTACAATGTGGAGACCCAATTTCGATGCTCAGATGGGAGGATATTATTTTATCAGAGTGCTCAGATGGGACAATACTATCTTGATGAGAGTGCTCAGACGATCGATGAGATGCTTGCACATCAGATTAAAATGAAGCAAGAATTGAAAAGGGTGATTTTCTATTGGAATCGGTGAAAAGTGACCTTGAAACCAATGCGCTCATACCTATGGCTGCAATGATTTCCAAGGACATCAGTTCTGCTTCTTCATCTAATGGGCAAGAATCATCGCCAGTTATATTGCCAGAGCCATAATGTGTCATCGTCGATCCCACATCCTACGATATAGCTATTGCATATGAAGGTTGGATGGATGAAGGGGCAGTGGAGGAAGTGGAAATTGAATCATATGCACCGCCTGAGGAGGACACATTTAGGAGCTTACTAGTGGGCCTCTTAGAGTCAGTGAGGTTCACCGATTCAGTCAGCGTCACGGTAGGCGATGCGTTTTAGCTACGCTTTGCAGATTTTGTTATGAAACGTGTTTCGGCTGCAGGAACAATTGAGGGAGACATCCGTGTCAGTTTTGATTTTTTGGAGAGTAGACTACTTTTTTGGATTGCTTGCTGGCATTCTCCCCCACTTTATACATCCCCACAAGTTGACACACATGAGCAGCCGGCATCACCATTCCAGAGAGAGCCTGCATTGATAGTTTTTGAGAAGGCCTTACACACGGAGCCAGAGCTTATCGACGAGGAGGTCATGCATCGAGACGGGGACACAGCCATTCATGAGGATCCCGAGCACTGCACTTCTCTATTAGATCTTCCGCAGCCACCTCATTCTTCCACTAACACCGAGTAGACTACAGAGCTTATGCATACCGGCGAGGAGGATGTGCGTGAGGATGAGGACATCATGACCACATATGAGTGGTCCGCTCCACATCCACCTCCACAACCATCTCTGTCGCTATTTCTTCCTTGGTCTGAGGTTAACCACGATGATGTCATTCCGGACATCGGGCAGATGGTGGAGCATGAGCATATCGTCGAGGAGGATGTGCATGAGGGCTTGGATACACTGGTCCACTTCATGGAGCCCGAGTCACATCTACGTCTACCGACACTCCCCATTTCTTCTGCGTCTGAGCATCTACTTGAGCATATTGCCCCTATTCAGGGAGATTTTCATACTCACTCTCACCCCACATTTAAGTCTCGCTTTTCACGTCTTATTCCTTTAGACTTATATATTTTTGACACAACATATATCTCGCAGGACACAGGATCTACTTCCCTTGAGGTATGCTGCGGTGCGTCACTACCTGGAGAGCCACTTCACATGGAGAGCAAGAATTTGGTTGTCGCTAGTACAGAGGATAGCGACCCATTCTCAGGGAGTATTCGTCACCCCTTTATTATTTTTCCATCTTATGTTGACGATTATCTCTGGGATACATTTATTTTGGAAAATAATTTCTTGCCTTGGACTAATGCACCTCGTCCTTTGCAGGTCACAGATGGACACTTACTAAGGATGCTTGGAGGTGCATTGCTTGGGTCCATTGGCACACGTGGCACAACGCTTCTGGCGGAGCCACAGCGAGAGCAGTTAGAGCAGCTACCTGCCCCACTCGAGATTCTGGATCTGCCTATGCTCAGGTGTACCCTAATCTAGTAGTGTAGAAATTTACAACTTTCTAGTTTAGATTAGAATAATCTCTCTCCTCTCATTAGCGAGGGGAGCGTATCTAAGGTTTTCTTTTGCATCATAATTACCCATCATGTCATACCCTTCTATCATTTCACCCCCATCACCCTATCCTTGTTCTTTTGGCACTTTTCTTGGCCCCGTTATCATTTTTCTCCATGAGACCCCTACCACCTCCAAAGGGTGGCGATGCATGTTTTGCCTATTGTTCACTCTCCCCTTTATCTTTTATGCCCCGTATCGGATTTTCATATCTTTTGGGGATAGCTTATATTAGCTTGGGGGAGAGTATCACCCATAGTCATTTTTGTTATTTTTGATGCATTTCCCCTCTCATTATATCTTTGCCCTCTCATGTGTAATCTTATTGCATTGAGGGCAATGCAAGCTTTAGCTTGGGGGAGTTGCATTTCATGCATGTTTCCTTTATTTTCTTCCATTTTTCACCTTTTTCATGCATCAAAAATTTTTCTTTTCATTTTTATGCATCATTCCCATCATGCATTTTTCTTTCTCCATTTCATGCTCGCCTCTTTCTAGAAATGAACTCTCAATGATATTTTTCCACCATGCTTCACTTTTTGCATTTGAGCACCTTTTTCCATCACGCTATTTCTTTGATTATTCAATGCTCATATATGTGTTTTGCCATCTTTTGGGTTTATTTGCTATATTTCGAGATTGTTGGTTGTGATTGTATTTAAGGCATGCTTCAAGCTATATATCGTATTTTAATATGTCCCTATATTTGAAGTTCCTAGATTTTCACGCTTCATTCCCAAGAAACGGTTATTTTACCATCCTACCCCCGTGCTTCTAACTCTTGCATGAAATACTATATGAGTACTCTTATCGCATGTGTTAGCTACCTTTCAACAGGATTAGGATATCCACACCCTTGTCCCGTGCTTGAATTCATGGAGGATTTTCTTGCCATGCTTGGATTTCTCAAAAATTCTCTTTTGTTTTACTTTGTACATTCCCCCTCGTCGTGCATCGTTCTCCCATTTGGGAGAGTGCACATTTTTCATATTTTTTTATAATGGTCCTTCGTGGTTCTTCGTAACCCGACGCCCTAAAGCCATCTGGCTTGGGATGCGTAGGCCGCCCTTGCATTCTATTGCGATTCCGCAAGTTTGCAAGACAAAAATATTAAAATCAAAAACAACAAAAACAAACCAAAAAAACCAAAAATATGTATATATGCCACATTCTCCCCTTTTCCTTCGCTCTCCACATTTCCTATATTTGAGAGCACCATTGTATATAAGGAAGGCAAGAGTTTGTACAAAGTGATCTTTCCACATCTTCTCCATCTCCTTTTGAAAATACAAGCAAGGCAAGAAAGTGTTTCAAAAATCAAAAACGACAAGTGTGTGTGGTGATTCCTTACATCCTAGAGATTGGTAGCTATTCACATGATTCATATCTATTCTTTCTTACTTCTTCATGCATGTATGTGTATCTCGTATTCACCGTTTGGAAGATTTGATAAGAATTTTGAGCTTCCTCATATTTGGGCATATTATCTACTATAACATGCTATGATAGCTATGCTTTTGCCAATGTCACGTTTCTATCTCTTTTGTGCTCTATTGATATAAACCCATGATGCTATATTATGATATTGAATTCTTGATTTAGATTGTGATATGCTTTTCCCTTGTGCTTAATTGTATTGGTGATTACATTTGTGGTTTGGAGAGGGTGATCAAGGATTCTTCGCTTTTCTTTCTTGCTCTCGCACCCGATCTTCATTCCAACTCGTCTTCCTCGGGACGAGGAAGAGTTTAGCTTGGGGGCTTGACGCGTGTTCATATTTCATATTTTGTACATGCTTTTCATCGTGTTTTCATTTACGTTTCATGTCATTCCATGTTGTATATATCACATTTTGGTTCATATTGACTATTGGGTGTATTGTTTGTATTTCATGTAAATGTCGGCATTTCGGTGTCTTCTGGAGTCGACCTTGCATGTCGGGACCAAAGCACACTTATACAGCAAAGATCTGATGGCCAAATATTAGGATTTGAAGATTTGGAGCTTCAACCGATCGGGTGGACAGACCCACCCGATCGGTTCATGCACGTGTATCCGACCCGATCAGGAAGCAGCAATGAAGAAGACCCCACCCGATTGGTTCAGTGATCGGGTTGTCATGACAGTGCTCTCTATTTTTGAGAGAGCTTCCCAACCGATCGGTTCATCCCCCCGGTTCATCTTGGGGAAGAACCCACCCGATCGGTTGACACTTCAACCGATCGGGTGGCCTTTTCTTCCCCTTTTGCACACTGCTGCTCATTCATTGATGATATGCTATCATTCCAGTGGGATTTTTGGTGATCTCTTATTTTTCTTTCATCGGCATCATCGTTAGCTTTCCAACGATAGGTTGCATTCCCAAATCCGATTTTTCTACATTTTTCTGGAATTTTCTGAGCACAGCTGGGTGCTGAAATAGGGAGCTGTTTGGAATTGAACTTCAACCGATCGGTTAGGAGTCCAACCGATCAGTTCAGTTCAATTTCAGAAGCTGTGCATCTCTGTTTGCTTCCACCCGATCGGTTGACACTTCAACCGATCAGGTGGCCCTATTTTAGCAGTTTTATTGGGTTTTTGGACCCGAACTGTAGGGTTTTGATGGGGCTTATAAATATAAGTATGGGCAAGACTTGGAGCTTCTTCTCCCCTATTTCTCCAGGTGTTTTCAGTCCCTTTCATTGGAGCTTAGGGTAGTTTAGATTAGGGTTTTATCTTCCAATAATTCTTGTAATGGATTGATGGATTCAAATGCAAGATAAGTATCTTTTCTCTTATTTCCATTATTTTGTGTTATTTTCATTTTGCTTGATGATGAATATTTGTTTGGAATTATTTGTTGCTATCATGTTCTTCATCATTGAGTAGTTCTTGATGAACCCTAATATGGGTTAGAGTAGGATTGACACTTGGGATTTTGCATTTGACTTGATTGCATGACAAGTGTTTGGTGGAATGTGTCAATGGGGATTTCTAGCAATCTGAGTCCAATTCGTTGGCAACACACTAGATGTGTTGGGGGTTGGGGTCCGGATGCTTGTCCTATCAAGATCCGCTTTGATGTATTGCTAGAAATCACAATCGACCTATTTGGCCATTAGGGTTACGCGGGGGCGTTTTATTGTCACTGGCGAGAGAAAGACCGCCTTTGACCATCGGGCCAAGGGGAAATAAAACTGGCGTTTGATCCCCTAGCCACAGCTCACACCCCTAGCATTGACATCGAATCCTCGCGCGTGGGAACGGCTTGGAGGAAATGTTGGGAGTTATCATTGTGACCTTAATGCTCTCGATTACGGAGGGTGTTGGACATGGGAATGCCCACCGTCCGAAACTGGGTGGACCTAGCGTATCATCCTGGGCATCGACCGGAATATCGGGCCCATGGGATGCTAGGTACCACCTTTTGGGGCAATGTCTCACCCTGGGTCAAGTCGAATGCCAAGTATCATGAGTGCTCTAGCCCATGTTAGCGGGGATTCATTTCTTGTCCTTTTCATTTCTTTCTATTATTTCTATACTTCCACTGATATAATCCGCGTAGCTCTCACACAACCTAAGCAAGGATAGTAGCCATTCAAGCCATCCACCTCCCTGAGTTCGATATACCCGCACCCTACACTAACCGTGCACTTGCTGTAAAACGACACCGCGCCCAAACCGTAAACTGGGCGCCGGTCACCGAACTACGAAGTATTTTCCCTGTCTGTTTTTGTCAAGACAGTGTGAATTAAAATGAGCATGGTCCATCTAGATTTCTCCTAAGGATTGGATCATTGTGAGTAGTACACATGTCGAAGATTAACTAAGCATTAGATGGAATGATTCTCATAAAATTCTTTAATGTCATATTGTGAAAATGTATTTTGAAGGAAAGTAAACTTTATTAATATTGAAAGCTTTGACATTCTGATAAAAGAAAAAAGTGTTCATTCGTTTTGATTCTACTCGGGGCTATTTCCACCTGGACTTTATTTGATCCTTGTCTAGAAGCTTTCTAGTCGACCACCTTGGTGTCAGGTGACCCAGTCATTGGCCCTTTGCCTTTCTACTTCGAGGTCCCCTTCTTATTTTACTGGTTGTCACCTGGCTTTTTGGTATGACCATGTTTGACTATTGCATCAATCTCTTTTTTAAGTGTCCAGCAATCATCTATGTCATGGCTGTAGTCGTTGTGGTACTTGTAGAATTTGAGATCATCCCTTTTTTCATGCATGTTCTTCTTGACAAGCTCGTTGATAAGTCCCTCACGTTGTGCATATGCCAGGACTTCTGGCTTGGGAGCATTCGACCTGACATAAGCATCTTTGACAGGATGCTCCTTGCTTCGGGGACTCTTGTCTCTCTATTGCCGATCTCGAGGTTCTTGTCTAGAGTTTCCTCAGGATCGTGCATCTCGCTTTGCTTCTTCTCGACGCTTAGGAGTGTCATTCTTTGCAGCTACGAGTGCTTCCTTTGAGGTCATCAATCGGCCTGCCGTGTTGAACAGCTCCACGAGATTGCTCGGTGGGAATTCGTGCAAGGGCCTCAATAGGTACTTATTTCTGACTGCTTGGGTGAGGGCTCCGATGATAGTGGAATCCAAAATTTCCTCAACATCCAGTCTTTCTTCATTGAAGTTCTTGATGAAGTCGTGAATTGATTCTCTTTCACCCTATTTTAGAGCAAAGAGATGAGACGATTTGCGCTTAGGACGTCTCCCTGCAATAGATTGCCTGCAAAAAAGATAAGACGAATCATCGAATGATCTAATGTTGTTATCGGGCAATCTATTAAACCAACTGTCTGCTGCCTTTGTAAGTGTGGTTTGGAAGGTTCAGCAGAGGTATGGCTCAACGACCCCGTGAAGCTCCATCAATTTTTGATATCAATGGACGTGCTCCATGGGTCTCCAGTGCTGTCATACATTTGTGATGTGCCCATATTTTCTATCTTTTCATAGCATCATTTCATTGCATTTCATGTCATATCCGCATCCAAATCCCGCATTTTCATAAGATACTGCACTTCTAACGTCGTATTTGAGTTTCGTTGAGCTTTTCAGGGATTTTGGAGCGATTCGGAGCCATTTTGGGATATGGAGACATCCAGCACGTCCGTGAGTCCGTTGGCGAGGCTCTACAAGAGTTCGCCAAGGTTCGGAAGCATATGGGAGGAGAAGAGGAGAAGCTAGAGAGAGAAAGGAGTCAGAGCCCAAGCATATGGAGTTTTCCCAGGCGACTCGACCGAGTAGCACAAGCTACTCGGTCGAGCTGATACACGATCCCAGCAGAAAGGGAATGCGCATCCTACTAGACTGAGCAGAGTGACAAATCGGTCCAAGTAGATCTCATTTTTGAGCTCCATCTCACCAGCATCATGCTCGATCGAGCAGGACCTACTCGATCCGAGCCAGCAGACGACTCGACCGAGCAAGGCCTACTCAACCCGAATAGGCAGAGCGTCGCTTTGGAAGGAGAGCTCCAACCTACTGACAGCTCGACCGAGTAGGAGGGCTACTCGAACGAGTAGCCTGGACCCCTTTGCCCAGCCAGGAGCAACTAAGGCGCCTGCTCGACTGAGCAGGCGTCTACTCGACCGAGCATCCGACTCGATCGACGACACGTGGGCCCCTAACTTCCAGATTTTCGGATTTTTCGTGGGGGCCCAACCTTGATGTATTTGAATTATTTTTTTCCGGACGTTTTAAGAGAGATCTTTTAGTGATTTTTTGAATTAATCTTTGTGGGAGATCGAGAATTGTGTTTTTTCTAGATCTAGGTTTTGGAATTGAGCCATTTTTGGCTAAAGATCATATTTTTCTTATCTCTCGCACTTTGGAATCTGTGGAAGTTCTTTTATTCCCTACCAGTTATCGTTCTTTCTCAATTTTGGTACATAAGATCTTCATTTCTCGCTCGATTCAATTGCTACGATGTTTTTAATAGTAAAAATTTCATTTTTATTTGTCGTAATTACTATGTGTGAGTAGTCTTCCCAGGGTTGATGGGCTAGCCCTAAGACTCTAGGAAAGAGATGTAGATCTAGATTTCTAGGTTGTGTTGGGAATAAAGGGGGAGTATTTCGGTCGATCCACCCAAATCTTTAGGAGAACTCGTACTAAGATAATGCCCACGGTCGGTGGAATTGATTAGCTTAAGGAGTATCCTTGGGATTTAAATAGGGAGTTAGTAGATCCAACCAAGGTTTGTGACCATGTCCGGCTCGTGCCTTGAAGGGATCCACCGACGAACTATATCACTACATTGATGGCTACCGCCATTGCGTCAATGAGCGCCAACGAAATACCTCGAAGTTCTAACCCACGAGAGTGATATGAGCGGAGAGATCAACCCCAAAAACCCAATGCAACATATGAATCCCATTCTAACATCGACCTCTGATGGTCTTAGCGGCGATCCCTAAGGCCCTAGCTTCTCTATATTGAACCAACATCATCAAACAAAAATCCATCCAATCGACTGCTATCTCATTCTAGGATCTAAAGATAATCTGAGACTCCAATACACTGTCACTGTCCATGTGGGATTCGACAATCTTTTATACTATAATTTGACACCATCCGCTTGCGGATAGAATCCAAAGTCAACTCCTAGGAACCATATTGTACCTGGCGATTGTGACACTGCCAGGTGGATTTTAGGTGTGAGTTTGGGGTGCGTCAATTTGCAAGGCTGGGATCTTGAAGTTGGGGAGCAGCGGGGATATCTTTCATAGGAGTCTGCCAATTGGTAGGAAGAACGAAGGGTGCACGTTCCTCCTGTTGCTGGTGAGTGGCACTCGTGGAGTGGTTGGGGCTTGCTTCCCTCTCCTTTCTCTTTGTGCCAACCGCAGGGTTGGGCAGACTACAACATGGGATGAGATTATCTCCCCCCTGGTCCAAGAAGATGCAGGTGGTTCACCCAGTATCGGAGGGTCCAGGACTTCCATTCGGCACAGGGGTGAGGTGGTTACTCCACATCTCTTCGTTCTGTTCAAATGGAGGAATGGTATTCGATTGTAAGTTCTCTTGGTGCTCGAGTCCTTACTTGTTTGGCCATTGGTTTCTTTGAGTAGCTCGCCCTTCTCTTGGTTGTGGGTGCTCCATATCTCGTTGAATAGCAGCAGCTAGAACCGCTAGGCTACATTCAACATTCTCATCCAACTTGTTGAATTGTTCCTGTGTGACCAATTGAGCATTGGATGGGGCTCCCTGGTCTTCAGGATTCGTGTTCGGAACACCATCGCCTAATGTTTCTTGATCTAGAGCATAGAGTGATCCGTTGTAATTGGGTCCAGTCGACATTGGGCTTTGGTTGCTTTGGGATGTTGATTGGTGTGTTTTCCATAGACGACGTCAATTATTAAGGTCAAAATTGGCGATAACAATATTTGGGCTAACTTGGACTTCTCTGTTGAGGTGGAGCCTCGTCACTTGTGAAAATGGGATCCTCGGTTAGTGGAACTGGGATCGACGGTGGTAGGGATGATGACGCAATGTGAAAGCTCGCTCGACTCCCTTGATGGTTATTCGACCCTTAAGCTGGGTCATATTTTGATCTCCAGCACCCCCAAACAAACGTCAGTGGGGATCGGATCTGGGTTCTGACCCAAATCCCCTTCGATGATTAAGTTAGAACGGAAACTAAGGGGATGCTTGGGGTTGTCGTGATCGACCCACGGAGGTTTGTCTCGAGTCAGTCACCGCAAGCTATTTGGAGGATGAATTATCAAATGGGAAGCAGAATGTAAGAGTATTAGATCTCTCGTACCTTAGGATCCCCTTATTTTGTTCATATTCAGTGTATTTATAGACCTCGGAGGTCCTTCAGCAATGTTGGGAGGATAACTGTCACCAATTATAGGACCACGATCCTTCCCTTTAATAGGGGAAACTGTTACCCATGCCTCAACTATGTATGGTCCCATTATCGATCACACATTTGAGGCGATGGAAGTCCAACAGGAAAATGACACATGGGCTTTAAGTGGGTCAGCTTCAAGCTTTCATTACGGGCCTGGTGGGCTCTGGATCCATCTGAATGAATCCATCGGGTGCCAGACCAATGGTTTAATGGATGGGTATTTGGAAAAATCTAGAATACCCATCTAAGAAACAAAAGTGTGAATGCTTGGCTAGGCGCTTAAGCATTTGATCGATGAATGGGTCGGGGAAGTGATCCTTACGGGTGGCCTTATTAAGTTCTCTATAATCGATGCACATTCACCACCTGGTAACGGTTCTAGTGGGTATGAGTTCGTACTTTTCGTTTTTCACTACAGTCATACCCCCTTCTTTAAAACCACTTGGACCGGGCTAACCCACTTACTATCAGATATAAGGTAGATTATCCCCGCTTCAAGAAATTTCAAAACTTCTTTCTTAACTACCTCCTTCATATTGGGATTAAGTCGCCTTTGATGCTCAACAGATGTAGCATCAACATCCTCGAGATGGATTCTATGTGTGCATAGACCCAGACTAATTCCTTTTATATCATCTATGGTGTATCCTAGGACACTTCTGCATTGTTTATGAATGGTCGGGAGGCTTTCAAGTTCGGTGTTAATTATGGAAGCATTAACAATGACCGGGTAAGTGATGCCCATTCCTAAAAATGCGTATTTTAAATTATGAGGAAGTGGTTTGAGGTCTACCTCTGGAAGCCTAGTGTCCTCATTCTCCATTACCTCAGGATGTGTTACCTTCTCTAAGAGATCTTTATCACGGGATGTCGAAGTCTCACAAGTTGCTTCTGAGGGTCTGATGGTATCCTTGTTGTTTTGACAAATCTTTTTGTCGCCAGAATGGGTCCGGAGTCCTTGTTCACGTGGAATATCTGAAGTGGAAGCTTTCTCAAATAGTGGCGTGAACATGCTTATGCGGTAGCATGTCTCCATAAGCATTGATGCCTCTCCTTAAGCCGTGGTCGGCTCATGTCTGATGATGGATTGTTCGGGAGAGGTGTAGGTCCCATCAATGTTAAGGCCCTCTACGACCAAACAACCCACCAAGAGCATGTCAAGCGGTGACATTTGTGGAAACATAGAGGCCATACACGCTTGAGAGTGGCATAACCTGTCAAGTCATGATGATGTGCATGAGGTTGTGGACTGCAAAGGTAACCGTCGAATTGATGTAGGCCAAATAATTACCCTTGTGCATTGCAGATCTCATAATTCACTGATGCCGATGGAGTGAACGAGCTTGCTCTCATCCCCAGTTGAGCTATATATTACGTCCAGCTGTCTATTTTTCTTGCAAGGACTGTGGCAGGGCTACAAGTGGCCAACATCATCCCAGGAACCTATATTCCTCTGCACTATAAGAAAGGTAGAGAAGTGAATGTGTGATGAGGAATGCGTAGTATATTAACAAAGAGTGAAAACAAATAACAAGTCATGCCTCTCTGGCAACGGCGTCAGAAGCTTGTTTGCTTTCGTATGACAGCTTTAAATTTATAGCTGCAAGTGCACGGTGTGGTTGTAGTGCTATTCAGGTCATCCTCGGGGAGGCAGCTATTGCTAATAGTTTTCTTCTAAATTAAAAGCTACGCATCGAGTAATAGGTTTAGAGTTATAAAAATTAAATGAAGTATCAATAATAAAAGCTCTAGAGCCTAGATATTCCCACCGTTGAATTAAACTAAGATTGATTAATGTTAACCGACCATTGAACTCATGAGGTTCGGGAGAGGTCGTTTAATCTAAGGGTATTCTCTCATCCCCCCTCTTGAGGTGCATGATGAGATATCCCCTTATATTAACCATGTCTCCCACTCTCGTGATGCATGACAGGACTATCTAACCTGTATCGATTCCGATGCTAATCATGCATCGATACGCATTAGATGCATTACAATCGACAAATAGCCCCAATCCTCATCCACGCCACTCTAGTAGATTAGGATTCGAATCTATGTTAGGAGGGCTCTTAATCGAATACCGACGGTAATCGTGCATTCGATAGTGACGATCAATATAATCAAAGACCCTAGATTAATCCCAACGCTAGTCGTGAATTAATCTAATTACCCATAAATGGCGAATTCAATCTACATTGATGATAATTGTCCTAGCATACCCCTCATCCTCAGTCGCACAATAATTCATTGACAGTTCATCAATCCGTAGTTTAATCCAATAGGGTTCAACCCATTGGCCATAGATGATCTCTACTCACAATTCATGCGATAGCTGATAATGAAACTCGTCCATAAAACATTCATTGCAATGCAAAATAATAGAGATCAATGGCAAACAACCCAGAAATCACAAGAGTAATCAATGGATAAATCTACTATTCAATTACTAAACTAAAGGTCAAAATAGAACAAAAAGAATAAATTAAAAGAGTTGCAAAGATTAAAAGATACAACCTGAAAAAGTTCTGAAAAGACTGTAAAAAGTCATCCCCCATGTAAAGGAGGAAGAAGGGTATTTATAGTTTCTCCAAAAATCCCCAAAATCCCAAAACTGCCCCTTGATGGTGCCCACTCGGGCTCAAAACCCTCGAAGGACGCGGTCGCATCACTTGTCAATAATGACGTGATCGCCTCACCAAAAGTGTGTAAATGGGCAGAAAACTCTACATGTGACGCGACCGCATAGCTGGGCTACGCAACCGTGTCAGCTGGCTTTCATCTGCCCCAGATATGATCTAAAACGGCCGTGTGGAGCGGTCATTTGGCTTCAACACGACTCGGGCAGACGCGGCCGTGTCGTCTGAAATGACTGACCGTGTCGTCTTGATACTTTCTTCCTTCAGCTTGCATGGCGTGGCCGTTTGGCTCGTTGGTGACGCGGTCGCATGGGGCCATATTGTAGCAGCCCTAAGATCCTGGCAACATGGTCATTTGGTCTGACATCGCGACCGCATTGCCACCATGATTAATTTGGCTGTATGGGTTGTCCTAGTCGACGTGGTCACGTGAGTCATTTTTCAGCTTATTCTCTCTTTCCAATTGATCCTTGCTCTGTTTTATCGCCTTTTCTCCACGTTTTGACCCCAAAATCTTTGATTTCTCCTACAACGCATCAGCAGTACCAAAAAGCGTGAAAGGAAATAAAACAGAGGAAGATAGCGAGAAATGGTGGATGAAATTATATGAAACGAGCATGTGAATAGTGTAAAATATGTGTAAATATGGCACACATCAAAGCACATGTATACTTTTTCATCCTCTATTTCCTCGTCTTCGCCGGAAGAGGAATCTGAATTGACCCATGACATCCCAAGAGCCTTCTTCTTTAATCTCTTTGGATTTTCAATGATTTGATTTTTATTCTTCAAAAGCAAGCAATCCTTCTTGTAGTGTCCTGGCTTATTACAATTATAACGCAAAATAGTTTCATGAGATAATCTAGCTTTATTTAACTTATATGTACGTTTTAAAAATCTTTTGAAATTTCTTGTCATGAATGTTATTTCTTCTTTATCGCTCCCCAAGTCCTCTGAATCGAAGTTATATTTGAAATCAAGGGCCTTCTTCTTGTTGATTAGTGCTTCAAACTTGGAATCTGGGAGGTGACACGACCGTGCTAATTTTGGCATGGCCATGCGTGCCAGAAGATGTATCAGCTAACTTATACAGATTTGGACACCGCTGTCCTATACCCAACATGGCCGTGTGACCGGCGCCCCGTTTACGGTTTGGGCGCGGTGTCGTTTTACCGCAAGTGCACGGTTAGTGTAGGGTGCGGGTTTATCGAACTCAGGGAGGTGGATGGCTTGAATGGCTACTAGCCTCGCCTAGGTCGTGTGCTAGCTACGCGGATGATGTGGGTGGAAGTGTAGAAATAAAATAAAGAAATGAAAAAGACACGAAATGAATCCCCGCTAACACGGGCTAGAGCACTCATGACACTTGGCATTTGACTTGACCTAGGGTGAGACATTGCCCCCAAAAGGTGGTACCTAGCGTCCATGGCCCGATATTCCGGTCGGTGCCAAGCACGCTAGGCCTACCCGGTTCCGGACGGTGGGCATTCCCATGTCCATTAACACCTTCCGCAATCGGGAGCATTAAGGCCACAATGATATCTCCCAACACTTCGTCCAAGCCGCTCCCGCGTGCTAGGACTCGATGTCTACGCTGGGGGCGTGAGCTATGGCTAGGGAGTCAACCGCCAAGTTTATTCCCCCTTGGCCCGACGGTCAAAGGCGGTCTTTCTCCCGCCAATGACAATGAAACACCCCCGCGTAACCCTAATGATCAAATAGGTCAAACGTGATTTCTAGCAATACATCGAAGCGGATCTTGACTGGACAAGCACTGGACCCCAATCCCCAACACAACTAGTGTGTTGCCATACGAATTGGACTCAGATTGCTAGAAATCCTCATTGACACATTTCATCGAACACATGCCATGCAACCAAGCAAAATGTAAATTTCCAAGCATCAATCCTACCCTAACCCGTATTAGGGTTCATCAACACTACTTAATGGTGAGAAACATAAAAACAAGCAAAAGAAATGACATACAAACATTCACCATTGAGCAATAAAGAAAATAACACAATTCAATAGAAAAAGAGAGAAGAAAATACTTATCTTGAGTTTGAATCTTCAATCCAATACAAGACTTATTACAATAGAAAACCTAATCTAACCTAATCTAAACTCACAAGAGAAAGGGGCAAAAAGCCCTAGAAAAACTGAGGAAGAACAAGAAGAAGATGCCATAAAAGTTAGCCAGCATTGGGTATTTATAGCCCCCATTCCGAGCCCTAACGGATCGGGTCCAAAACCACAGGAAAAGCGCCACCCGATCGGTTGACAAGTCAACCGATCGGGTGATCTGTTACAAATAATAAACAGAAAACGGCGGAGCTTCACCCGGTCAGATGAACCAGTCGGTTGAGTTCTTGGGGTGACCGGTTGGATCATGACGCCATCGGGTGAAGAGGTCGGTTGGATGCCCGTGTCTTGGCTCCTCAGAATCAGCTACAGATGAACCGATCGGGTGAGAGTCACCCGATCGGTTGGCATTTGGCTCGAAAAGACAGAGAAACGGCCGCAATGAACCGGCCTGAGAACCGGTCGGGTGACATCCGCTTGAGCTCTAGCTGAGACCGGGTGGTGCACGCGTGCATCACCCGATCGGTTGACTTTGTTCAACCGATCGGGTGAGGGGCTGAATGATGCAATCATCGTCGTTTGACCCCCTGGGTCACGCGTGACTCCTCCCGTTGCACCGGGGACTTGTGATATCATCGTTTTATGTCCCTTACGCGGGCAATCTCCTGCAAACATGGAGAAACAAAGAAAAGTGAAAGAAAATGAGAAAACACGAGAAAACGAATAAAAGACGGCGGAAAATATGGAGAAACACGAAAGAAAACGTGCGTGAATATATGAAATATATACGCACGTCAAAATCCCCCAAGCTGAACTCTTCCTCGTCCTCGAGGAAGACGAGTGAGAGTAGGAGCTCGGAGGGGAAAAATAGAGAGAAAGAGAGAAAAAGAAAACTCTATATCCTAGATCACCCGTTAGGGCCAACAAAATCAAAAATGACTCACCAAGCAAGCAAACACCAAATCACATCACTAAACCAAGGAATACGAGTCCTGACAAGTGCTGTGGGCCCACGCGGTGAAGCGCGAGTGAGTGTGGTCGTGCGCTAGCAGTCCGTGTCACTATTCACAATGTGCGATAAAGCTCGATATACACAAATCCAAGGAATGACCCAAATATCAATTCAATTTGAAATTGCGGTGAATAGTAGCTCAAGCATGCATGAGAAGAGTATAAGAATAGAAGCGTATCATGCATCGGGGACTCCACAGCTAGGGACTAGGAAATCACCACAATATAGCCTAGATAATCGCTAGAAGGTCCCTATGCCAAGTGTTTTCGAAAACGATGGAGGTTAAGATGATGTGGAGAAGAACACTCGGTGCAAATTCTCGCCTTCCCTTTATTCTCGGCAAGTAGGAAAATATTCACACAGGAATTTTTTTGGGTTTTGGGTATTTGTATTTTTTTTTCTTTTCATTTCTCATCTTTTTGGGTTTTTCTTTTCTTTTCTCTCATTTTTGGATTTTTGGGTATTGGGATATTTACATGTGTACTCTCCCAAGTGGGAGAACGGTACACGACGAGGGGATTTGCACCAAGTAAAGTAAAAATGAAATCGGATTCTAAACACTTGGGCAAAGGAGATATTTCTTGCTAATCAGAGCATATGCTAAATGGGTTATCCTAGTCCTTGTTTGTGGAATCCCGACACATGCGAATTGAAATATACGATATAAATATAGCATGCATATAGAAGCAGATAGTAGAAGCAAATACCGCATATTCAAATCGAAGCATGATAATCTAGGGGTCATTCCTGGACAGGTATATAAAGTAAAATCACAAAGTAGAAGCACACCAAACAGCTAGGCACGACGCACGACTCACAAAAAGCTAAGTGGACCCGCGATGCATGAAATGCAAGAGGACTCGGCTTCCTGAGGTTAGTTAATGTGATCATCGAAGCCGTGCAAGGTGTGCGTGTGATTTTCGTGGCAATTCATCATAGGGTTCATCTCTGGGAGAAAGAGATAAAAAGAAGAAAAGAAAAAAAGAAAAAAGAAAAACACGGAGAAAAACGACTCAAATAATGAAGAAAAAGAGACAAATGACGCACGAAGTGCGACTCCCCCAAGCTAAAACTTGCATTGTCCTCAATGCAATAGTAGTGAATACGGGAGGGCAATGAAAATGGGGGGGAGTTACGCACCGACACAAAAAATGAAAAACACGAAAAACACATGAGCGAAACTAAAAAATAAAGAAAAAGAAACACTAAAATAAAAGATATAAAACACGACAAAAGAACACATAGACACAGACACACAACAACGACACGCAAAAACATGCACACAAAAGTCGATTTCCCCCAAGCTGAACATGACAATGCTAACAAAATGATATGATCAATGGGGATGTAGAGATATGCTAGGGGGAAAATCGGAAAAGAAAGAAATCAAAATGCAGGAGAGACAGTGCTCGTTCTCCTCGGAAGAGGATGGGGGTGAAATGATAGAAGGGCACGACGTGAAGGGTTATTAAGATGCAAAAGCAAATCCTAGATACGCTCCCATCGCTAATGAGAGGATACGAGATTATTCAAATCTAAACTAGAAAGCGGTAAATTTTTACACTACTGGATTAGGATACACCTGAGCATAGGCGGATCCAAGATCTGAAGTGTGGCAGGTAGCTGCTCTAACTGCTCCTTCTGTGGCTCCGCCAGAAGCGATGTGCCACGTGTGCCAATGGACCCAAGCAATGCACCTCCAAGCATCCCTCGTAGGTGTCCACCTGTGACCTGCAAAGGACGAGGTGCATTAGTCCATGGCAAGAAATTATTTCCCAAAATAAATGTATCCCAGAGATAATCGTCAACATGAGATGGAAAAATAATAAAAGGGTGACGAATACTCCCTGAGAATGGGTCGCTATCCTCTGTACTAGCGATGACCAAATCCTCGCTCTCCATGAGAAGTGGCTCTCCAGGTAGTGACGCACCGCAGCATACCTCAAGAGAAGTAGATCATGTGTCCTGCGAGAGATATGGCGTGTCAAAAATATATGAGTCTAAAGAAATAGGACGTGAAAAGCGAGACTCAAATGTGGAGTGAGAGTGAGTATGAAAATCTCCCTGAATAGGGGCAATATGCTCAAGTAGATGCTCAGCCGCAGAAGAAGTGGAGCGTGACGGTAGAGGTAGATGTAGCTCAGGCTCCATGAAGTGGATGATCGTATCCATGCCCTCATGCACATCCTCCTCGACGATATGCTCATGCTCCTCCATCTGCCCGATGTCCTGAATGACATCCTCATGGTTGACCACCCGACCAAGGAGGAAGCTGTGACAGAGATGGCTCTGGAGGTGGATGTGGAGCGGACCCCTCGTATGTGGTCGTGGTGTCCTCGTCCTCACGCACATCCTCCTTGCCGGTATGCATAATCTCTGTAAACTCCTCAGTACTCTCATAGGACTCATGTGGGGTATCCAAATCTAGACAAGAAATCTCTCCCACAGATCCTAGATAAATCTCCCCATCCTCACTATCATCATCAAAAAATTCTTCGTCATCCAAGTGGTAGTGATGGAAAAATGGGGTATCGGCTTGAGATGTGTCTATGGTGGCCGATGGCATGGTGGTCTCAACCATGAAAGTGGGTATATCCTCTCCTTCATCCCCTCTCCTCGGTGTCGGCTCGGTGATTGGTACCATTAAGTTTTGTAATATTTGGCCTTGGTTAAACATGGCACTTTCAAGGAGAGACACGAGGCTTGATTCTTCTTGTGTTTGTGGAGGGGTATAAGGTTGAGGAAATGGATGGGAGGTGTTTGGGCTAAGGTTGTGAGAGAATGTTTGGCCTTGGTATAGGGGGAGGCTCTCAAGCCTAAATGGGCAATCATAATACATGTGTCCTGCCATCCCACAAGTCTCACAAACCACAACTGAATAAGGATCGTATCCTCCCATCTGAGCATCGAAATTTGATCTCCACATGGTTACACCAAAGATACCTTGACAACAAAAATAAGAAAACTAGAGAGGAGCGTCAATAGTACAAGAGAATAACAAAAAGATAATATAATGGTGGGGGAAAAATTTCTTGGTTATTGAATATATATTTTTTTTTTCAAATTTTTTTTGTTTTTATGCGTAGTCTAACGAACCCAAGCTAAGCTAATATCAAACTGAACGCCTCCCCGGCAACGGCGCCAAAAACTTGACCGGCGCCCCGTTTACGGTTTGGGCGCGGTGTCGTTTTACCGCAAGTGCACGGTTAGTGTAGGGTGCGGGTTTATCGAACTCAGGGAGGTGGATGGCTTGAATGGCTACTAGCCTCGCCTAGGTCGTGTGCTAGCTACGCGGATGATGTGGGTGGAAGTGTAGAAATAAAAGAAAGAAATGAAAAAGACACGAAATGAATCCCCGCTAACACGGGCTAGAGCACTCATGACACTTGGCATTTGACTTGACCCAGGGTGAGACATTGCCCCAAAAGGTGGTACCTAGCGTTCATGGCCCGATATTCCGGTCGGTGCCTAGCATGCTAGGCCTACCCGGTTCCGGACGGTGGGCATTCCCATGTCCATTAACACCTTCCGCAACCGGGAGCATTAAGGCCACAATGATATCTCCCAACACTTCGTCCAAGCCACTCCCGCACGCTAGGACTCGATGTCTACGCTGGGGGTGTGAGCTATGGCTAGGGAGTCAACCGCCAAGTTTATTCCCCCTTGGCCCGATGGTCAAAGGCGGTCTTTCTCCCGCCAATGACAATGAAACACCCCCGCGTAACCCTAATGACCAAATAGGTCAAACGTGATTTCTAGCAATACATCGAAGAGGATCTTGACTGGACAAGCACCGGACCCCAATCCCCAACACAACTAGTGTGTTGCCATACGAATTGGACTCAGATTGCTAGAAATCCTCATTGACACATTTCATCGAACACATGCCATGTAACCAAGCCAAATGTAAATTTCCAAGCATCAATCCTACCCTAACCTGTATTAGGGTTCATCAACACTACTCAATGGTGAGAAACATAAAAACAAGCAAAATAAATGACATACAAACATTCACCATTGAGCAATAAAGAAAATAACACAATTCAATAGAAAAAGAGAGAAGAAAATACTTATCTTGAGTTTGAATCTTCAATCCAATACAAGACTTATTACAATAGAAAACCTAATCTAACCTAATCTAAACTCACAAGAGAAAGGGGCAAAAAGCCCTAGAAAAACTGAGGAAGAACAAGAAGAAGATGCCCTAAAAGTCGGCCAGCATTGGGTATTTATAGCCCCCATTCCGAGCCCTAACGGATCGGGTCCAAAACCACAGGAAAAACGCCACCCGATGACAAGTCAACCGATTGGGTGATCTGTTACAAATAATAAACAGAAAATGGCGGAGCTTCACCCGGTCAGATGAACCGGTCGGTTGAGTTCTTGGGGTGACCGGTTGGATCATGGCGCCATCGGGTGAAGAGGTCGGTTGGATGCCCGTGTCTTGGCTCCTCAGAATCAGCTACAGATGAACCGATCGGGTGAGAGTCACCCGATCGGTTGGCATTTGGCTTGAAAAGACAGAGAAACGGCCGCAATGAACCGGCCTGAGAACCGGTCGGGTGACATCCGCTTGAGCTCTAGCTGAGACCGGGTGGTGCACGCGTGCATCACCTGATCGGTTGACTTTGTTCAACCGATCGGGTGAGGGGCTGAATGATGCAATCATCGTCGTTTGACCCCCTGGGTCACGCGTGACTCCTCTCGTTGCGCCGGGGACTTGTGATATCGTCGTTTTTATGTCCCCTACGCGGGCAATCTCCTACAAACATGGAGAAACAAAGAAAAGTGAAAGAAAACGAGAAAACACGAGAAAACGAATAAAAGACGGCGGAAAATACGGAGAAACACGAAAGAAAATGTGCGTGAATATATGAAATATATACGCACGTCACCGTGTTGGTCCAACAGTACATGCAGGTAACTCTTTGTTTTATTTCGACACGGTTGTGTAGCCATGATTATCCAACAGCACTGACAGGCAACTCTCTATTTTATTTCGACACGATTGTGTTGATTATTCTGGAGTTGCATGCAGATTACACAGTTCTGCGCACGGCTGTGCCGCGTATCAGCATAAACGTGCCGATGCTCAGAAACCATGATACGCCCAGATTTCGGCTTCTAATCTAGACTATTAGATCCTATTGGGCTTTAATCAGATGGACACGATCTAAAACATCCTCTACTACCCTAGGAAGGATTCCTATGATATAAATATCATTGATACACATTTTGACGGTGAACGACGGCTACGCGACGGAGAATTGAGAAGATTTCCTTGCGTCTTCAAGAAAGAAGTGGATCTTTTACCGGTGAGAGGCGACGAGAGAGCTTCAAGGTGACTACGAGCTTTGGAAGAGGAGTTATTCCTTGTTATAGAGACTCTAGTAAGATCTCTCCATAGGTTGTGTGCATGACACATTATAATTGCTAGAGTGCTAGAGTTATTTTGTCCAGATGACATACATTGGTTTGAAGGAGATTTGTAATCGGTGTATTCTCTGTATTATCATCTTTGGTCTAGTGAAAATCGTGACAAGGGAAGGCTGGACGTAGGCCATAAGTTAGGCTGAACCAATATAAATCCTTGCCTCTCTGTGTAATTACTTGGCTTAATTATGTGGTGCTTTCTTGTGCTTCTTATAATTCATCCAAGATCCTAACTCTGCATTGATTAAATTGTCGACATAATATTTCATATATTCCGATGTGCACACTCAGGTGTTGTTTGATATTGTGTTAAAATTTTCCTAACAAATGGTATCAGAGCTAATGGTGAGGAAGGGGAAACGATTCAAGATGTCGTCGTCGACCACATCATTCAAAATAGACAAGTTCACAGGGAGAAATGACTTCAATCTTTGGAGATTAAAGATGAAGGCTCTTCTTATGAGAGATGGTTGCTCACAAATTGTCTTTGAGAAAGACGGTTTTGACAAGGATGTCACAGAGGCACAAAAGGCTGAGATGGAGCAAAAGGTGTTGAGCGCACTGCAGTTATCACTATCAGATGAAGTGCTCAGAAAGGTGTCGGAGGAGGCTACTGCGAAGAGACTTTGGAAGAAGTTAGAGGCGCTCTACGCAAAGAAGAATCTGATGAGCAGGTTGTATTTGATACAACAGTTATATGTGCTGAAGATGAGAGAGGGATCACACGTCAAGGATCATATTGACGCTTTCATGAGGCTTGTGTTTGATTTGCAAAGTATGTGGTGAACATCGAGGATGAACGATTAGCGATGATATTGTTATGTTCTCTGACGGATGATTTCGACCCATTGGTTAGGTCCATAGTATTTGGACGTGAAATATTATCTCTGGAGGAGATAGAGTCCATGGTAAACTCTGAGATTCTTTGTGTCAAAGTGACTGGACGAGAAAGTAGTGGTCAAGGGGATGCACTCTTCGTCAGGGGATGTCAGGATTCCAAATGTGGACATGGTTCTAGGAAGGACAAGGGTCGCTCAAGATCTAAATCACGAGGGCGTAGTGACATGTGTCACTTGTGCAAGGAGACATGACATTGGAAAAGAGGCAGCCTTAAGCTACTGAAGAATGGAAAAGGCAAGGATGAAGCTTCTGGTTCTGCCTCAGTGAGTATCAGTAGCAAGAGCAGTGATGATGGTGAGATTCTGATGGCCATTGCTTCAAGAGATCTAGGGATCTCATGGCTTTTGGATTCGAGATGTTCTTTTCATATGACACCTCACAGGAGTTGGTCTAGTTCATATAGTTCGAGAGAAGGCGGCAACGTTCTGATGGGGAATAATATGGCATGCAAGATAGTGGGTGTAGGAGAAGTGAGAATCAAAATGCATGATGGGGTCATCAGGACACTTACATATGTGCGTCACGTACCAGACTTGAAAAAGAGTCTGATTTCTATTGGAGCTTTAGCAGGACTTGGGTGCAGGATGGTAATAGAAGGTGATCTATTGAAAGTGTCCAAGTGTTCTATTATCATGATGAAGGGAAAGAGGGTACAGAACTTATATGCACTGAAGGGGCACACCTTGGAGGGTGTGGCTAGCATCTCTCAGGGCACAGATGATGAAGGATCGGCAAAGCTATGGTATCTTTTTCTTGACATCAAAGTGAGAAGTCATTGGATGTGCTTCGCACAAGGAAGTTGATACAGGCCAAAGAGGAGAGATTGGAGTTCTGCGAGATGTGTGTAGAAGGAAAGCTTACAAAGACACGCTTTGGGACCACAGAGCATAGCAACAAAAGGCCACTTGACTATGTACATTCAGATGTATGGAGGCCAACTTCTATACCTACAATTAGAGGAGCGAAGTATTTCGTGTCCTTCATTGATGATTTCTCGAGGATGGTGTGGATCTATCTAATGAAATCAAAAGATTAAGTCTTCGATAATGTAAAGCTTGGAGAGCCTTTGTTGAAAAGAAAACAGGGAGAGCCGTCAAGGTTTTAAGATAAGATAACTGTGGTGAGCACACCTTAAGGGTGTTCAAAGATTTCTGCAGATCTCAGTGTATTTTATGGCACTATACTACGCCTGTAGATCCACAGTAAAATGGTGTTGTAGAGAGATTAAACCGTATACTGATGGAGAAGTGCTGATGCTTGAGACTTACTGCTGGACTTCCTAAGGAATATTGGCCTGAAGCTGTGACTACCACCGTGCATCTCGTGAACAGACTACCATCGTCGATGATCAGTTTCAAAATTCTTGAGGAAGTATGGACAAGTAAGACGGGTGATTACTCATACTTAAGGATATTTGGATTCCCTGCCTATGCTTTGCAAAAGGAGGCCAAGCTAGATTTAAGGGCCAGGAAGGCCATCTTGCTTGGATATCAAGAGGGAGTGAAGGGATACATGTTGGTAGATCGTGTGTGCAAGAAGACGTTCACCAGTAGGCATGTCACATTTGATGAGTTGTCGATGATCAAGCTGGAGATAACTCATTTAGATGGTAGACATATGCCTGAGGAGACTGGCATTAAGGTCGAGTCACCTACCTTGGAGTAGAGACACGAGATGCTGAGACAGGCCAGGACTCGACTGCTTAGAGAGAGCAGATTCAGACAGATCAGATTCAGACTCATGGTGAGGTTCCTGCCCATGGTCAACCAGAGGTGCAAAGGTTATTGAAGACTAGAATAGCACCAGAGAGATTGGGTGCGTGGAACTAGTCTACTTCTACTTTTGCATTCGATGGCATGCAGGCATACACCCTGAACATAGAGCATGAGGAGCCCTTAATGTTTGATGAAGCACAGACTTCGAGTGCATTTGCAGAACGGCTGCTAGCAATGGAGGAGGAGATGGAATCCCTCTACAAGAATGGCAATTGGGAATTGGTAGAATTACCCAAAGACAAGAAGTCCATTGGTTGCAAGTGGGTATACAAGGTCAAGGAAGGAGATGCCGGTAATGTAATGTATAAAGCTCGGTTGGTGGCCAAGGGATTCGTGTAGAAGAAGGGAGAAGATTACAATGAGATCTTTTTGCATGTGGTAAGACATACGTCCATCCGTGTGTTGTTGGCCTTGGTAGCAGCTCAGGACTTAGAGTTGGAGCAGCTAGATGTTAAGATGGGGTTCTTACTTTGAGTTTGATGAAGAAATATATGTGTGCCAGCCTGAAGGCTTCGTGATGGAGGGGTAAGAGTAGAAGGTATTCAAGATGAAAAATCCTTATACGGTTTAAAACAAAGTCCAAGGCAGTGGTATAAGAGATTTGACTCCTTCATGATGAGCATTGGTTTCGAGTGGAGTATAAAGAACCAGTGTGTTTATGTTCGTACACTCGATGGTGGGTCAAGGATATACTTACTTCTGTACGTTGACAATATGCTGATTGCGTCATAGGAGATGAATGAAATTAATAGGGTGAAGGAGAAGCTTGGGCCTGCAAAGAAGATCATTGGTATTGAAATCAGCATGGCCATGAAGATTGGGGAGTTGAGGTTGAGCCAAGAGGGCTATATAAAGAAAGTACTAGCACGATATGGAATGAAGAAGGCGAAGCCTGTCACCACACCACTAGCAGCTCATTTCTAGCTTTTTGCGAGACTGTCACCAAGCACCGACGAGGACGCACGCTACATGTCTACAGTCCCATATGCTAGTGCCACGAAAAGTCTGATGTATGCCATGATTTATACACGTCTAGACTTAGCTCAGGCAGTTGGAGTCGTCAGCAAGTACATAGGGAATCCAAGAAAGGAACACTGACGGGCTATGAAATGGATACTAGGATAGCTAAAGGGAAAGGCTAGCTTTGGTTTGTGTTTCGGCAAGGAGATGGTTTGGTGATATTTGGATTCTGCGATTCAGATTATGAAGGTGCCGGAGACAGAAGGAGATCTACGACTGGGTATGTGTTCACTTTAGGGACTGCAGTGCTATCATGGAGATCGGTCCTTCAATCCATTATAGCACTATCAACCACGAAGGCGGAACTAATAGCTGTAATTGAGGCGATTAAGGAAAGCAAGTACGTGAGAAGTCTACTGAGAGACTTGGGTATACCGTAAGAAGTGTCGAAGGTCTACTACGACAGTCAGAGCGCAATTCACTTGGCAGAGCATCAGGCATACAGTTCGAGGACCAATCATATAGAAGTGCGGGACTTCTTTATTCAAATAGAGAAGAAGGTGATAGCACTGGAGAAGGTCTCGACGGATCAGAATCCTGTAGATATGCTCACAAAGATCGTTCCTGCAGTCAAGCTCAGGCATTGCTTGAGCTTGATCTATACATGGTGAGTGGTTGATGATTTCTCGTTGTCATGTGAGTTTCGTAAATTCTAGATATGGGTAGAGATGTTTGGTATTTGGGTAGAGTTGCTGTGGAGAGCTTGAATATGCTGTGGTTGTTGAAAAATTTTGAAGCAGGATTGAGTTTATTGATTAGTGCTTCAAACTTGGAATATGGGATGTGACACGAATGTGCTAGGTTTGGCACGATCGTGCATGTCAGAAGATGTATCAGCTGACTTACGCAGATTTAGACATGGTCGTGAAATACCCAACACGGTCGTGCTGGTCCAACAGTACATGCATGCAACTCTCTATTTTATTTTGACACGGCCATGTTGGTCCAACAACACTGATAGGAAACTCTATGTTTTATTTCGACACGGCCGTGCAGCACGGCTGTGTTGATTGTTCTGGAGCTACATGCTGATTACGTATTTCTGCACATGGTTGTGCCGCGTATCAGCCTGGCCATGTCGCATATCAGCCCGGCCATGCCGATGCTCAGAAACCCTAATACGCCCATATTTCAGCTTCTAATCTAAACAGTTGGATCTTATTGGGTTTTAATCAGATGAACATGATCTAAAACGTTCTCTACGACCCTAGGAAGGATTCATATGATATAAATAACAAGATATACACCTTTTGATGGTGAACGACAGCTACGCAACGGATAATTAAGAAGGTTTCCTTGCATCTTCAAGAAAGAAGTTGATCTTTTAACGGCGAGAGGCGACGAGAGAGCTTTGAGGTGACTACGAGCTTTAGGAGAGGATGTATTCCTTGTTCTAAATTCTCTGGTAAAATCTCTCCATTGGTCGTGTGCATGAGACACTGTAATTGCTAAAGTGGTAGAGTTATTTTGTCGAGAAGGCATACATAGGTTTGGAGGAGATTTGTAGTCTGTGTATTCTCTGTATTGTCATCAATGATCTAGTGGAATCCATGACAATGAAAGACTGGACGTAGGCCATGGGTTGGGCCGAACCAGTATAAATCCTTGCCTCTCTGTGTGATTTCTTGGCTTGATTGTGTAGTGCTTTCTTGTGCTTCGTATGATTCATCCAAGATCCTAACTCTGCATTGATTAAGTTGGCGACACAATATTTTCATATATTCTGTTGTGCACACTTAGGTGTTGTTTGATATTGTGTCAGATTCTCCCAACACTTCTTGGGTTGTTCTTCTTTGTTTCTCTCTTCAAGGTGAAGCTCATAAGCCATAAGGTTGCCAATGAGATCCTCCATGGTAAGCTTGGAGAGTTCGTGCACCCCTTCAATTGCTGATGTCTTTTTCTCCCATTATGTAGTGAGAGAACAAAATGTGAGGAAATAAGATGGCAAGTAGAAATACTAGAGGGGATGAATATTGTTTTATGAAATTCAATAAAATCCTCTAAATATTTCTATATGAGAGTTCAAACAGAGTTGCCTAAATGAATCTTAATCAACAAATAGATCTTGCTATTATAAAATGTAGAAATATAAACTTGAGTATGCAAGAAAAGATATCAACACAAAACAATCGTAAACGTGAATACTTATCCTAGTTCAGTCCACTCACGTGACACATGTCCAATCCTCGGGTCCCACTTGGGCTTTCCACTATCTTTGTCAAACGGAAGACTAGTATTGCTTGCCCACTACACTACAACTTGGTGTATGGAAATAAACACTCGAAAAATCTTGTGCAAACAATAACCTTCTTATAAGCACAAGTGAGAAATACTTATAATCTTGATGAACAATTTATATATAGCCTTCGTTGAAGCTTGTGTAGAAGTGATGAGGCTATAAGTGGGTTGATCTGTTAAAATATAAAAAAATACGAGCTTTGGATATCAAGAGTTTGGCCAAGAAAATCATTGAAAATTAGAGCAAATATGGCCAAAAGAGGATTTTCAGGAGAAGACTTTTGAGCACAAAGCAAAGATTTTCCCCCAAAAATATAATTATTCTTGTTGCTAAAACCCTGAGAAATCTTCTTTATTTATAAATGCAAAGACATGTTAAACAAAATCCCAAAGCACTCCTAAAATGGTCACAAAGGGCTCGTTTACATAAATCTCATTTTGACCCGCTGCTAGCTGCTAGTCGATTAGAGTAGTCTGATTAGTCAACTAATAGCTCAGCTAGTCGACTAATCAGAAGCCCTACTTGATTAGCAGTCATGATAGAACTAAGTTGCTCATTGTCTTCCTGTTAGTCGACAACTATTCTTGGATTAGTGGAGTAGGCCATGAGTTAGTCGACTAATCATTAAATCTATAGTCGACTAGTCTTGATAATTTGACAAGCCTTGGTTGGTTTCACTTACCTTTGATTTACTTTATATTTTATACATGCACACATAGTTTATTAGTACACAATATGTTTACTAATCATCAAAACTTACATGAGGTGACTCAATATTCAACATTCTCTCATTTTTTATGATGACAAATATATGACATATAAAATATGAAATCAATTTGAAAATCATACTCCCCCCTGCAAAGATGCATATTATATAGATATTCAAATTTAAAATACCTTTGCATCGTTGCATGATAAGCATATTTGTATATGTGTCAATGTTAGTGGGACTAACACTCAATAAGCACAAATTAGGGAAATCAAAATCAATTATTTCTCCCTTAATTTATTACATTTTTATTATATATCCCCCTGTTTTATTGTCATATTTCTCCCCTTTTGGCATTATAAAAAGGATGGAATTTTTATACCTTATATCATTTAGAATATTATAAGTGACTCATATAAAATGTGAATTCAAAAATCAAGAGTCAAAATCTTAGAATAACCCAGTGTTGTTATTATCAAAATATATTAATAAGCACTAAGGTGACTTAACATTCCAAAACTCGTTACAATAATCATGTTGATCAATCATATTACTAGTTTGAACCAATTTTATAAATCAAATAGAATATTCAAAACATGTGCATACCACTAAAAGGATTCCAAATGTGAAAACAGTAGTCAAAAATCAATTTTTGATTTTATGAAAGTGTTATTCTGATACAAACTGTTATAATTTCATATGTATTCCACTGCATTTCTATTAGAGAATTATTATTGTAATGAGCTTAATTTAGCATCACATTAAATATGTTAAAGTGGTAATGAATGTATAGTAGTAAGTGTTGGTGTACAAATATGGGCGCATAACTCATCAATCTCCACACTGGTATGATATTGTCCGTGTTGAGCCTCTCCAAGACATACATGGTTTTGTTCTTGGGCTCTCCCAAAAAGACCTCATACTAATGAAGAGTCAATTCCATATTTATACCCCCCCCCCCACACAATCCCCTTGTCTAGCCGACGTGGGACTATGTTTGATATCTCACAATCTCCAGCTCAAACATAGTCTCACATAGGCACCCCTTGACTAATCAACTTGATCCATTCATCACTCGGCCGGTCGACAGCCACATCATCAACCAAATAAATCCATCTTCAACGGGTGACTCACATCTGCTCAATCGAGTCACGTCTTCACTACCTGGAGGTGGATGATTTACGTGAAGTTCAAATCATACTCGAGAGCCCAACTCCACATGGCATTGGATCCCTATGGCACCACATTGGCATATCTCGGTATCTTCAGCTATACTACACGAGAGGGCCTCAAATTCCAGATCGACTAAGTTAGAGGTCTGGCTTTGATACCACTTGTTGGGGGTAGAAATATGGGTGCACAACTCATCAGTCTCCACACTGGTATGATATTGTCCATGTTGGGTCTCACCAAGGCATACATGGTTTTGTTCTTGGGCTCTCCCCAAAAGGCATCATACCAATGGAGATTCAAGTTCATATTTATAACCTCCAACCCCCTTGTCTAACCGATGTAGACTATGTTTGATATCTCACATTAAACTCATAAAATGATTTAGAAAAGGTTTTGAAATATTTTTGAAATTCTTTCAGGTTGATTTTGAGCAAAAAATCACACATATCAGATTTATAGCCGACTACTTTGATTAGGAAGAATGAGTATTTGCTCTGTGGCTCAAAATAGTCGACTACAATAGTCATGATAGTCGACTACAATATTGAGAATAGTCAACTATCATGACTATTGTAGCTGACTATTCTATGTTAAAAACAATTTCCAGATTTTATGGGATTGTGTTTTCCTACCGTTTGAAGGGAAATTTGGAGATAAATTTTGAACAGTAGAATGGACTATTTATGAGCTGGAGTTGGCAGAAATTTTAAGAGTTTTTAATGATCATTTTTCTAAGTTTTTAAGCATTCAAATCGCTCATTTTACTCTTTCTCCAAGCTGTCTTCTAGCCAAAATTGTTTTCAATCAAAAAGCTTTTAAGCAAATTCTTTTTGGCTAACTTAAATTCTCTTCTCATCAAGCTTTCATCTTGACATTCTTGAGAAGTAATTTAAGATCCAATTCCTTGATCTCTCTAAGCTACAACAATCTTCTTAGATACAAAGGTTCTGTTGTGAAGCATCAAATCTGGGGAGAGCCCCAGTCATTTATTTATAGTGGAGGGAAGAGCGTACATGGATATGGTTACAATAGATATGATCTTATCCTATGGATAAGATGTAATCCCAATACAAACTCTCGTCAACATCCGTTTACAACACTCCCCCTTATCCAGCCATAGATGTGGACTATGCTCATGAATACTTTAGGATTCTGAGTGTTTTATGAGTCTTACATGGGGTGGATACTTCAGGATCCAGAGTTGTGAGATTTGCCTCGTTAAAACCTTTGGCTTTGGAAAACCCTGTGGCAAAAAACCATAGCTAAGGAAAAAGTGTACAAACTCTCTCTAACTCCCCGTGATCTATATAAGCACTCAGGCATTCAGATCTCTTAGGCACCTCATACCAATCTTCTGTACAAACTTCCTAGAAGTATCTGTTTAAAGATATTTAGTGCACAAGTCTACCAGGTTGTCAATGATTGTATTTGTTTAACGTCGATCACGCCATCTCTTTATATCTCATGCGTTCAGAAGAATTTTGGTGAAATATTCTTTGTTCTGTCGACTTTGATGTAACCACCTCGTAACTGAGTGATGCAAGCATCGTTGTCCTCGAACATAGTCGTATGTTCAAGGTCCCCAGTCTTCAATCCAGTCGTCACCAGGATGTGATGTACAACTTGTTAGATGCAACGATCTAGGACTTCTTGTTTGATGATAACAAACATGTGTGAACGATTTGATGTGTGTGTTAAGTGTTTGCAGGAGTGGCGAGGACGTAAATACTCAAACGATGGCTTAGTCAAAGCTATGGAGGAATTGCTATACACATAGCAAATTGTGACAATGAGAAATTCATATTCATACTACAAAGTGGACTTGGTCAAAAGGGGGTGAGATTTATTTTAAATCAAAGGAGATTGACTTGAATTAATTAGAGATTAAATTAGGATCCTATATCTATCCTATTATAACTCATATTACAAATCAATCTCCCTCCAAATCTTATATTCCTATCTCTAATAGGATTCTCCACATGCCAACCCTCCTTGGCCACACCCATCTCAAAAATCCTAGCTATACTCCTATAAAACCCCTCCTTTCAAAGGAGAAGAACATGCGGCATACATCAAAGGAATTCGGCCAAAAAGCTTCATAGTCAAACACCCTTGCCAAAATATTCAAAGCCTAAACCCTAGTGCATCTTTGCGGCTACAAGTATAAACTCCAAGCAAAAAACCTCATTGCTGCAAGCTTAGATTGCCTCAACCATCTTCCCAAAGCCGCAATCCTCAAGGCCTAATCTCATGCTACTCCACCATCAAGCCTTTTTCACCCTATAGCCGTATGCCCCATTGCAAATCCCCTACAAGTTATGAGTCTCAAAACTTCATTGCCGTAAGTTTCATCAAGGGGGAGCCGAAAATTTTGACCAAGCAAGGAGCTTTCGTGTGCTTATTTTTGTGGAGGAAATTGAAGATTGATGAACAAAGCTATGAGCCGCATTGTTTGACCTCTTCCTATAATTTGTCAATCTACAAGTCCCAAGGAGGTCATCTTCAAGCATGCCAACAAGCCGCAGCAATTGAGAGGTCCAACACATCATCAAGCCATCTTCATTGCAGCTGCAAGTGCCATTGAGGGAGCTACCAAGTGTCGATCTTTGTCTTAGTGCAAGTGCCGCAACATTGAATGGGAGGACAAAGCCGCAACATCAGAAAGTGCCAAGGCCGCAACTTGAGTTGCAGATGTGATGCCACGTCGACTTCTTGTCAGATCCAGATCTGACCTGTGCTGAATGACAGAGACGACACACCATCACTGAGCTATTCTAAACTCTATTTATTATCTGTGGGTATTGGTGTGTAGATCTCGGTAGGGGAAACTTTACCATTGCTACGTTTTGGGGTCTTGTCTAGTTGGTCTAGACAAGAGTGCTTGGCTAGTTGAGACTAGCCAATAGAAAACTTTTACTAGGATTAATCTTGTTGAACACGTGGGTTGTGGGGTACTGAAGAGCCTGTTGAGTGTAGAGATGTAGAGAGGTGCTCTAGTCGTGCTCTAGCTTATGGTTGTACTTGGTACATTATTAATACTAGTATCTGCTTTAGAGGCTGGACGTAGGTTGTTGGGACGACCAAACCAGGGTAAATCTGTTGTGCATCTGTGTCTGCTTTTTATTTACCCTGCATATCTGCATCTGTGCTTATAACTGCGTGTGATTGTTCGTGGGTTGCACGAATATTTTTATTAGCCTATTCACCCCCCACTAGGCTACGATCCAGATCCAACAAGTTGTATCAGAGCAGGTTAGAGGATCTAGTCTAGAATTATCATGAAAACCCCATGACATGCATATTGATCGTCCTCCTCTATTTAGTGACCATGATTATATTTACTGGAAGGCTAGGATGAAAACTTATTTGCTATCGTTGATGTTGATACTTGGTACATTATTGAAAACAGATATTTTATGCTTGAAAGTATTTTGACTTTGGATGCTAGAAATGTGTGTGCTATAAATGCTAGAGCAATGAATATTTTATTGTGCGGTTTAGATAGAAAAATATTTGATCGTATCTCACATTTCTCTTATGCGCAGGATATTTGGATGACATTGGAAAAAACTTATGGAATTAGACAATCCTCGAGCAATCACATCTCTAGCAATAAAAAGCGAATGCAAAAGGGAAGTATTGCTCTCTTGAATAAAAATGATTCTTGTCCTTCTAAGATTATTAGAAAGAATTCTACTGAGAGCAGTCATTGTTATAAATGTAGGAATAGAGGACACATTGTGAAGAATTGCCCACAAGGAGAGAATTTCGTAGTTGGAAAGGAAAAGAAGAAATCTCCAGCTACGTGGGATGACGATAGCGAAGAGGAAACTATGGATACCTCCCTCTGCTTAATGGCAAAATAGAATGAGGTAAAATCTTACACTAAAATTGAACTTTTGAATATTTGTAAAGAGATGCAAGATAAAATTGTAGAGTTAGAATCTATCACAGATGACTATAGAGATAGTAACTTTGAACTGCAACAAGAAAATTGTGATTTCTATAAAAAAAATTGAAAGCCTGAAAGAAGAACTTGTTACATGTAACACTACTATTAATATGCTGAAAAAAGGGGAAAGCTCACATGCCTGAAAATACTGAATGTCTCTCTTATCCATCTTTAATAAATGAGATTAGCATGCATAAGCACGATCAGATTAAATTTAAACTGAAAATGAATTGTGTACTAAAAAGATTAGCATGCTAAATCATGATCTTAAAGTAAAAATGATTGCTTTTGAAAACAAAGAAGAGGAAAACAAGATAGCTTTCATTAGTAAATGCACTTTGATTGTGAATGAGAATTCTATCTTGAAATCCAAAGCCACCAATCTAGAATTTTCATTAAAGAGATTTTCCATAGGAAAACAAAATTTGGATATTATTCTTGGAAATCAATTATATGGCAATAATAGACGTGGACTTGGATTTAATTCTAAAATTGTTGAGAAGTATAAGTATAAGAAATTTCACCATGTTCCTACCGTTGCTAAAAATGTTTATGCAAAGTGCTTTACTTGTGATAGTGTTGGTCATACTTCATATCATTGCAAATATAGGAACACCAATATTAAATTCAAACAAATATGAGTTCCTAAATCTTTGATGACTAACATGAGTGGACCTTGTTGGATTTCAAGGTCACACAAAACATCTAACGTGTAGGTAAGATGGAGATTTGGCGAGGTGCTATGATTGAACGTTTCATTATTTAGCTTCTTAGCTAAACGACGACGCGAAGATATATCTTTTCTTTGAACTTAATGCATGCCTTCATAGCATTTTTTTTTTCATTTTTTGTGTGCTTGACTTTTTATCTTTGTGTGCTTGTTTGATTGATCCTTAGTTTGCTTTAGTTGATTATAATGAAAAATGAAAAGGTCAAAAAAATAAAAATAAAAAATGGCGCTTAATGTCTATCTTTTCCTTTGAATCATTCAAGTGATATTATTGAATGTCATTCATATCCTTGTAGAAATCATTGTATTATTATTATAACTACATGCGCATGTTAAACCTAAATAGCCATGACATGTTTAATGAATTGAATAACATGATTTCTACACCTACACTTTCACTTCCACTAGTATTGAATATTGTTGCACAATTGGAGATTCCTTTATGAAATATTGGAAAGTGAATGTATAATGAATAATAACTGAAAATCTAAGGGATATGATTTGTATTTGCCATGGATAAAACTTGAGCTAAAAAGAATTGGTTTTCATGTTATGAAAAATGAAAAAGAAAGTAAAGTGCTCCGTGTATAAAATGGATACAATCATTAGCAAGTACACTACCCACGAGTATCCAACATATTCTTTATGGGTAATCTTTAGCGTTGGTGTTATGCTCGTCAAGCAATGCGACCCCCACATCTAAGAGTCCTTATAGGCTATGCTTTTGGGGTGTGGAAACTTGAACTCATTTTTAATGAGATGGGGAAAATCAATCCTAGATGATTTAATGTTTAATGGAAAAGTGGATTGGTTTTGGTGAGTTTCTTTAGAGTTTCTCCCTTTGTGCTTCAATTATTTAATCATCACACTTACACGATGGTGTAGAAGTCTACGTTACACTTTCATTGAATTTGAATTATAAGAAAAATGACATGCAAGTGCTAGTTGTAATTTATAATACTCTATTTTTGCATGTGACATGAATTAGACTTCGTTTATACACTTTTGATGATAACAAAGGGTGAGAAATATTTGGAAAAGATTTGTGATATATTATGAAAATGATGTGCTTATCGAATATCTTAATGAATACATTAAATATTGTTTCTAGGGGAGCATGAAAATAGGGAGAGCATGACATCATACCATTGTTGTATTAATAGCAAGCTTGTATGTTGCACATCATTGCTATACTTGTTTGCGTGCATTCTCCATCACACTTCACACGCACCTATGTGAAACGTAATTGCTCAAATCTTGTATTTAGTTTGTCATCATCAAAAGCGGGAGATTGTTGGATGCAACGATCTAGGACTTCTTGTTTGATGATAACAAACGTGTGTGAACGATTTGATGTGTGTGTTAAGTGTTTGCAGGAGTGGCGAGGATGTAAATACTCAAACGATGACTTAGTCAAAGCTAGGGAGGAATTGCTATACATATAGCAAATTGTGACAATGAGTAATTCCTATTCATACTACAAAGTGGACTTGGTCAAAGGGGGGTGAGATCTATTTTAAATCAAAGGAGATTGACTTGAATCAATTAGAGATTAAATTAAGATCGTATAGCTATCCTAGTATAACTCATATCACAAATCAATCTCCGTCCAAATCTTATATTCCTATGTCTAATAGGATTCTCCACAAGCCTATCCTCCTTGGCCGCAACCATCTCAAAAACCCTAGCTATACTCCTATAAAACCCCTCCTTTCAAAGGAGAAGAACATGCGACATACATCAAAGGAATTCGGCCAAAAAGCTTCATAGTCAAACACCCTTGCCGAAATATTCAAGGCCAAACCCTAGTGCATCCTTGCGGCTACAAGTATAAACTCCAAGCAAAAAACCTCCTTGCCGCAAGCTTAGATTGCCTCAGCCATCTTCACAAAGCTGCAATCCTCAAGGCCTAATCAGGCTACTCCACCATCAAGCCTTGTTCACCATATAGCCGTATGCCTCATTGCTGTCACGGTCGCTTTTCGATCGTGTGTTTTTCTGCACGTATTTTCTTTTCGTATGCGTATTTATTGTGACCTCCTCTTGTTTTCCAAACGTGCGAAGTTTTATATCGTTGTGACCCTCTGAGAGAGTAGCTATTTGTGGAATTTTTTATGAACGGCATTTCATGGGTTGTTCTTCCACAAATCAGCTTTGAATAAAGGGGTGTCAAAACTTTTAGACTTCGACGTTTGATCTTTTATTTTTAGTTCCATTTTTCGTTCACCTAGCACATGACCGATCATCGTAGTCTCGATTCTCTCGTCGACACGGTCGTCCCGATATTTTTCTTATAGTTTTCAGACACCGTTAGACCGACCCTTCACCCTAATTACTTTTAATCTGTAATTAACCCTAGACTTATCCCTAATTCAAACCCTAATTAAATTAAATCGAATCAAATCACCTTTGATCCTACATATCACATGATATCTTCCTAGTCTATTTGCACCCTAAGTCTACCCTCTCCCCCTCTCACACACACTCTCTCCAATCACCCTTAATTCCACTCCTTTTCAACCCCACTTAGCAAACCCTCATTGTTAAAACGTGAAACCAAGCCTAGGGTTTCTATCCCATGCACACCCATCCGCCATCACCAACTCATGCACCCTCGTCACTCTGGCCACCACCTCAAGCCAAGCCCCATCGCCGGCCACCCCAATCTCCTCCCTTCCTCCATTAAGCCGTGGCCTCCCCCCAAAATTGCCGCACAAATCCCCTCCTCCACAAAAACTGGCATCCCTTCACCCTAAAACCCCACGGCCTCCACCCAAAACTTCTGCCCCTCTCCTCTTAGAACTACCGAGACCTCCCCATATCACCTCCACATACTACCGGCCTTCCCCTCCAAACTTCCACCGGCCAACTTTCGGCAAACCCCCGGGCAACAGCACCCCGCGGCCACCCCATACACTGCCGCACAGACTGGCTTGCTCCTCCCCTAGCCCCTACCACATCCTCCCCTTGCCCCTATCACCCTGCGGCCACCTAGCTAGGCCGAGACCCTCTCTCCCTCGAGCAACCTTCTGTCGGCCATCCCCTAGGCCGACTGCAACCGCCGACCGCAACCCCACGGCAGTCCCCCTGCCGTTCATCCACCTCCTGTGGCCATCTTCGCACTGTGCTACTGCCTCTAGTTGTCGTCGTCTTCGCTGCAAGCGCACATCATACCTTACTCGCTACCGTAATCCAACCCCTGACGTCGCTACCCGATGTCAATATAGCTTTCACGTCATGTTCAGGTAAACCCCGATCCGTAGGAACCCACACACCACCTGTTTAACAAGATAAAAATCGTAAATTTCCTTGCTTGATTAAATAACTAATTGAAGTTAATAATATGGGACTGTAGGTTGGATGATTGGTTGAGCACGTAGGAAGTTCTGGACCCGTTGTTCTGAGACTTGCGGACGTTATTTCAGGCAAGTGGAACTTGCTCGGTTGTTGTTAAGCCATGTTTTAGGCTATTCAGATTTTTTGTGTAAAAGAGGCTAGGCGATGAAATGATAGTCACCTAGACACCCATACTTGATCTAGCTTGACAACGAAGCTAGATCCGACACCATGCTTGATCTAGCTTGACAACGAAGCTAGATCCGACACCCTTGCCATGTTCATGCATATCATATGTCACGTTTACTTTTGATAAACTGTACGTATTCAATAACTGCCTTTTTATACTATCAATGTTGCATATCGCATGTCATTTCATGCATTTGATCATCTTGCCATGAATGTGTAGCACACGCTACACTGAAATGTAAGCTGCGGCGAGTAGGATTCTGACTCCTATAGCATGAATGAGGCTAGGTCAATCCTATGCCATAAACACTTCCTGTCTCACGATCCAGAAGCTGAGCGCCAGTTCAGACACACGTGGAGGGGTAGGGTTAAGCGATTACTCAGCATAGAAGTATGCTCGATCAGCAACTTCAGCTGAAAGGCGTAAACCCTGTGCACAACGTGAATGCATGCTTTTCGTGAAATCGTGAAATATTGTTTAGTAGCTTTTTGCTATGACGTGACATGCAATGATAACTATCATGTTCATTTTAATTGCTGCATTCATTAAAATTTATGCCATGTCATCATATTTTAAACTGCTCATTGCATTCATTACTTTTGTGTTTCCTTGCACAAAAATCTCCTCTTTTTACCTTTTGGAGATTTTTGCTGACATGCGCCCTTTTCTCTTTGGGTGTCACATGTTAGGTTTTGAGTCTGAGGTTGTTGCTGAGAACGACTAGTTTGCTGACGTCGAGCTTGAGGCTTCCGCTGACGTTCAGTTTGAGGATATCAGAGACCAATCCTAGGCTCAGCTGACGGCTATTTTTCTAATTGTTGTTGTTTTCCTAGTTGCTGTTATTAGGCTTTTCGGTGCATAGCACCCTATCTATGTTTTAGTTTTGGCCATGCTTGGGGCCTTTCTTTTAGACTCTGTACTTCTTTTATGACTATCTCTAGATGTTTGAATTACGATTGGATGTAGTTGAATGTTGGTTTTTATTGCCTGCTTTCAAAATTATTGTTGTTGTTGTTTCATTGCAATGCAAGAATCTGCGAATGTATGAACACACAGACGCTTATCAGACTGTAGCTTCACAGCTTCAGTCTGTGCAGACCTCTTCGCGTCTCGCCTTCCGTACTTGGGAAGCGGGGCGTGACAGGTTTTTGTGGTGGCCCACGCAAGGTCATTGCACCTGTGAAATATCGAAACAACGATAATAATAAAACATCCATTGAAACGTCGAAACATTCGAGTCATAAAATTTGTGTCTAATGTGAACGTTTTCCTTGTCTTAGATGACTGGAAGACATATTACCCGAGCTGGAAGTGGAGCCGGAGATGATGATGGAGCTGATGGATTAGATCTTACATGTTAGATTAGATCTTGCAAGTTAGATTAGATCTTGCCTTGTTAGATTAGATCTTGCCTTGTTAGAATAGGGTCTGATTTGCTAGTTTGTTTGTTAGGGGTTATCCGTGTTTGTGCATTTCCCGCTCGAGTTCTCTTTGACTCCAGTGCATCTACGTGCATCTTATCTCGGAGCTTCGTGGACAAGCATTCTCTGTCGATTTCCCCTCTTTCCAAGAGTCGGGATATCATTACGGGGAATGGCGTAAGCTCAGTTCACCTTGGTTGCCGATCTTATCCCTTGGTTGTCTGTGGACATAAGCTATATGCCGATTTTATCGTCCATGACATCACCAATTATGATGTTGTTCTCGGTATGGATTGGCTGGGTAGTTTCTTTGCTACGATCGACTGTCGACGGAAGAAGGCCGTGTTTGCGATTCCAGGTCATCCGACTTTCGAGTTCAGCAGTGGTAGCAGTTCGCTTGGGCCTCTCAGATTTTGGGTTAAGCCAGTGGTAGAGATAGTAGCTATGTAGATGGAGGAGAGAAGACCAGCTGTGGTGAGAGACTTCGATGACATCTTCCCGAAGGAAATGTCAGGACTGTCGCTAGATTGAGCTCTTGAGTTCTCGATTGATCTTATTCCGGGAGCGCAGCCCATTTCGATGGCACCATATCGTATGGCTCGACAGAGTTGGAGGAGCTACGTAGACAATTGGATGAGCTCTTGCAGAAGGGTTATATTCATCCTAGTGTATCCCCATGGGGAGCACCTGTATTGCTGGTGAAGAAGAAGGACAGTTCGCACCGTATGTGCGTGGACTACAGAGAGTTGAATGTCGTCACCATCAAGAACAAGTATCTGTGCCGCGTATAGACGACATTTTCCATCAGCTTGGAGGATCGAGGGTATTCTCTAAACTGGATCTCAGGAGCAAATATCACCAGCTGAGAGTAAAGAAGGATGATAAGCAGAAGACAGCTTTCAGAACGAAGTATGGACACTACGAGTTCGTGGTCATGCCTTTTGGTGTGACCAACACACCCGTAGCTTTCATGAACCTGATGAACCTGATTTTCTACGACTTCTTAGATAAGTTCATTATTATCTTTATTGATGACATCTTGGTCCATTCTAAGTCAGAAGAGGAGCATGCCGAGCACTTGAGGATAGTTCTGGAGATTCTGAGGAAGCATCGTCTGTATGCGAAGTATTCCAAGTGCGGGTTCTGGTTGGATAGAGTTGCCTTCCTTGGACAATTGGTGTCAGGAGATGGCATATCCGTGGATCCGGAGAAGATCAAGGCTATCAGAGAGTGGCCAATTCCGCAGACAGCGTTGGAGATCAAGAGTTTTCTTGGGCTAGCAGGATATTATCGACGCTTCATCAAGGATTTCTCTCGTATTACAGAGCCGATGACTAGACTGACGAGGAAGGATATACCGTTCGTTTGGTCCGATGCTTGTAAGGAGGCCTTTTCTATTCTGAAGGCGAGATTGACATCAGCACCAATTCTAGTTGTGCCAGATCGAAGTGGTGGTTTTAAGGTCTTTTGTGATGCATATGGCAATGGTCTCGATTGCATTTTGCATCAGCATGGACATGTGGTCGTGTACGCTTCTCAACAGCTCAAGGTTCACGAAGAACTACCCGACGCACGATTTAGAGTTAGCTGCAGTCATATTCGCGCCCAAGATCTGGAGACATTTTCTGCTGGGTGAGAAAATGAAGATTTTCACTGATCACAAAAGCTTGAAATATGTCTTTACGCAGAAGGAGCTCAACATGCGACAGTGTCGATGGTTGGAGCTCATGGTGGATTACGAGATCGACTTGCAGTATCACCCTGGCAAGGTGAATGTGGTTCCTGATGCACTGAGCAGACTTCCAGTAGTTATGATGTTGACTTCATAGTGGAGGTAGCAGCAGGAGTTCTGTGAGTTAGGCATTGAGATTGTGCTTCCTAGAGAGGTTTCGTTGTTGATGTGTATGCAGATACAGTCGACGATCATGGATCGGATCAAGGCAGGTCAGGCTGGAGATTCGAAGCTGAAGAAGACCCGTGAGCAGGTAGAAGCCGGTCTACGGACTGACTTTCTAATTCATGAGGATGGCTCGCTGAGGTATGGAGCCAGAGTTTGTGTGCCAGTTGGAGATGTTAGAGAAGAGCTGCTTGTTGAGGCACATAGTTCGTCGTATTTTGTGCATCCTGGAGGCACAAATATGTACAAGGACCTTTGCCTGAACTACGGGTGGCATGGCATGAAGTGGAGTGTGGCACAGAGCATTGCCAAGTGTTTAGTATGCCAGCAAGTTAAGGCAGAGCATCAACGTACGGCTGGGTTGTTACAGCCACTTCCGATTCCAGAGTGGAAATGGAAACACATCACTATGGAATTCGTGACTGGACTGCCTTGGAGTCCAAATCAGAATGACATGATTTGGGTAATCGTAGACCGATTGACCAAATCTGCGTACTTCATCCCTTTCCGAGTGTGACAGTCGACGGAAACACTAGCAAGGAGATACATGGAGGTAAATTCTTTTACTCTCCATTTTTATTTCCTTTCCGTAATAGATAGTGATGTAACATGAATCGTGCAGGAGATTGTGCGACTTCATGGAGTCCCCATGAGTACCGTGTCGGACAGAGACACGAGATTCACATCTCAGTTTTGGCAGAGTCTGTAGAAGAGTCTAGGTACGAGTCTGAGATTCAGCATCGCGTACCACCTGCAGACAGATGGCCAGTCCGAGAGGACGATTCAGATTCTGGAGGACATGCTAAGAGCATGCATGTTGGATTTCAAGGGATCATAAGAGGATCATTTTCATCATGTGGAGTTCGCCTATAATAACAGCTACCAGGCGAGCATTGGCATCTCGCTATTTGCCGCGCTTTATGGGAAGAAATGTCGATCGCCACTAAGCTGGGATGAAATTGGCGACAGAGAGCTGTTAGGGCCAGATGCTAAACAGCGAACATCAGGGAGAAGCTAAGGATTGCTCAAGACCGTTTCAAGCATTGGGCGGATGCTAAACGGCGACCGTTGGAGTTTCAGCCTGGAGATCATGTATTCCTCAAGATCTCTTCAAATCGAGGAGTTATTCGATTTGGAAAGAGAGGCAAGTTAAGTCCGAGGTATATTAGACCCTTTGATGTCCTAGAGCGAGTTGGAGCAGTGGCTTATCGCTTGGCATTGCCACCAACACTGGAAGGAGTTCACGACGTGTTTCACGTATCTCAGTTACGTCGATACGTCAGTGATCCATCTCAAGCTGTGGATTTCTCGGAGATAACCGTTCGACAGGACCTTACCTATGAGCAGCAACCAGTAGAGATTTTGGACCGTCGACAGAAGCAGTTGAGGAACAAGGTAGTCGACCTGGTGAGAGTGATATGGCATAACGGATCACATGGAGAGTCCACCTGGGAGCGTGCAGAAGAGAGGAGAGAGCACTTCCCTCATTTATTTCCTGAGCAGTAGATGATATAGATTCCGAGGGCGGAATCATACATAAGGTGGGTAGGATGTCACGGTCGTTTTTCGATCGTGTGTTTTTCTGTGCGTACTTTCTTTTCTGTACGCGTATTTATTGTGACCTCCCCTTGTATCCCAAACGCACGAAGTTATATATCAATGTGACCCTATCAGAGAGTAGTTATTTGATGAATTTTTTATGAACGTCATTTCACGGGTCGTTCTTCCACAAATCAGCTTTGAATGAAGGGGTGTCTTACCTTTTAGACTTCGATGTTTGATCTTTTATTTTTAGTTCCATTTTTTGTTCACCTAGCACGTGACCGATCATCGCAGTCTCGATTCTCTCGTCGACATGGTCATCCCGATATTTTTCTTATATTTTTCGGACATCGTTAGACCGACCCTTCATCCTAATTACTTTTAATCTGTAATTAGCCCTAGACTTATCCCTAATTCAAACCCAAATTAAATTAAATCAAATCAAATCACCTTTGATCCTACGTATCACATGATATCTTCCTAGTCTATTTGCACCCTAAGTCTACCCACCCCCCCTCTCACACTCTCTCTCCAATCACCCTTAATTCCACTCCTTTTCAATCACACTTAACAAACCCTCATTGTTAAAACGCGAAACCAAGCCTAGGGTTTCTATCCCACACACACCCAGCCGCCATCACTCCGGCCACCACCTCAGGGCAAGCCCCATCGCCGGCCGCCCCAATCTCCTCCCTTCCTCCTGTAACGTCCCGCTTCCCAAAAGACGCCGGAAGCGAGAACGTTACGCGGTCCGCTTGAACTGGAGCGGTGACGCTCGAGTCCAATAAGCGTGGAGTTAACAATAAGGCAGGTTCTTGCATTGCATTTCAGAACAATAAGGAACATCCAAAAAGTAAAGCCACATCCAGAAAAGTGTCCAACAAGAAAATAAAACGAAAGGCCACAGCTGGGCCAGAGTACAACGAACAGAAAGTACATAAGCAAAGTACTGAAAGTAAACTAATGAAACAGCAATGGGCAGGTCTAGTCCTCCGCAGGGAAGGGCTCGACGTCAACGGCGAACTCCTGGCTCGCTAGTTCAGATGTCTCCAAAGGATCCTCCTGCGACTCCAGCTCAAAATCTGACATACATTCAAAAAGACATGAATGTATGTCAGCAAGGTCTACAAGAAAGGTCAGAAACCAAGGCAAGGTGTGCATATAATATGAATTTAGAAATGACAGTTATTTGCATGTAATTAAGGTGTCCACAACAGCATTTTAAGAGATGACAAATTTAAAAGCGAAGTAAAATTTAACAGCCTAACATGGCAGTTCTAAGCAGGTATGTGGAAGTAAGGTACTGACATTCACTTTATTGGCATGGCAAGTTGTAATTTTCATGTCCGTGTTTTCTATTCACTCCTAGGGTTCCCGCCTTTAAGACGTGATGAGTAAGTCATTCTTCTCACGGGGGTATAATCGTGATTGATACTAACCCACCGTATAGGTGGTGTTCTTGAAGAAATGACCCCTACATACGCTCAGTGGTCGTTCAACCCTAACCCCACCCAAAGGTTTGCCAGAACACGAGCCGGCCTAGTCGACTCACACGACATCACGATTTTCACGATTCCGCCTTTGAGGCGCACGATTTTCACGATGTCCAACTCATCAAATATTCCAAGACTTGTAGTTATTTAACATTACCAAAATTACTTAGTTTACACAACATTTTCAACGAGTTGAAGGGGTTAAACAATATTTGCAACAATTTATCATAGCGTTAAACATAAGTTTTTGGTGGACATGCTACAGAAACTAATTTTTCTTTGTTCTTGTTTAAAATTAAAGTATATCGTGTGATATACCGTTGGGTCACAAATTTAGTCTAGAATGTCATGGCATCGTTTTCATGCGTCATTTCACGTGTGGTTTTCAAGTTACACAGCAATAAGTAAAAGTGACGTATTACACATCAAACTTCAAAAATTCATAACTAATTGCACACTTGCCTGAATTTCACGTTCTTGGTGTCGTCGGAAACGTGTCGATGGGTACTACGCTACGGTGAAGATGGTTCACTGTTTTGATAAAAGACCAATTCAGATAAGACTGTTTTCGACAGATTTCGATATCAAAACAACTCGTACGATGTCTAGTGCTTCGTTTTTATTAGGTCCTCTGTCCTATGGTGTGGGTTATAAAATATTAACCCTAATAAAGTGATTAACAGCTAGCATATGTCATATTCTCAACAAGGTATTACGAAAAACAAAACAGCCTTTATATTAAAACTCTAACCATTATAATAATCCTAACAAGTTAACAAGGCACATCTAATATCAACTAGTCATATCATTACCACCTATTAGAAAACCACATACTACTAGCCATAACAACATATTAACAACCGAATCATATTCTTTTTTTATAAACTAACTAACTAACACTAACCCTAAAGTATGATAACAGAGTATTAACAATTAATCATTAACCTATATGATGATATAAAAACATTTTTATAACAGTTTATCACTGATAATAAATATCATTTCTAAACCCTAACTGGAACTGACCATATCATAAACTAACCTTTATATTAACAGCCAACACATGTGATACACAGTTCATCTTCATAAACTAACATAGTTTAGACCAACTCTTAACCATAAATAAATCCTAACCAAAGTACAGATGAATAAGATAACCTCTATAAGTCTTTAATGTCTGATCATTGCAGGGGAGAGCGGATGCAGCCGGGGGTGTTGCGCGCGAGGAGGGACGAGATCTGGGCGTCAGAGCACGGTGAGGAGGAAGGATATCAGGTGGTTTCGAGGGGGTTCCTGCGAGGAGGAAGAAGGCGCACAAAGTTGCCGGAGGGGTGAGGAAGAGTTCGGACTGGCTCCCAGCGGTTCGGTGGCCTGCAGGCGTTGAGCTGGGCCGCCGGAGGGTGAAGGCGAGGACTGGGAGGCGTGTGGAGGGGAGCAGCTCGCAGAGGAGGCGCCGGGCGGTGCTTGGGAGGGGTTACCGGCATTCCGCGAGAGGGTGTGGCATTGAGTCGAAGAGAGGGATGACGGGGGAAAGACGCATGTATGATGGCGTCAGGAGATGAGCTGCGAAGGAGAAGAAGAAGCCTTGGTTTCTACTTGCAGGGTTGTAAGCTCTAGGTTGAAGAAAGAATGACTCTAGGGTTTGCTTATAGGCTGCGCACGTGAACTAGGCTCCCTTAGGTGTTTTATATTAGTCTAGGGTTTTTTTTTAAAATAGGATAGTTATTGTTAGATCCTGTAAGAAGTTACAGGAGAGAGGATAGGGGAGAACGTGGGATAGAGTCATCACGTGGGTGGAGAGTGGGTTACGTGGAGAGATAATGGGGATATGGTTAGGATTTAGTTAAAGATTTGATTTTTGAATTTAATTAGGCTAGGATTTGTTAGTATGGTTCTGTTAACAAGTTTTATGCATGAAAAGATCCCTCCATTTATTATATAGGTACTTTTCAAACGTTAAGTTTTATTTCCTTTTCCTTTTTTTCATTTGAAAAATTAACGATGGTTAGGATACCAAATTCAAATATGGAAAATTAAATATAGTTATAACTTAGTTACTAATAATTATGATTACGCCATTCGACGTGATGCCGTCCAAAAAATTATAAGCAAGATAGTGCGGCGATCGCGCCTCCGAAAGGGACGTAGGTACGGGGTCCGGTCACACGCCTGAGCTACGGAACAAAATAATCAAACCAAACACGAAAAGAAAATACGCAACTGATAACAAGATACACACCACAAACAATATACTCACTAAAATACGTACGACCGGAAAGTGGTCGTTACATCCTACCCACCTTACAGGAAATTCCTCCCTCGGAATTTCTGACACCTACTGGTCAGGAAACAAGAAGGGGTATCGCTCTCTCATCTCCTCTTCTCTCTCCCAGGTGGACTCTCTTGGCGAGTCATGCCTCCACATCACTCTAACAAGATCGACAGTCTTGTTCCGGAGTATCTTCTGATGCCTGTCAAGAATCTGCACTGGCTGCTGGTCATACGTCAGATCTGGATGGACGGTAATCTCAGAGTAGTCCACAGCGTGGGATGGTCGCTGATATACTGACGAAGCTAAGACACATGGAAGACATCGTGGACTCCCTCTAAAGATGGCGGTAAGGCCAAACGGTAGGCTACCTCGCCAACTCTCTCCAGAACATCGAAGGGTCCGATGTATCTCGGGCTGAGCTTACCGCATTTCCCAAAGCGAATCACTCCACGACTCGGGGAAATCTTTAGAAATACATGGTCTCCCGGCTGAAACTCCAGAGGACGACGTTTAGCATCAGCCCAATGCTTATAACGGTCCAGAGCAATCCGAAGCTTGTCCCTGATATCTCGAACAACATCCACTGCTTCAACAATCATCTCTAGTCCTAAAAGCTCTATGTCGCCAATGTCATCCCAACTCAGTGGTGATCGACACTTCCTCCCGTAGAGAGCAGCAAATGGCGCCATGCCAATGCTCGCCTGGTAGCTGTTGTTGTAGGAGAACTCCACCAGGTGTAGATGATCCTCCCACGAACCCTTGAAGTCCAACATGCAAGCTCGCAGCATATCCTCCAAGATCTGGATGGTCCGCTCTGACTGACCATCCGTCTGCGGGTGATACGCAGTGCTAAACTTCAGAATGGTACCCAGATTAGTCTGCAGACTCTTCCAAAACTGAGAAGTGAACCTTGTATCGCGATCGGATACAATGCTCACAGGGACTCCATGCAAGTGCACATATACAACATATTTCACATCACAACTCATATTAGGAAGAAATTATAAGGTATGAGTCAGATCATTACCTCCATGTACTTTCTTGCCAGTATCTCCGTGGATTGCCCTACTCGGAACGGTATGAAGTGCGCAGACTTGGTCAAACGATCAACGATGACCCAGATTACATCATTCTGCTTGGCGCTCCGAGGTAAGCCAGTCACGAAGTCCATCGTGATGTGCTGCCATTTCCACTCTGGAATCGGCAGAGGCTGTAGTAGTCATACAGTGCGATGATGCTCAGCCTTCACTTGCTGACACACTAGGCACTTGGCAACACTCTGTGCCACACTCCTCTTCATCCCGTGCCACCAGAAATTCTGACGAAGATCCTTGTACATCTTCGTACCTCCAGGATGAATGGAATAAGGCGAACTGTGAGCCTCATTCATCAACTCATCTCTGACATCTCCTGCAGGTACACAGATCCGATTGTCATATCTCAAAGATCCATCCTCGTGAATCAGAAAATCCGTCCGAAGTCCGGCTTCGACTTGCTCTCTGATCTTCATCAACTTAGCATCTCCAGCCTGAGCAGTCTTGATCCGATCAACAATCGTCGACTAAATCTGCATGTTCATCAACGATGAGGTGACTCCCGGACGGTTTGCTTCAACATCCATCTCCCGTAGATCCTGCTGCAATCTCCACTGAGCTGTGAGAATCATCACCTCTGGCAGTCGACTCAAGGCATTCGGTACGACATTCACCTTACCTGGATGATACTGAAGATCGATGTCGTAGTCTGCCATCAATTCCAACCATCTGTGATGTCTCATATTCAACTCCTTCTGAGTGAATATATATTTCAAACTTTTGTGATCAGTAAATATTTTCACTTTCTTACTCAGTAAGAAATTTCGCCAGATCTTCAAAGTAAATACGACAGCGGCTAGCTCCAAATCGTGGGTCGGATAGTTCTTCTCATGGACCTTCAAATGTCGCGAAGCATATGCGACCACATGGTTGTGTTGATGCAGAACACAACCAAGTCCCTTGCATGATGCGTCGCAGAATATCTCAAAGCCTCCGCTTCTGTCCGGAATAGCTAAGACCGGTGCAGTAGTCAGTCTCTCTTTTAAAGTAGAAAAAGCATGCTCACAAGAATCTGACCAACTGAACCTGATGTCCTTCCTCGTCAGTCTCGTCATCGGCTCAGCAATCCTCGAGAAATCCTTGATAAATCTGTTGTAGTATCCAGCCAATCCAAGGAAACTCCTGATGTCCGAAGCTGATCACGGTGTAGGCCATTCACTGACTGCTCTGACCTTCTACGGGTCCACTGAGATGCCGGCTCCCGATACTACGTGTCCAAGAAATGCCACTCTGTCCGGCCAGAATTCACATTTGTTGTACTTGGCATATAGTTTATGATGTCGGAGCGTCTCCAATACCATCCTCAAATGCTCGGCATGCTCTTCTTCACTCTTCGAGTACACCAGGATGTCTTCGATGAAGATCACCACGACCTTATCAAGGTAGTCATAAAAGATGAGGTTCATGAGATTCATGAACACAGCAGGAGCGTTGGTCACACCGAACGGCATGACAACGAACTCATAATGCCCGTACTTGGTCAGAAAAGCTGTCTTGGGCACATCATCCTTCTTGACTCTGACTTGATGGTATCCGCTTCGGAGATCCAACTTCAAAAATACCTTTGATCCACCAAGCTGATCGACGATGTTATCGATACGGGGCAACGGATACTTGTTCTTCACGGTGATATGGTTCAGCTCCCGATAGTCGATGCACATCCTCCTCGATCCGTCTTTCTTCTTCACCAGCAAGACGGGTGCACCCCAGGGAGACACGCTGGGATGCATGAAACCCTTCTGCAGCAGCTCATCTAACTGCTTCCTCAGCTCTTCTAGCTCTGCAGGAGCCATACGATACAGCGCCTTCGAAATTGGCTGAGCTCCTGGCATAAGATCAATGCCGAACTCCAACGCTCGATCGGGCAGCAATCCAGAAATATCTTCAGGGAAGACGTCTTCGAAGTCTCGCACTACCGCTGGCTTCTTCAGTTCTGCTATCATAGACGCAACGGTCAATCTGTACAGCTGGGCCCGGAACTTGACAGGTCCAAGCGAACGTCCTCCGCTGACAAACTCGAACACTGGATGGTCAGGAATTTCGAACACCACTTTCTTCCGGTGACAGTCGATCGTGGCATGAAAAGCTCCTAACCAGTCAATGCCAAGAATTGCATCGAAATTGGGTAGATCGTGGACAATGAAATCAGCATACAATTCGTGTCCACTAATCACCAACGGGCACGGTCTACATCCCAGTGCAACCTTCACTACACCATTCCCAGTTGTCATATTCCAACACTTGGGAGGTGGGTAAGTGGGTATCGAGTGTTCGACTACGAACTTCCGAGATAATATGCACATGGAAGCTCCCGAGTCGAACAGGGTCAAGGCCGGGTGAGAGGAACTAAGATAACACCTAAGGGTAACATGCAACTATATCAAACAAGGAAACTAACTAATCAAACATAAATGCACAAAAGGAAAGACTAGTCTAGAGGTTACTTGCAATCACGTCATCAGCAGCTTCAGCCTCGACGGTTGTCATGGTGAAAGCTCGACGCTTCGACGGCCCTGCTGAAAGGCTCGATTCTGCGGAACCAGAGGTGGTCCACGCTGTCCGGGTGCAGGCGCTGTCCGCTGAGCGGGTCCAGGTGCTCCAGTAGGTGCAGGTCGGGTGTTACGGGGGCAGTCTCTAGCAGTGTGAGCAGACGATCCACAGATCAAACATTGATTCAGCATCCTCCAGCAGTCTTTCTTCACATGACCAAGATTGCAGCAGAAATGGCAAGTCTGCTCAGCTCGATTGGGGACAGGTGCAGCTGGCCTCTTGAACTGGGTGGTCTGAACAGGACGAACACCAGGCCTAGGTGCACTCCTCAGAAGCTCCATCGGGCGCTTGCCCGCCTGACGCTCCTTCTTTTGATTAGCGATCCGCTCGTGTCGCTTCGTTGCTACTAGAACTTCCTCATGAGTGGTAAAGACGGACGAAGACATCGAGCCCTGTATATCAAGATCCAAACCCTGTTGGAAGCGGTGAGCGCAATCCTCAGGGTCTGCTACCATAGTAGGAGCATATCGACTCAGCATAGCAAACTCGGCCTCGTACTCATCAACAGTCATAGTACCCTGCTCCAGGTTGATGAAACGACTCTCCATCTCTCGCTTCGCAGACTTGGGAAAATACTGGGCATCAAATCTCTGACAGAAAGTAGCCCATGTAATCGGCTTAGGCAGTCTGGCTTCCTCAGCATCCCACCAGCTGCGGGCATTATCGGTCAACTACTTCCTGGCCAGCTCTACCCAATCATCCGGATTGATTCGGGCAAGTCCCAAATCATCCTCAGTGCTACGACGCCACTCTTCGACTGCTAGCAGGCCCTCTCGTCCGGAGAAACTCTTCGAGTGCATCTCTCAGAGCTGTTTGGCCCCGGGTGGTGGTGGAACTGGTGCGGCTGGTGCAGCCTGGCATCCCTGTTGGACCAAATGATGCTGAACCTCAAGCATCTCTCGCATAACTCCTAGCATCTCACGGATGTCATCTCCTCCGCCTCCAGCAGCTCAGGGTCCAGGACGGGCGATACGTCTTCCTGCCATTCTGAGATAAGAAAACTTCGAGTTATTCTCGTGTACACAATTATTCTAGATGTTTGGCTATGATATCGTCCTTATTGTTCTGAATTTTCACAAATGTGTGACCTACATGGGCCACCACTAAAACCTGTAACTCCCCGCTTCCCAAAAGACGCTGGAAGCGAGAATGTTACGCGGTCCGCTTGAACTGGAGCGGTGACGCTCAAGTCCAATAAGCGTGGTGTTAACAATAAGGCAGGTTCTTGCATTGCATTTCAGAACAATAAGGAACATTCGAAAAGTAAAGCCACATCCAGAAAAGTGTCCAACAAGAAAATAAACCGAAAGGCCACAGCTGGGCCAAAGTACAACGAACAGAACGTACATAAGCAAAGTACTGAAAGTAAACTAATGAAACAGCAACGGGCAGGTCTAGTCCTCCACAGGGAAGGGCTCAGCGTCAACGGTGAACTCCTGACTCGCTAGTTCAGATGTCTCTAAAGGATCCTCCTACGACTCCGGCTCAAAATCTGACATACACTCAAAAAGACATGAATGTATGTCAGCAAGGTCTGCAAGCAAGGTCAGAAAGCAAGGCAAGGTGTGCATATAATATGAATTTAGAAATGACAGTTATTTGCATGTAATTAAGGTGTCCACAACAGCATTTTAAGAGATGGCAAATTTAACAGCGAAGTAAAATTTAACATCCTAACATGGCAGTTCTAAGCAGGTATGTGGAAGTAAGTTACTGACATTCACTTTATTGGCATGGCAAGTTGTAATTTTCATGTCCGCGTTTTCTATTCACTCCTAGGGTTCTCGCCTTTAACACGTGATGAGTAAGTCATTCTACTCACGGGGGTATAATCGTGATTGATACTAACCCACCGTATAGGTGGTGTTCTTGAAGACATGACCCCTATATACGCTAAGTGGCCGTTCAACCCTAACCCCACCCAAAAGTTTATCGGAACACAAGCCGGCCTAGTCGACTCATACGACATCACAATTTTCACGATTCCGCCTTTGTGGCGCACGATTTTCACGATGTCCAACTCATCAAATATTCCAAGACTTGTAGTTATTTAACATTACCAAAATTACTTAGTTTACACAACATTTTCAACGAGTTGAAGGGGTTAAACAATATTTGCAACAATTTATCATAGCGTTAAACATAAGTTTTTGGTGGACATGCTACAGAAACTAATTTTTCTTTGTTCTTGTTTAAAATTAAAGTATATCGTGTGATATACCGTTGGGTCACAAATTTAGTCCAGAATGTCATTGCATCGTTTTCATGCGTCATTTCACGTGTGGTTTTCAAGTTACACAGCAATAAGTAAAAGTGACGTATTACACATTAAACTTCAAAATTCATAACTAATTGCACACTTGCCTGATTTTCACGTTCTTGGTGTCGTCGGAAACGTCTCGACGGGTACTACATACGGTGAAGATGGTTCGCTGTTTTGATAAAAGACCAATTCAGATAAGACTGTTTTCGATAGATTTCGATATCAAAACAACTCGTACGACGTCTAGTGATTCGTTTTTATTAGGTCCTCTATCCTATGGTGTGGGTTATAAAATATTAGCCCTAACAAATTGATTAACAGCTAGCATATGTCATATTCTCAACAAGGTATTACGAAAAACAAAACAGTCTTTATATTAAAACTCTAACCATTATAATAATCCTAACAGGTTAACAAGGCACATCTAATATCAACTAGTCCTATCATTACCACCTATTAGAAAACCACATACTACTAGCCATAACAACATATTAACAACAGAATCATATTCTTTTTTTTATAAACTAACTAACAAACATTAACCCTAAAGTATGATAACAGAGTATTAACAATTAACCATTAACCTATATGATGATATAAAAACACTTTTATAACAGTTTATCACTGATAACAAATATCATTTCTAAACCCTAACTGGAACTGACCATATCATAAACTAACCTTTATATTAACAGCCAACACATGTGATACACAGTCCATCTTCATAAACTAACATAGTTTAGACCAACTCTTAACCATAAATAAATCCTAACCAAAGTACAGATGATAAGATAACCTCTATAACTCTTTAATGTCTGATCGTTGCAGGTGGGGAGAGCGGACGCAGCCGGGGGTGTTGCGCGCGAGGAGGGAGGAGATCTGGGCGTCAGAGCACGGGTGAGGAGGAAGGAGATCCGACGGTTTCGAGGGGGTTCCTGCGAGGAGGAAGAAGGTGCACAAAGTTGCCGGAGGGGTGAGGAAGAGTTCGGACTGGCTCCCAGCGGTTCAGTGGCCTGCCGGCGTTGAGCTGGGCCGCCGGAGGGTGAAGGCGAGGACTGGGAGGCATGTGGAGGGGAGCAGCTCGCAGAGGAGGCGCTGGGTGGCGCTTGGGAGGGGTTGTCGGCGTTCCACGAGAGGGTGTGGCGTTGAGTCGAAGAGAGGGATGACGGGGGAAAGACGCGTGTATGATGGCGTCGGGAGATGAGCTGCGAAGGAGAAGAAGAAGCCTCGGTTTGTACGTTGCAGGGCTGCAGGCTCTAGGGTGAAGAAAGAATGACTCTAGGGTTTGCTTATTGGCTGCACACGTGAACTAGGCTCCCTTAGGGGTTTTATATTAGTCTATGGTTTTTTTTAAAATAGGATAGTTGCTGTTAGATCCTGTAGGGGAGTTAGAGGAGAGAGGAGAGGGGAGAACGTAGGATAGGGTCATCACGTGGGTGGAGAGTGGGTTACGTGGAGAGATAATGGGGATGTGGTTAGGATTTAGTTAAAGATTTGATTTTTGAATTTAATTAGGCTAGGATTTGTTAGTATGGTTCTGTTAACAAGTTTTATGCATGAAAAGATCCCTCCATTTATTATATAGGTACTTTTCAAACGTTAAGTTTTATTTCCTTTTCCTTTTTTTCATTTGAAAAATTAACGAAGGTTAGGATACCAAATTCAAATATGGAAAATTAAATATAGTTATAACTTAGTTACTAATAATTATGATTACACCATTCGACGCGATGCCGTCCAAAAAATTATAAGCAAGATATTGGGGCGATCGCGCCTCCGAGAGGGACGTTGGTACGGGGTCCGGTCACGCACCTGAGCTACGAAACAAAATAATCAAACCAAACGCGAAAAGAACATACGCAACCGATAACAAGATACGCACCACAAACAACATACTCACTAAAATACGTACGACCAGAAAGTGGTCGTTATACCTCCATTAAGCGGCGGCCTCCCCCAAAACTGCCGCACAAACCCCCTCCTCCATAAAAACTGCCATCCCTTCACCCTAAAACCCCCCGGCCTCCATCCAAAACTACTGCCCCTCTCCTCTTAGAAATGCCGAGACCTCCCCCTATCACCTCCACATACTGCCGGCCTTCCCCTCCAAATTACCGCCAGCCAACTTCTGGCAAACCCTCGCGCCGCACAGACCAACCTGCTCCTCCCCTAGCCCCTACCGCATCCTCCCCTTGCCCCTATCACCCTGCGGCCACCCAGCCAGGCCGAGACCCTCTCTCCCTCAAGCAACCTGCTGCCAGCCATCCCTTAGGCCGACTGCAACCACCGGTCGCAACCCCACGGCAGTCCCCCTGCCGTTCATCCACCTCCTGCGGCCATCTTCGTGTCGTGCTACTGCCTCTAGTTGTCGTTGTCTTCGTCGCAAGCACACACCGTACCTTGCTCGCTGCCGGAATCCAACCCCTGACATCGCTACCCGACGTCAGTGTAGCTTTCGTGTCGTGTTCAGGTAAACCCCGATCCGTAGGAACCCACACACTGCCTGTTTAACAAGATAAAAATCGTAAATTTCCTTGCTTGATTAAATAACTAATTGAAGTTAATAATAAGGGACTGTAGGTTGGATGATTGGTTGAGCACGTAGGAAGTACTGGACCCATTGATCTGAGACTTGCGGACGTTATTTCAGGTAAGTGGAACTTGCTCGGTTGTTGTTAAGCCATGTTTTAGGCTATTCTGAGTTTTTGTGTAAAAGAGGCTAGGCGATGAAATGCTAGTCGCCTAGACACCCATACTTGATCTATCTTGACAACAAAGCTAGATCCGACACCATGCTTGATTTAGCTTGACAACGAAGGTAGATCCGACACCCTTGCCAAGTTCATGCATATCACATGTCACGTTTACTTTTGATAAACTGTACACATTCAATAACTGCCTTTTTTATACTAACAATGCTGCATATCACATGTCATTTCATGCATTTGATCATCTTGTCATGAATGTGTCGCACACGCTACAACGAAATATAAGCTGCGGCGAGTAGGATTCTGACTCCTATAGCATGAATGAGGCTAGGCCAACCCTATGCCATAAACACTTCCTGGTTCGCAATCCAGAAGCTGAGCACCAGTTCAGAGCAATCACTCAGCGCAGAAGTGTGCCCAATCAACAACTTCAGCTGAAAGGCGTAAAGCCTGTGCACAACGTGAATGCATGCTTTTCGTGAAATCGTGAAATATTGTTTAGTAGCTTTTTGCTACGACGTGACATGCAATGATAACTATCATGTTCATTTTAATTGCTACATTCATTAAATATTATGCCATGTCATCATATTTTAAACTGCTCATTGCATTCATTACTTTTATGTTTCCTTGCACAAAAATGTCCTCTTTTTACCTTTTGGAGATTTTTGCTGACATGTGCCCTTTTCTTTTTAGGTGTCACATGTTAGGTTTTGAGTCTGAGGTTGTTGCTAAGGACGACCAGTTTGCTGACGTCGAGCTTGAGGCTTCTGCTGATGTTCAGTTTGAGGATACCGGAGACCAATCCTAGTCTCACCTGGAGGCTGTTTTTCTAGTTGCTGTTGTTAGGTTTTTCTGTGTGTAGCACCTGATCTATGTTTAAGTCTCGGCCATGCTTGGGGTCTTTCTTTCAGACTCTGTACTTCTTTTATGACTATCTCTGGATGTTTTGAATTAAGATTGGATGTAGTTTGAATGTTGGTTTTTATTGCCTGCTTTGAAAATTATTGGTGTTGTTGTTTCATTGCAATGCAAGAATCTACGAATGGATGAACACACAGATGCTTATCAGACTGTAGCTTCACAGCTTCAGTCTGAGTGGACCTCTTGCGTCTTGCCTTCCGTACTTGGGAAGCGGGGCATGACAATTGCATATCCCCTACAAGCTATAAGTCTCAAAACTTCATTGTCATAAGTTTCATCAAGGGGGAGCCGAAAACTTTGACCAAGCAAGGAGCTTGCGTGTGCTTATTTTTATGGAGGAAATTGAAGATTGATGAACAAAGCTATGAGCCGCATTGTTTGACCTCTTCCTACAATGTGTCAATCTACAAGTCCCAAGGAGGTCATCTTCAAGCATGCCAACAAGCCGCAACAATTGAGAGGTCCTACACATCATCAAGCCATCTTCATTGCAACCACAAGTGCCATTGAGGGAGCTACCAAGTGCCGACCTTTGTCTTTGTGCAAGTGCCACAACATTGAAAGGGAGGACAAAGCCGCAACATCAAAAAGTACCAGGCCACAACTTGAGTTGTAGATGTGACGCAATGTCGACTTCTTGTCAGATCCAGATCTGACCCGTGCTGAATGACAGAGACGATACACCATCACTGAGCTATTCTAAACTCTATTTATTATCTGTGGGTATTGGTGTGTAGATCTCTGTAAGGGAAACTTTACCATTGCTATGTTTTAGGGTCTTGTCTAGTTGGTCTAGACAAGAAGGCTTGGCTAGTTGGGACTAGCAAATAGAAAGCTTTTACTAGGATTAATCTTGTTGAACACGTGTGTTGTGGGGTACTGAAGAGCCTGTCGAGTGTAGAGATGTAGAGAGGTGATCTAGTCTTGCTCTAGCTTGTGGTTGTACTTGGTACATTATTAATACTAGTATCTTCTTTGGGGGCTGGACGTAGGTCGTTGGGACGACCGAACCAGGGTAAATCTGTTGTGCATCTGTGTCTGCTTTTTATGTACCCTGCATATATGCATCTGTGCTTATAACTACATGTGATTATTTGTGGGTTGCATGAATATTTTTATTAGCCTATTCACCCCCCTTAGGCTATAATCCAGATCCAACACAACTAAGCGTATCCAGACATATTCTCTGCTTGCTTCATGGATGGTGATGATCTCTGTGTGATTGGATGAGGTTACTGTAATGGTTTGCCTGACGGATCTCCAGGAAATGGCTGTCCCACCATAGGTAAACACGTACCATGAGGATCAGACCTGCAACCTACATCAGCATAACCAACAAGTGTGGAGGATAATCCATTTTTGTAAAATAGTCCCAAATCTGTTGACCCTTGGAGGTAGCGCAGAAGGTGATTAACCCCGGTCCAGTGACATTGTGTAGGCGTTGCACTGTATCTGACTAGTAAATTTACTGCGAACGCTATATCGGGATGCATGCAGTTGGCCAAATATAGAAGTGCTCCAATAGCACTCTGATAAGGGACTTCTGGAGCATGTATATCATCCCCCTCTTCCAGTGGCCGGAAGGGGTCTTTATATGCATCCAGAGATCATGCCATTTTAGGTGTACTTAGTGGATGACATTGTTCCATTTGAAATCTTTGCAACTGTTTCTTTGTATATGTGGTTTGATGTAGCAGGATTCTGTCTTTTATATGTTCAATCTGTAAGCCATGTCAGAATTTCATTTTGCCTAGGTCTTTCATTTCGAATTCTTTTGTTAGGCTTACAGATATCTCAGTGATCTCTTCAGGAGATCCAATGAGGTTCAGATCATCTACGTAGACTGCTATTATGACGAATCTTTTTCCCTTTGCTCTTATAAGGATGCAAGGGCAGACTTCATTATTGTTGAATCATTGTTGTACAATGAATCAACTAAGCATGTTGTACCACATTCTTTCTGATCCCTTAAGACCATATAATGATCTATAGAGCTTAACAGAGTAGACGTCCCTAGGTGTATCTTTTAATTCAGAAGGGAATGAAAAGCCATCAGAAAGTTTCATATATATCTCTTTATCGAGATTATCATATAGATATGCAGTCACAATATCCATTAGCTGCATATCTAATCATTCCTTTGTTGTTAACCTTATTAGAAATCGAAAAGTGATGCATCCATTACCGGGGAGTATGTTTCTTCATAGTCTAATCACTGTCTTTGGAAAAATCCATGTACTACAAGCCTTGCTTTGTAGCATGTTCATTTCTTTTTCTGACGAATACCCATTGGTATCCCACAGGTTTGACACCAACCGGTGTCTGGACAATTTGCTCAAAGACTTTGCATTTCTTAAGCGAGTCCGGCTCAGCTTCTATTGCCTTATTCCACTTTGGCTAATCATTTATTTGTTTGCATTCAGCAACGGAATGTGGATCATGATCATCGTCGCTTTCAGCGACGTGAATGGCAATATGAAACACAAATTCATCGTCGATGACTTTCTGTCCAACACCTCCATATAATTTAATGATATTTCAGTTTCTCCCGGCTGTTCCTCTGCGGTGGATTCTGGGAGGGGTGAGTGTATGGACATGAGCTCATTTCTCTGTGGGGGTCTCGTCCCAAGGTCTCCAGGTATGTTTCTCTTTCTTGGGTTTTTATCCTTAAAGCCTGGCGGTCTGCATCTTTTCTGTTGAGGAGCAGCCACTTCTGCTGCATGTGGATTGCATCCAATCTCGGGGATGTCAATCCTAGCTGGAGTATTTGCAGCTAGGATTTGTGATCTGACAACTTCTGGTTGTCAGTAAATGAGTCAGGTAACTGGTGAACAGTGTTCTGTATGTGGAGGATCTACATGATCTCATCTTCACATTGTTTTGTTACCGGATCATAGTGGGTCAAAGTTTTTGTGTCCCACAATATAATTTGCTTCATTCCAGATTTATCAATAACTGGGCCTATTTTGGGGAAACTCGTCTCATCGAATTCACAGTCTTAAAGACGTGCCTTAAATGCATACCCCGTTTGGTGTTCTAGGTATCTTATAATTGAGGGTAAGTAAAACCCTATATAGATACCTAGGCAACATTGAGGACCCATTTTAGTCTTCTGTGGTGGTGCAATGGGGATGTAGACTGCGCAACCAAAGATTCTCAAGTGAGAGATGTTCGGTGGTATTCCAAATGCAAGTTTCATTGGAGAGAGACTCTAACCTCCAGAGGATCTTATTTTTATCAATGATGTAGCATGCAAAATTGCATGTCCCCATGCATCCATCGGTAACTGGGATTTCATTAATAATGGACTTGCAATCCATTGGAGTCTTTTTATCAGTGACTCTACCAACCCGTTTTGGGTATGAACATGTGGCATGGGATGTTCAATTTCTATTCCCATTGCAAGGCAATACTCTTGAAATGACCGGGAGGTAAATTCCCCAGCATTATCCAGACGTATTTACTTTATTCGGTTGTCTGAAAAATGCCAGTAGCTTTGGAAAAGCTAAGTTGTGGGTCGATAGTAGACACACATATGAGTATTTTGAGGATACATCGATCAGTACCATAAAGTACAGAAATGGCCCACTTTGGGGTGGATAGGTCCACATATATCTCCTTGTATTCTTTCGAGGAAGCTTGGAGATTCAATATACACTTTTAGTGGTGACGGCCTTGTTATTAATTTCCCATTGAAGCAGTGAATGAAAGGAAATTCTCCCTTCTGAAGAATCTTCTGGTTCTTCAAGTCATGCCCATATAATTAAGATAAGATGCAATGCATCATCACTGATCCAGGGTGGCCAAGTCTATCATGCCAAAGTAAAAACATGGCTGATGTCGGGCACTTCAGGTGCTCCGTTAAATTAGCTTCCTCTCTCCGAATCTTTGTATGGTAGAGGCCTGATAAAAAGATCTCAAAACAAGTAGAGATTTTACTCCTTTTTCTTGAGATGTTACACACAGTAATTCTTTTTCATTTACATTTGTTGTTTCCAGATGGAATCCAGTTAAACGGATGTCCTTGAAACTTAATAAGATTTTATTTGAATTCGGAGAGAATAATGCATCCTCTATTTTAATTTCTGTTTCATTTGGGAGAAACAAAGTTGTGTTCCCATCACTTTCAATAATATTTGATGGCCATGAAATTGTTTTTACAGGGCTGTTATAAGGTATAATGCTACGAAAATAGCACTTATATTGAAGGATCGTATGTGTCGAAGCATTGTCTACTAAGCAGTTATAAGAGCGGTCCATCTAATAAAAGATGAATAAGCACATTTACTTTTCAGGAACATAATCAAATTTTATTCAAAAAAATTCAGAATATTCAAACAGCTCATATAACATTTATTGTTCTGAAACAAATATAAAGATAAAAAGTGGCTAATCGAGCAGGTCATCTCTTTCAAAGTCGTCAGCTGTGAACTTGACTGGAGCATTTGTGGTCACCGGGTTTATTTCAACTTTTGTTTTCTTGTTCTCTTTATATAAATTCTGGAGATGCTGCGGAGTTCTGCACACTCTAGACCAGTGTCCTTTCATGCCACATCTATGGCACGGGTCTTCCCATTCCCTATTGGGTGGGGGTGCATCATTTCTGTTGATGTCGTTTCTGCACCAGGTGAACTTCCGCCTCCCTTCATTTCTTTGCTATTGGACTTGGCCTCTGGCCTTTTTGTTCTGTCTCCCTTTCTATGGTCTTCCTTTTCTTTTATTATCTTTCTTCTTTTTAGACGAAGAAGCATTGTGAGCTTCTGGGAGGGGGCATTACCAGGGGGTGCAGTTGTGAGTGGCGATGAGAAGCTCTCTGTTTTGTTCAGCCATGAGTAAACATGACATCATCTCAGAATACTGGTTAACTTTCGTTCATAGTATTTCTGCATCAGTATCACATCCTTTTCATGGAAAGATGTGCACGTCTTTTCCAGCATGCAATCTTCTGAGACTTTTTCACCACACAACTTCAGGCGTGAGGTGCTACTAAAAAAGAGCTGTCACGCCCCGCTTCCCAAAACTACGGAGGCAAAGCGTGACTAAGGTCCGCTTGGGCTGGAGCTGTGAAGCTTGGATCCAATAAGCGTCTGTAGGGGTACCATCTTAAAATTTTCAGGTTCTTGCATTAATAAGATTCGGAACAATAGAAAGTACAGAAAGAAAGTGGAATTCATTAATGTAGAGAGATAATATCCAGCGAGTACAAAAGTCTAAAAAGAGAAGTCTAAACATGGCAACAAACTACCAAAAGAGAGCAAACTAAAAGTAGTAACCTCTAAAGGCAGCGACGGAGAAGACCCCAAGGTCTGGTCCTAGTCAGGCACGTACTCTGGGTCGACGTCCTCGGGCTCCACGTACTCCGGTAAGTCTGCCTCGTCCACGAACTCCGGCTCGACACCTGACGTACAGCACCCAAGAGAAAAGGAACTGTACGTCAGGTAAAGTCTACACAGAAATGTTAGACTCTACTGCAAGTGTATTTTAATTTAAAGCAACATTTTACTGGTTGATTAGCATGCTGAGGTTATACATGGCAGTTATAGAAAGTAAACGGAGCAGGAAAAGTAAACACGTCAAGCAGTAGCCGTAGTGTGTGCTACCGACTACGGGACTAACCTAGACGGGTCAAGACAAGACGTGATAGGACAAGACAAGGCAAGACACGACAAGACACGTGTGACTCGAAGGGTTCACGCCTTACGGTTCAAGTGGGATCAGACCATCTCCCTGTGCGCCGCTCAACCCTACCCCAACCCAAGTGCACAAGACAAGTCCGTACAAAGGATCACTCACCCACTGGTGAGTGCCCTATTGCCCGCAGGCTGTGTATCCGTACAAGGGATCACTCACCCACTGGTAAGTGCCATATTGCCCGCAGGCTGTGTGTCTGTACAAGGGATCACTCACCCACTGGTGAGTGCCCTATTGCCCACAGGCTGTGTATCCGTACAAGGGATCATTCACCCACTGGTGAGTGCCCTATTGCCCGCAGCTTGTGTATCAGTACAAGGGATCACTCGGTGAGTACCTTATTGCCCACAGGCTGTGTATCAGTACAAGGGATCACTCGGTGAGTGCCATATTGCCCGCATGCTGTGCATGACAAGACACGACATGACAAGACAGGGATGGTTCTTCTAGGGGTCCATACGCACGCACACACAGGAAAAGCCCTAAGGTGTCAAAAGTTGTTGTTGTTGCGCTTAGACTTCGTCATCAAGTCTAAGCTGTCAAGGGGTGTCCCGTACGCTATCATTTCACGTCCGGTTCTGTTTATTTACATTTTAACAGTTCTAAAAGTCTAAGGCCTAAACACAGCTGAAAGTACCAGTGAGTACACTTGCCTGCGGTGGCGAGTGCGTCGTCGAAACGTCGCGTCCCGTCGAAACGTCGCGTCGGCGATGGTCCGTCTGAAACAGTATCACGGCGATATCAGATTACGCTTTTTGTTCAACCTATTATGGTTTGTTTCTAAATTTGGCTGGACTAACCTATCAGTCAAAATGTCACGTTTTTTATGTTTGTTCAGTCTAGATCGACGTTTACCCTATGTGCACAGAAAATTAGTCTGTTCGTCGATCTTTCCTATGGTGGGCAACGTTTTACAGATGCTGAAATTAACTTTAGTTCGTGTTGACCAATTTTAGATTAGGTTTTGATGAGCTACGGTGTGGGTTTTACTACTCGTTAGGGGAACCAACCTCTTGATGTCGTTCAAAAGTGGAAGTCAGGTCTGAACGGCGAAGCGTCGACGTCATCTGGAACTCCTCTGCCGTGGGTAGTATAGCGAGGCACCTCTGGACAGCTAGGCGATGGCACAAAAACAGCGAGCTAGCGGCGTTCTCCTTCCGTTGCGGGTAGCGCAACGGATCTTCACGACAACGGCGATGTCGGCTAAAAAACGTGTGTCCGGCGCACACAGGAACTCCAAGGGTCCAAAGAGGCTGTCGGTAGATGAAGTAGGATTAGTGGAAGATGATCGGCCCGGTGAGTGGACGACGGTGTGAGCGTACGGTGGTGGGTGGCCGTGAGAAGTCGAGGAGGACAGATTCGAGCAACGTTCGTTGGCGCGCGACTCAGCGGAAATCCAGCAATGGACAGTGACAACGGAAAGTTGCAGAAGCTAAAGGACTTCAAGATGAAGCCAACGGTGATGGATTTGTCGCTGGAGGTGGTCGGAGGTGGTCGTGCGCCGGCATCGAAGTCCAGCGCACAGATCTGTCAAAAACAGCAGCTGGGCTTAGTTTCGACGGATTTTCCAGGAGCTACAGGTGGGATATGAGCGTGAGGAATTTCAATTGGTAGAGGGTTTCGATAAGAGTCCAACGGCGGTAGGGTGGTTATCGTAGGTGGCCGGATGGCCGGTGGGCGTGAGTTTTCCCGGCGGTGGCGCAGATCTGTAAAACTGTCGTTAAGTCGAGTTTGAGAGATGTTTCGAGGAGGTAGAGATGAGGAAAGAGGGTAAGGGGAGTTGGAGATGATCGGTGGTTTCAAGAGGAGTCCGAGGGAGGCAGTGGCGGCCACCGGAGGTCGCCAGAGAGTGGTGGGAGTGCGTTTTCCGACGAGCCGGGCTGTCGACAGTTTTTCAGCGGCAACGGCAGATTTTTGAGGGTTTTCAATGGGTTTCAAGGAGTTTTGAGGTGGAGAGAAGAGAGAGGAGGGTTGGGGGGGGTTGTCTAGGAAGAGGGGGAAGGCTGGAGTTGGCTGGAGTTGGCCGAAAAAAGAGATGGCCGACTGTTGTAAGTTTCAGGCGCAGCTGCTCTCAAGTGTTGCGGCCTGGGTGATCTTTAATGGCTTCAAGGGGGAGAGAGGGAAGAGAGAGGAGAGGGGAAAGAGAGGGGAGGTCGCCGGACTAAGGGGGAGGCCGGAGATCTCACCGGTGGCGAGGATGGGGCAGTAAGAAATGGCGGCTATGGGTGTTGCGTGCGTGCCCTGGTAGGGTTTGGGGAGAGTTGTTTTTGAAGAGAAGGGTTTTTGCTAAAGACACTATAAAGAGGGTATAGATAAGAGGGTGACTAGGAGAGAGGGTGAGTGAGGGGGTGTGCAAGTGGGGGAAAAGCTGGGTGAGGGTAACAAATAGAATCCCACATTTCATTATACGTATAATTTGATTAGGATTTGATTAAGTTTGAATTTCGAAATTGGATTAGGCTAATCGGGCTTGGATTTTGATTAGCGATTTGGATGGGCTAGGAGTGTCAGAAAAATATGAAAAAAATATGGGGACGACCGTGACGAAGAGAGGCTCAGGGATACGATGGTCAATCATGCGTTTGGTCTATGAAAAATGAACAGAAAAATAAAAGATCCGACGACTACGTCTAAAACTACGTCGATCCTGCAATCAAACTCGATTTGTGGGAGAACGTCCCGTGACATGGCGTTCACTAAAAATCCCACAAATAACTACTCTTTCTTACGGTCACAACGGCATATCACATCGCATAGTCCGCATCCAAGAAAGAGTCGAATAAAATACATGTACGAAAACGTAAGTACACGCAGAAATACGAACGGTCGAAAAGCGGCCGTTACATTCTACCCACCTTAGAAATGATTCCGTCCTCGGAATCACTTATACTAATAATAATAATAATATATATATATACCCTTACACCCGCAACTCCCATATCTACACATATTGATCGCTAATCCTATAACTTCAAACAACATTTCTCAAATAATCCATCATAACTCGTCTCTCCACTGGCTAATGCTACAACTAGAATCACACCCTGGCACTTAATTATAAATCCACATCACCATCTACAATTCAACAATCATCACGTCCCCAATATATATTCCCCATCCTATTTACTCATAAATTAATCCTCTATATTCACTGAACCATCAAGCCACATCTACCCTTACCCCTATCATCTAATCTCCTAATCATATTAAATCCGTATTCATAACATCCCATCTATCTCAACATGTCACATCATTTCCATTGTCTTATCACGTCAACTCAATAATCAAGTCTTGATGCTTTAAATGTTTCACATCATTTGCATGATCACCCTAACTCATAATATACTCCGTAGCTACTCCTATCTACCACTCGTCCAAGTTTCAAGTCTGATAAGTTATCATCTCCCAGCATATAATTTTATCCGGCCAGAATTCTCCATTGAGTCCGTCACACATCGGTATTATATATAAGTCTTGGACACCTCATTCTTTTCATCCAAAGAAATCTAATCTAATATCCTTGTTATTCAAAATCAACTAATCCCCGATACAACATATCTCATCTCACTCTGAGCCTACCCGCAAACATAACCCTATAACAAAACAGGTAGTACTAACAAAAAAAATAACACTCCCGAAGAGGGAAAGAAAAGAAAGGAAGTTTAAGGCATAAGACATATTTTAAAACATTGGGAAAAACGTGTGGAGTCGTGGTAATGGATGAGGGAGGATAAGTGATTTGTGATCTTATGAGCTAGTTTCAAAAACTTTAAAGATTTGGTTAAAAGAAAACAAAAGTTTTGATACAATCACATGCAGCCAAGATAAGCTATTCAATAGTATGAAAGACTAAGTCTAAGGAATTGCTTGCTATGACGCTATTCACACCTATATAAAAACTATCATTCAGAGAACTCCATACATATACCACGGACCACAATAAGTATACATACAAGACACAAGAGGCAATCATTAAGATCCTAAGGGCAGCACACTCAAACCGGTCCATACACTCTCCCTATAAACATGCACCACGACGACATCACAAAAACCAATGTGCCCACTACTAAACTAGAGTCGCCACAGGCAACGACGAGCACTAATGTCTAAACAATAGAAAGTAAACCGAAACCAAAAGTGAACGAAACAAGATCGGAAAGAACGAGCTCGGATAAGGCGAGGATAAGAAGATAGCTAGTTGGATGGAACAAAATATAGCTCAAAATAATTAAATAGATGAAAGAAGGATTACGTGTAAAATACGGTATCATATAATTTTATACTTATAAAAATATGTAGAACAAGGGAGCAGTTGGTAGAAAATTACAATTTGGAAAAAAAGTTAGACGAAGGAATGAAGAATAGGGTGAGGTAGCGATTGTTTCACAAATGAAAATAGATTTATACAAAGATTTTTAAAATATAAGCACGATGAACGTAGAACTGATATACATATATATATATATATATATATAAATTAAAGTTCTCTTTAGTTTAGAAAATATTCTAAAAGTGCGTACGGTAAGGAATTAAAAATAAATTTCGTAGTTTTAGAAAAAACGATACATTGAATTTCAAAATGATAACAAAGTTTTAAAACTGAAATACGAAAGGTACCGGTTTAGAAAATAGTTACGAGATAGTAGCTAAAAAAAATTTCGACCAAGAAGGTTTCAAAATCAGTGAAAGAATTTTAACTCAACCTAAAGTAAGAAATTTAAATATTTAATAAGGGTTTTCAAAGAAGTTAAACTGAGCGAAGAATTTAATAATGAATTTCAAAAATACTTTTAAAGAAGCAGGATTTGGAATGGGAAAGATTCGAAGGATCAACGATAATCGTCAGGAAGCGATCACGTGAATCGGGGGAAAGGAAAATGATCGCACGATGACTACGCCTAGGAGATGGTTCATGAAAGCTACGATGGAACTTTACGGCCGATAACACAAAAGTGTAATGATCAGGAAGGTGCTAGAAATCCGAGATTCCTAATTATCTGGCCGTCTAAAGATCAGGGAAACTCAACACTAAGACTTCCTAATGAACTAGACTGCAATAGAGAGATATCAGGGAAGGGCCCTAAGAGAATCAAGATAACGTTCTGCTGGGCCCGAAGTCGATGGACCGAGCGAACGACTAATAGAAGGACTCTAGGAATTTAACATGGTCAAAACCGGTGAGAGGCCACTAGGGTATCCTAAGACGAGTATGTCTAAATCTTAACTAAGGCGTCTGACTATCAAACCAGAACATCGATCTAAATCTTCCTACTATGTAAGACTGGGAAAACCGAATTTAGACTTGTACATGGATATTAAATGAATGTGATACTCTTATTATTCCGAACTTTTGCATGACCTGTATGGGCCACCACTAAAACCTGTCACGCCCCGTTTCCCAAAACTACGGAGGCGAAACGTGACTAAGGCCCGCTTGGGCCGGAGCTGTGAAACTCGGACCTAATAAGCGTCTGTAGGGGTACCATCTTAAAATTTTCAGGTTCATGCATTAATAAGATTCGGAACAATAGAAAGTACAGAAAGAAAGTGGCACTCATTAATATAGAGAGATAATATCCAGCGAGTACAAAAGTCTAAAAAGAAAAGTCTATGCATGGCAACAAACTACCAAAAGAGAGAAAACTAAAAGTAGTAACCTCTGAAAGGCAGCGACGGAGAAGACCCCAAGGTCTGGTCCTCGTCAGGCACGTACTCTGGGTCGACGTCTTCGGGCTCCACGTACTCCGGTAAGTCTGCCTCGTCCACGAACTCCGGCTCAACACCAGACGTACATCACCCAAGAGAAAAGGAACTGTACGTGAGGTAAAGTCTACACAGAAATGTTAAACTCTACTGCAAGTGTATTTTAATTTAAAGCAACATTTTACTGGTTGATTAGCATGCTGAGGTTATACATGGCAGTTATAGAAAGTAAACGGAGCAGGAAAAGTAAACATGTCAAGTAGTATCCGTAGCGTGTGCTACCGACTACTGGACTAACCTAAACGGGTCAAGACAAGACGTGACAGGACAAGACAAGGCAAGACATGACAAGACATGTGTGACTCGAAGGGTTCACGCCTTACGGTTCGAGGGGGATCAAACCCTCTCCCCGTGCACACGCTCAACCCTACCCCAGCCCAATTGCACAAGACAAGTCCGTACAAGGGATCACTCACCCACTGGTGAGTGCCCTATTGCCCGCAGGCTGTGTGTCCGTACAATGGATCACTCACCCACTGGTGAGTGCCCTATTGCCCGCAGGCTGTGTATCCGTGCAAGGGATCACTCACCCACTGGTGAGTGCCTTATTGCCCGCAGCCTGTGTATCAGTACAAGGGATCACTCGGTGAGTGCCTTATTACCCGCAGGCTGTGTATCAGTACAAGGGATCACTCGGTGAGTGCCTTATTGCCCGCAGGCTGTGCATGACAAGACAGGGATGGTTCTTCTAGGGGGTCCACATGCACGCACACACAGGAAAATCCCTAAGGTGTCAAAAATTGTTGTTGTTGCGCTTAGACTTCGTCGTCAAGCCTAAGCTGTCAAGGGGTGTCCCGGATGCTATCATTTCATGTCCGGTTCTCTTTGTTTACATTTTAACAGTTCTAAAAGTATAAGGCCTAAACACGGCTGAAGGTACAAGTGAGTACACTTGCCTGCGGTGGCGAGTGTGTCGTCCGTCCGGAGCGTCCCGTCGAAACGTCGCGTTGGCGATGGTCCGTCTGAAACAGTATCACGGCAATGTCAGATTGCGCTTTTTGGTCAACCTATTATGGTTTGTTTCTAAATTTGGCTGGACTAACCTATCAGTCAAAATGTCACGTTTTTTATGTTTGTTCAGTCTAGATCGACGTCTACCCTATGTGCACAGAAAATTAGTCCGTTTGTCGATCTTTCCTATGGTGGGCAACGTTTTACAGATGCTGAAATTAAATTTAGTTCGTGTTGAACAATTTTAGATTAGGTTTGGATGAGCTACGGTGTGGGTTTTACTACTCGTTTGGGGAACCAACCTCTTGATGTCGTTCAAAAGCGGAAGTCGGGTCTGAACGGCGAAGCGTCGGTGTCGTCTGGAACTCCTCGGCCGTGGGTAGCACAGCGAGGCACCTCTGGACAGCGAGGCGATGCCACAAAAACAGCAAGCTAGCGGCGTTCTCCTTCCGTTGTGGGTAGCGCAATGGATCTTCACGACAACGGCGACGTCGACTAAAAATACGTGTGTCCGGTGATACACAGGAACTCTAAGGGTCCAAGGAGGCTGTCGGTAGATGAAGTATGATCAGTGGAAGATGCTCGGCCCAGTGAGTGGCCGACGGCATGAGCGTACGGCGGTGGGTGGCCGTGAGAAGCCAGGGAGGACATATTCGCGCAACGTTCGTTGTCGCGCGACTCAGTGGAAATCCAGATGAACAGCGACAACGGAAAGTTGCAGAAGCTAAAGGACTTCAAGATGAAGCCAACGGTAATGGAGTTGTTGCTGGAGGTTGTCGGAGGTGGTCGAAGTCCAGCGCACAGATCTTGTTGGATATGGACGACATGAATACACCCATGAGGGGATGTATGAGGGAATACGGACCTCAGATGTCGCGTGCACGAAAGCGTGCACGAAGGGAACCTTTTCTCGTGTGAAAAGGACCACTCGATAAGTAGAAAAGGTCACTTTATAAGTGCATAAAGGCACTTGTTAAGTGAATGAAGAAGAGGATAAGTAAATGTGCTAATATAGGCTAATAAGCTTATATTTAGTTATTTCCTACAATAACTACCCCTAAAGCCTATAAATAGGACCCAAGGGTAAGGCATTTACACCATTCCATCCATGCCATAAGTTTGCATAAGGCAACTTATGTTCTTCTTCTCCCTTCCATTAAAATCCTCTTCTAAATAGAGATTTAGGCGGTGAAACGCTGCTTCGATCCTCCGTGACGAAGTACTGACCGTTGTGGCGAATCCGAGGGCGAAGTTCAGATATTACGGTGCCGCGTACGCAAGCGTAAGTCTCTACTTTATTATTCGATCCTAATGTCCTTGTTTTGACAGGATCCAACATTGGTATCAGAGCCATACGGGTTCGCCCCGGTCTAACCGTCGCCCCGGTCTAACCGATGAACGAGGCGTTGTCTTTTTCACGAATGAGTTTCCTACCATTATGGATATGGTAGGAGCACATCGTGACGGAGAGAATCGTAGCAATTGTTCTTTTCACGTTAGGGTCTTCTGTCATTACGGATATGGCAGGAACTCTCCGTGACGGGAAGAACTTACCGTTCATCTCGCCAAAATCGCACTCTTCATGGATGCTGAGTCTCCATTCATAGGGAATGTGAACTCTCTTCATATGGAGCGTGAAGTTTGCGACTTTGAAAACGCGTTCTCTACATTTTTTGGCCCACGGCCATTGAAGCAAAACCGTTTTCTCGACGAACGGGTGCTTCATCGAAGAAGACGATGGTGGTTATTCTCAACGGAGAAGATGAATTTTTTGATGCATGATCACCATGGCCATATGGGCTATGGAGGCAATGCATCCCCCCTCCCCATGCGGAGGGGGTTGGCTACGGCCAATAACAACCACGGCCACCCCACCGGCGGGGGTGTGCGGCCAACCCCATGCAAGGGGGTGGCCGGCCATGGCCATATGGGCCATGGCCGGCCCTGGCCGGCCAGGCCAGGGGGCCCTGGCCGCGGCCAGGCCAGGGGCCCTGGCCGGCACCCTGGCCTCGGTCCAGGGCCTGGCCTCTCTGGCAGAGGCCAGGGCCGGCTCCCTGGCCGACCCTGGACTCTACCAGGGCCACGGCCGGTCCTGGCAGTGGCCAGGGCCAGGCCGAGGCCTGCCGGCCCTGGCCGAGGCCAGTGCCCGGCCACTGTCGGCCCCGGCCTCGGCCAGTGCCAAGCCCCGGTTGACCCTGTATTTGGGGGGGGGCTTGCATGAATGAGACATGCATGGCCAGCCCATACGGGGCCAACGGCAGTTGTCTACGGCAAAATTCTCCTATCGGGGGGGGAGCGCCTGGATCCATACGGGAGCCGGCGGCGGTGGCTTGCAGAAAACTCCCCTCAAGGAAAGTTCGGCCTTGGCCAAGTTGCGATGGCAACACTCTCTTCAGAAGGAAGAGGAATTCGGCCTTGGCACGGCCACGACACGACCCCGGCAATGGCCAGGGAATTGTTGAAATATTTCGGCTATGTCACCCTGTAATGGGGTGTAGGCCCAGCAAAATACGTTTGCAAAATACGTTTGAAAAATACGTTTTCAAAATACTGCAAAATACATTTGCAAAATACTTTTGAAAAATACGTTTTCAAAATACATTTTTTTTTTCAAAAACGCTTTTCCACTGCAAAGTACTATAAGAGTACTATCGTTTGATAAGTGAGGGGGAAATATTGAAAGTAGTTCTAGATGGTGATTGGAATCATAAAGACCTTTCCGATTCTATAGCAACATCTTCAATATTTTTCGAAAGTAACTTATCAAATATAATAATATCATTTCAAGTGGGATTTTTTTCCAAGTGGGAGTGATATCTATGTATAAGAAATTTTTATGCAATGATTTTTGATCGAACCTTCGGTTTTGTGTCTTTTGCAGCATTTTAAAGTTAAAATGTCTTCCGCTTCAAAGAACATCGTCGCTAAGTTAAACAAAGGTGAAAAACTCAACGGTGATAATTACAAACTATGGTCCATCAAGATACAATATGTTCTAGAGGAGCAAGATGTGCTCGAAACTCTCAAGAACAAAATGATTGAACCCGAGTTGGGCACTACGGCCCAACACAGACGAGACAAGGAAGCTTTTGATGCTTGGTCTCAGAAGAACAAGATAGCTCGCATTACGTTATTGTCCAGTATGGCCGATGACATAATGCGCATCTTCCGAGAGCATGACCTAGCCATGGACATATGGTCCAAGCTTGAGGAGAAGTTTGGTGGCACCTCGGTGTCCAAACTTCGTTCTTTAACTATAAGATTTGATTCATACAAGAAACGTCCAGATCATTCCATGGGGAAACATCTGCGACATATGGCGAATCTAATCTAGAGTTAAAGGATGCAGGTCATGTGCTCACTGATGAGCAACAAATCCAAGCAGTCATACGTTCCCTACCAAATGGGTGGGACCAAATGAAGATGCATCTCACTCATAATGAGAGCATCAAGAACTTCAGTGATGTTTCAAAGCACCTCGAGTTAGAGGAAGAGCAGCTTGCGGCTGCCAAGCCAAGTGCAGAAGTGCACATGGTTGCTAGTTCCTCACACGGGGGAAAGAAACGGAAAGATCGTTCGAAGTTTACTAATGAACGTAATAAGCAACCGGAGTCTACCAAGAAACCCAAACATAAGGGTGGGCACAAGAAATGGCACAAGAAGAAAGACTTGAAGAGGATCAAGTGCTTCAAGTGCAACAAGTTAGGTCACTATGCCCGTTCTTGTACGGATGGAGGTGACAAGGTAACTTGTAATGCTAGTTACATATGTGTTTCTAGTTCAATATTTCTTGTAGAATCTAATCCATTTTGGATAATTGATTCAGGTGCCACCGACCACATAGCAAGGGACAAACAATCCTTCGTGGAGTATCACCGGATACCCCAAGGAACGAAGTGGATCTATGTAGGAAACAACACACGTGTTGAAGTGAAAGGTGTTGGGACTTGCAAGCTCGTCTTGGACAACGGCCGCACTATCCTACTTCATGATGTTCTCTTCGCTCCGGATATTCGAAGGAATATTATTTCTGTGGTCGTGTTAATGGGTCTTGGTTATAGTTGGTTTTTTTATGATTATAAAGTGGACTTGTTTTGTAATAATTCTTTAATTGGTACTGGGTATGTTTTCAAAGGATTTATTGTATTAAATACAATGTATGACTCCTCATTTTGTAATGAAAATTTCCTTGTTGCAAATTCTTCGACTTATGCGTCAGATATAATTTGTTGGCATGCAAGGCTTGGTCATATTGGACCAACGCGTATGGATAGACTTGTCAAACGTGGCCTTCTATCCAATGTTTCAAAGGTCGATATGTCGACCTGCGAACATTGCCTTGTAGGGAAATCTTGTGGCAAGCCGTTTGGAACCGGCACAAGGGCCGAGGTTCCATTACAGCTCATCCATTCGGACATATGTGGTCCGATGAATGTCGAGACAAGATGCGGGAAGTCCTATTTCATCACTTTTATTGATGACTTCACCCGATTCGGTCATATATATTTGATATCCCACAAAAGTGAAGCATTAACCTGCTTTAAAAACTATATGAGTTTGGTGGAAAATCAATTAGATCGCAAGATTAAGGTCTTGCGAACCGATAGAGGCGGTGAATATCAATCCACAAGTTTTAAGGAACTTTGTAATGAAAAGGGCATAGTTCATCAGGTGACTATGCCTTATACTCCTCAACAAAATGGTGTTGCAGAAAGGAGGAATAGGACTTTAATGGAAATGGTCCGTTCAATGATGGCGCAAGCTAACTTGCCAATCACTTTTTGGAGTGATGCATTATTGACGGCCACTTTCATCTTGAACCGCGTACCCTCGAAATCAGTTAGCTCCACTCCTTACGAGTTGTGGAACCAAAGGTCTCCTGACTTAAATATTTTGAAACCTTGGGGGTGTACATCCTACGCACATATTTCCTCCCATAAGTATGGCAAACTTGGGCCACGGGGGAGGAAATGTATCTTTATACGATACGTAGAAAACTCCAAAGGTTATGTTTTCATTGGTCAGGAAGACAATGGAGGACTAATTGAATTTGAGTCGAGGGATGTCACTTTCTTGGAAAACGAGTTTCCAAGACAGGGCGAGATAAGCCAGGACTTATCTCTATTTGAGATTTATGATCAATAAGAATTACCTCATTCGAGTGGAAGAATTCTTAGTGAAGACGAAAATACGTTTCACACTTCACCAATGGATGATACGAATGACGCAAATCCTATTCCATACGGGAATAATGATCCAAGTGGGAGCATTCTAACAACATTCCAAGTGGGAGTGATATTAGAATTGATCTAAATTCAAGTCAACAAGGACTTGAAGAATCTCAAATACGACGTAGTAGTCGTACAAGGTTGGCTCCTCTAAGATTTGAGGATGAATTTCTGCAAACCTTTATGACTTTACTCCAAGATGATGACGAGCCTGCTACTTTCAAACAGGCCGTATCATGCCCTGCAAAAGACAAATGGATGGAAGCGATGAAGGAGGAGTTGGAATCCATGAAAGTTAACCAAGTCTGGGACTTAGTTGACTTACCCAGAGGACGTAGAGCTATTGGGAACAAATGGGTTCTCAAGATCAAGCATAAGGCTGATGGCTATATATACAGATATAAAGCTTGCCTTGTCGCGAAAGGTTTTACGCAACAGGAAGGGATAGACTACGAAGAGACCTTCTTACCTGTTGTGCGTTTTACCTCGATTCGCTTGATTCTGGCTATGGTAGCTTGCTTAGACCTCGAATTACATCAGATGGATGTAATGACTGCCTTTCTCAATGGAGAATTGGACGAGGAGATCTATATGGAACAACCAACAGGGTTTGTAAAAGAATAAAACGAACATAAGGTTTGTAAACTTCGTAAGTCCATATATGGTCTCAAACAATCTTCGAGGCAATGGTATATACGATTTCAAGAAGTTGTCTTATCAAATGGTTTTACCATGCTTGATGAAGATAACTGTGTATATATCAAGAGGATTAAAAGCAAGTATGTTATTATGTCTCTATACGTAGATGACATTTTAATAGCCGAAAATGACAAGGGCTTTGTGATGGATATCAAGGCTTGGCTTTCATCAGTTTTTGAGATGAAAGACATGGGAGAAGCCGCATATATCCTTGGAGTTAAGATTTCAAGGAATCATTCGAAGAAACTTCTTTCTCTTTCACAAGAGACTTATATAAAGAATGTTCTAGAACGTTTTAATATGCAGGACTGCAAGTCCATTGATACTCCTATAAGCAAATGCGATAATTTATGTCTGAAATCGTGTCCAAAGAACCAAAAGGAAAAGGAAATTATGGAAAAGGTTCCATATTCCAGTGCAGTTGGTAGTCTTATGTACGCTATGATGTGTACAAGACCGGACATCTGTTTTGCCGTTGGAATGGTAAGTCGTTACCAATCCAATCCAGGGCAAGTACACTGGAAAGCGGTTAAGAGGATAATGCGGTATCTTAAAGGAACTGCGGACTATGCTTTATGCTATCAAGGAGATGCCTTGAGGCTCGAAGGCTACACTGATGCTGATTGGGCGGGTGATCTCGATGAACGACGATCGACCTCAGGATATGTTTTTCTACTCGGATCTGGTGCAATATCCTGGAGTAGCAAGAAACAATCCTGCATCGCACTTTTAACTATGGAAACCGAGTTTGTAGCATTTAGCATGGCAGTCCAAGAGGCTGTTTGGCTTAGGAAATTCTTAGACAGGCTAATTGATGCAAGTGACTCAGGTGATGTACCAATACACAGCGACAGTCAAGCATCTATAGCCTATGTCAAAGATCCAAAATTCCATTGTAAGACCAAACACATTGATATCCGCTACAAATTTGCAAAAGACTATGATAAGACCAAGAAGGTAGACATAAGGTACATATCTACGCATGAGATGATAACGGATCCACTTACGAAGGCGATCCCCAGAGATGTGTTTTACAAACACTTATCATCTCAAGGATTGCGTAAGAGCTGAGTTGTACCAATGTAAATTCACATGTCTGTAAAAGATCAAATTTAATAAAAGAATAAGTTCTTTTTTCGACATTGCATATGAGTTTCTAGAAAATGTTTGTGTGCATTTTTAAATCTCAGCTGGTTTTTTGTATGTCGGACAGATTAAGGTTGGCTCTCTCACATGAGCAACCGCCTTTATTTTATCAGACGGGTAAAATAAAGATGAGACCTATTTAAAGTCAAAATCGTCAGACGGATGATTTAGAGTCATGACTTAAACAAAATAGTTGTATGAAAGATCTGCATCATATGGATGCTTACAAAAGATCTAAGAGGATTCTTAAATCATATCTGTCTTATGCGGGATGTGGGTCCAAAAGATTATTTGAGTAGTAAAAGGGACTCAAAATCAGACATTGTGGTGTCTGATCATCATCCTTACAACATCATTAAGACATACGCTCCCTGGGAAAGGAGTGATGTTGTAATACGTATTCATACTACGTATGCATTTTTGACCATTGGGTTAGAATAGTAATTGTGTTTACTATTATGTGAGACCCAAAGACCACATGGGTCTTGACTCATTACCCTTATGGACTCTAATTGGTTCCTTTAGATTTGACTGGGTGATTGCTATCTTAGCATGTTGCTTATGGACTATGGTCAATTCAGTCCGGCGGGGCATGTTAGAAAAGCAAGTCAAGTCAAGATCGAAAGGATCACAAGAAGAGGAAGATTAATTTCATATTCACATTTGGACTTTAGAGATTCAAAGCTGGCCAGCCAATTGTAATCCAGATGGGATTCAATTGTTGAATATAAAGTATAAGAAATGTGAAGAAATAATCTAGGGTAAAGCATGCGTTGATCTACTCAACTTTGCACCTCGAGGAGTGTTGTGTATCTCTAACAAGTGCACAAACAGCGGACTCTATGCGCATGACGGTCACACGGCCTATTTCTCGGTATGACAAACAGAAGAGTTTAAAGGAAAAGATGTTTCCTTACAATCCCCTCAAGTGTGAGTGGGAGATGTTGGATATGGACGACATGAATACACCCATGAGGGGATGTATGAGGGAATACGGACCTCAGATGTCGCGTGCACGAAAGTGTACACGAAGGGAACCTTTTCTCGTGTGAAAAGGACCACTCGATAAGTAGAAAAAGTCACTTTATAAGTGCATAAAGGCACTTGATAAGTGAATGAAGAAGAGGATAAGTAAATGTGCTAATATAGGCTAATAAGCTTATATTTAGTTATTTCCTACAATAACTACCCCTAAAGCCTATAAATAGGACCCACGGGTAAGGCATTTACACCATTCCATCCATGCCATAAGTTTGCATAAGGCAACTTATGTTCTTCTTCTCCCTTCCATTAAAATCCTCTTCTAAATAGAGATTTAGGCGGTGAAACACTGCTTCGATCCTCCGTGACGAAGTATTGACCGTTGTGGCAAATCCGAGGGCGAAGTTCAGATATTACGGTGCCGCGTACGCAAGCATAAGTCTCTACTTTATTATTCGATCCTAACGTCCTTGTTTTGACAGGATCCGACAGATCTGTCAAAAACAGCAGCTGGGCTTGGTTTCGACGGATTTTCCAGGAGCTACATGTGGGATATGAGCATGAAGAAAATTGCAGTTGGTAGAGGGTTTCTATAGGAGTCCAACGGCGGTAGGGTGGTCATCGTAGGTGGCGGGATGGCCGGTGGGCGCGAGTTTTCCCGACGGTGGTGCAGATCTGTAAAACTGTCATTAAGTCGAGTTCGAGAGATGATTCAAGGAGGTAGAGATGAGAAAATAGGGTAAGGGGAGTTGGAGATGCTCGTGGATTTCAAGAGGAGTCCGAGGGAGGCGGTGGCGGCCGCCGGAGGTCGCCGAAGAGTGGTGGGCGTATGTTTTCCGACGAGCCGAGCTGTCGACAGTTTTTTAGCGGCAACGGCAGATTTTTGAGGGCTTTCAATGGGTTTCAAGGGATTTTGAGGTGGAGAGAAGAGAGAGGAGGGTTGGGGGGTTGTCGAGGAGGAGGGGGAAGGCCGGAGTTGGCTGGAAAAAGAGATGGCCGGCTGTTGTAAGTTTCAGGCGTAGCTGCTCTCAAGTGTTGTGGCCTGGGTGATTTTTAATGGCTTCAAGGCAGGGAGAGGGAAGAGAGAGGAGAGGGGAGGTCATCGGACTAAGGGGGAGGTCGGAGAGCTCACCGGTGGTGAGGATGGGACAGCAAGAAATGGCGGCATGAAATTGCAGTTCAAGAAGTAAAGCAGGTTGTCTGTTTCATTTATTGTGCTAGTGATATGTCCCTGTCCGGGTTGGTAGTATGCACTTGATGCACCCTATCATCGGGGGTTTACCGTGACGCCTTCTTGCTTGCCTCCATTGGTGTGGTTATGGAGGGAGCCGCAAGGTGGTCAAGCTACATCTACGAACCCTACTACTAAGGACCAACCCCACCCAAGTGTCATAACCAGTCACCGACTAGTTTCATTCTCCATCTGTAATCGATGGGTTCTCGATGTAATTCGAGGGTTGTATCATCCCTTCTGTCCCGTTTTGGTTCAATTAAAAAATATACAGAGAAAGTTGTTCTTTCATCAAGGGATCATTAGCATGCAATGTCCGTTTTTAATCAGTTATAACAATTGAAGTATGAGCACGTTAAAAATAATATTTGCACTAGTTTTAGCAGATGTCCCAAATTCAAATACAATAAATACTTGCCTTGACGTGAGTGTCCAGGTGGTGGTGACGTGCGGCACGTTTTATCTGCGTCAAATAGGCTAGTGGTCAACAACTAGTGGTTATCAATTAGACTAAAAGTAACACTTAATACCATTAACTTAATACTAATTTAACATAGCTACCTATCTAATAATTTTAACTTAATTAACTAAGTTAAAAAATCAGTTACTAACAAACTTTAATAATGGCTTAATAAAAACTTATAAAATTATAATAACTTAATAAATGTTATAATATAATAATAATAATAATATAATAAACCCACTTACTTTACTACCCCCCCCCCTCCCTCGTTACTCTCCCTCTCTCTCTTTTCTCCCTTCTTCTGTTCTTCATTCGTTTTTTATTTATTTTTTGTTCGTTTGATCACAGGGCAGCAAGCACCCATCGCAAGGGGATAGGGAAAGATTTACAGCAGGGAGGAGAGGCTTACGGCGCAGATCGGGGCGGGGCTTACGCCGGCGGCGGCTAGGGCTGGGCGGCCGGCGGCTCGGGGATCGAGGGCGGCGGGGCTTTCGAAGGCGACGGCGGCGTGGATCTGGGAACGACACAGGCGGATCCGAGGCACGGTGATCCGGGGCTGTGCGCGGCGCAGATCGGAGGTTGGGGCGCGATCGAGGATGGTGACGGCAAAATGGGCACAGGTCAAGATCTGGGGGAACGGCCACGGTGTACGGGCCTCCAGGCGGCTGATCGGGGGTGATGATTTGGGTTGATTTTTGGAGTTCCAACTTTGGGTTCAATTGGTTGATTTTGGGGTTTTCATTTCTGATTTGTTTTGGGTCGTAAGGGGATGCTGGAGGCAGATTGTTAAAGAGGGGAGGAAGAAAGGAGTCTGTAGAGGTTCGGAGTTGGTCTGGTGGTTTTTGTTGTATGGTTGAAGGTGAGGCGTCGGAGGTGTTGTTGTTGCTTGGGAGAAGCTGGATGAAGATCTGATGATTTGTGTTTTAAAAACACGATTTGTAATCAGTTAATGAATTTTTAGTCAAAAGATTTTTTTCTCCTTGAATTAATTTCGTTTTGTTATCATGCAGAAATTTTTGGATTTGTTGAGATTTGGTGGGATTTGAAGGATTCGTTGTCTGCCGAGGAGAAGATGAAATTGTCTTCTGCAGAGAAGAATTAGTTAGTCAATAGGGTAATTAATATTTAGTCAACAACATTGAATTAGATTAGGTTGCTTTAGACTAAGTTAGAAAAGCTTTACACACGTTTATCAGATTGGAGGGTGATGTAATTAGGGTAATAATTAGGGTAATTAACAAGGGTAATTAGTAAAAGTTAAAAGTGATTAACAAATTGCGTCGCGACGATTACGAATATGATCTCCATTTTCTGATTTGAGTTACGAAAGAAAAATAAAAAATCACTTATTCCAATTGAATCCGTCTTGTTACGGAAATACGTGTATGACGAATTCAGGCCGTTACATTCTACCCTCCTTATAAAAATTCCGTCCTCGGAATTTGGACAAAATGATCTAGTAAACTAAGTTGTAAATATCATGAAATATATAACGTGATATCATAGCATTCAGGAAAACAAAAGATTATGAGTAAGAATACTTACTATTAATATCACCATACTAGATGAATAGATAAGGGTAGCGTTCTTGCATATCGTCTTCACGTTCCCATGTAGATTCTCCAGGTGAGTTGTGTCGCCACATCACTCTCACGAAGTTAACGACTCTATTCCTAAGAGTCTTCTGACGTCGATCCAGAATCTGTACTGGCTGCTGCTCATAGGTAAGATCTGGTCGCACTGCGATCTCTGAGTGGTCAACTACATGAGCAGGATCACTGATATAATGACGTAGCTGGGAGACATGAAACACATCATGCACTCCCTCCAGTGAAGGTGGTAACGCCAGACGATAGGCTACTTCTCCAACTCGTTCCAATATATCGAAGGGTCCAATGAATCTCGGACTGAGCTTTCCTCTTCTTCCAAATCTTATCAATCCCCGGTTAGGAGATATCTTCAGGAATACATGATCTCCAGGTTGAAACTCTAAATGACGACGCTTCGCGTTAGCCCAGTGCTTGTATCGGTCTTGCGCAATGCGAAGTTTGTCTCTGATGGTTCGCACTACGTCAACGGCTTCTACGATCATTTCAGGACCCAAAATTTCTCGATCGCCAATGTCATCCCAGCACAAAGGGGAACGGCATTTTCTTCCATAAAGCGCTGCAAATGGGGCCATGCCAATGCTGGCTTGGTAGCTATTGTTATAGGCAAACTCTACCAGGTGTAGATGATCTTCCCACGAGCCTTTGAAATCCAGCATACATGCTCGTAACATATCTTCCAAAATCTGAATGGTACGCTCTGATTGGCCATCCGTCTGCGGGTGATACGCAGTGCTGAAACTAAGACTGGTACCCAAATTGGATTGCAGACTCTTCCAAAATTGAGATGTAAATCTAGTGTCCCGATCAGAGACAATGCTCACAGGAACTCCATGCAGTCGAACAATCTCCTGCACGATTATTGATTACATCACAACGTATACTAGGAAGAAGTTTTAAAGGTATAGGATAAATTATTACCTCCATGTACTTCTTAGCAAGTATTTCCGTAGATTGTCCCACTCGGAAAGGTATAAAATGTGCTGATTTGGTTAATCGGTCAACGATCACCCAAATCGCATCATTCTGCTTAGTACTCCGAGGTAGTCCAGTCACGAAATCCATAGTGATGTGCTGCCACTTCCATTTCGGAATTGGCAGAGGTTGAAGCAATCCAGCAGTGCGATGATGCTCAGCCTTTACTTGCTGACACACAAGGCACTTGGCGACGCTTCGAGCTACGCTCCTCTTCATACCGTGCCACCAAAAATTCAGACGAAGATCCTTGTACATCTTAGTGCCACCAGGATGAATGGAGTATGGAGAGCTATGTGCTTCATTCATGAGCTCTTCTCGGATATCGCCTGAAGGTACGCAGATTCCGCTACCATATCTCAAAGATCCGTCTTCATGGATAAGAAAATCCGTTCGAAGACCTGCTTCCACTTGCGCTTTGATCTTCTGTAACTTTGCATCTCCAGACTGAGCAGCTTTAATCCGATCCACGATAGTAGACTGGATTTGCATATTCATCCATATTGCTGAAGTCCCGGGCAAAATAACTTCAATCTCCAACTCTCTCATTGCTTGTTGAAGTCTCCATTGAGCTGTAAGAGTCATAATCGCTGGTAAACGGCTTAGTGCATCTGGTACCACATTCACTTTTCCTGGATGATATTGAAGATCAATATCATAATCAGCCATGAGCTCTAACCATCTTCGTTGTCTCATATTGAGCTCCTTCTGGGTGAAGATGTACTTCAAACTTTTATGGTCGGTGAAGATTTTGACTTGCTCGCCCAATAGAAAATGTCTCCAAATCTTTAGGGCAAATATAACTGCAGCTAACTCCATATCATGAGTTGGATAATTCTTCTCGTGAGTCTTCAGTTGTCGGGAAGCATATGCTACAACATGACTATGTTGATGTAGTACGCATCCGAGGCCCTTGCCAGATGCATCACAATATACTTCAAATCCTCCAGTCCTGTCTGGTATAGCCAGAACCGGTGCAGTTGTCAACTTCGCCTTCAATTCTTCAAATGCTTTCTTACATGCCTCGGACCAGATGAACTTGCTATCTTTCCTCGTCAGACGAGTCATAGGCTCAGCAATCTTTGAAAAATCCTTGATGAATCGACGGTAATAACCCGCCAATCCTAGGAAACTTCTGATATCTGATGCTGATCTAGGAGTCGGCCAATTCCTGACTGAGGTAACTTTTTCCGGGTCGACAGAGATACCATCTCCCGATACCACATGCCCGAGGAATGCAATTCGGTTTAGCCAAAATTCACACTTGCTGTACTTGGCATATAACCGATGATGTCGCAAGGTCTGCAATACAATCCGCAGATGCTTGGCATGCTCTTCTTCATTCTTTGAGTAGACCAAAATGTCGTCGATGAAGATCACAACGAACTTATCCAAGAACTCATAGAAAATCAAGTTCATTAGATTCATGAATACTGCTGGGGCGTTAGTCACACCGAATGGCATGACTACGAATTCATAATGCCCATACTTGGTCCGGAATGCAGTCTTCGGAATATCTTCATTTCTGACCTTCATTTGATGATAACCACTTCGGAGATCCAGTTTAGAAAATACTCGCGATCCGCCAAGTTGATCAAAGATGTCGTCAATGCGCGGAAGCGGGTACTTGTTATTTATGGTTACCTTATTCAGTTCTCGGTAATCCACACACATCCTTCTTGACCCATCTTTCTTCTTGACCAATAGAACTGGCGCACCCCAAGGAGATACGCTGGGATATATCAATCCCTTCTGCAACAGTTCGTCGAGTTGTTTCCGAAGTTCTTCCAGTTCAGCAGGAGCCATGCGATAAGGTGCCTTCGAAATCGGTTGAGTGTTCGGCAGAAGGTCGATGGTGAATTCCAAAGCTCGATCAGGTGGTAATCCTGAAATATCTTCATGGAATACATCCTCAAAATCTCGAACCCCTCTAGGCTTCTCGGGTTCGACTAACATTGATGCAATGATCATTTCGTTCGGCTTGGCCCGAAACTTGATAGGTCCAAGTGAACGGTCTCCACTCGCAAATTCAAACACCGGATGGTCAGAGATTTCGAACACTACTTTCTTCTTGTGACAGTCGATGGTAGCGTAGAAATTTCCTAACCATTCCATGCTGAATATTGCATCGAAGTTTGGCATGTCGACTATCATAAAATCTGCAAACAACTCGTGTCCACAGATCACTATAGGGCAAGATCGACAGCCACTAGAAGTTTTCACTACTCCACTCCCGGTAGTGATGTTCCAGCTATTTGGTAGAGGGTCAATACGAATAGAATGATTCTCTACAAATCCTCGGGATATGAAGCAGTGAGAGGCTCCAGAATCAAATAGGGATAGAGCCGGATGAGAGGCTACTAAGGTAACACCTAGAATGTAGGGAAACACCTTAGCAAAGGGAAAATAAATCAAACACACAGATATAAACATATCATAAGCATATAAAAGGAATAGTTTAGGTAATACCTGAGATTAATTGTTCATCAGTCTCGGCCTCAGTGGCAGTCATGGTAAATGCATGTCGCTTCGGCTGGTTCTGCCTCGCCTGCTCATAAGCTCTCTGCTGTGGAGCCAGATGTGGTCCACGTTGATTCGGTCCAGGAGCTCCACGCTGAACAGGTGCAGAAGGTCCAGCAGTCATTGGATTATTGGTGCGGTGAGGGCAGTCCCTGACGGCATGCGCAGATGATCCGCATATCAGGCATTGGTTCAGCAGCTCTCTGCAGTCCTTCTTGAGATGTCCAGTCCGTTTGCAGTGAAAACAGACCATCTGAGGTCGATTATTGACAGGAGCAGCAGGCCTCTTGAATTGAACAGTCTGAGTAGGCCTGAAATTGCCCCTGGGTGGCTCCGGTGGACATCTGCTTCCTTCGATCTGAAGCGCCTTCTTACGCTTCTGAACACGCTCAAAATCCCTGGCAGCGTCCAACACTCCCTGAAGTGTGGTTGGGTTCGTCGCAGACATCGAACCCTGAATATCCAGGTCCAGACCTTGGAGAAATTGATTCGCGCAGTCTTCGGGATCCTCCACCAGGTGTGGAGCAAATCGACTGAGCATAGAGAATTCCGCCTCGTATTCATTAACTGTCCGATTGTCTTGCTTCAGATTGACAAAGCGTTGATGCAGTTCCCTCTTAGCTGCTCGAGGAAAATATTGAGCGTTGAAACGCTCTCGAAACATGGCCCAATTGATGAGCTTAACCAGACGGGCTTCTTCTCTGTCCCACCAGTTTCGTGCATTGCCCGTCAGTTGCTTCTTAGCGACTTCAACCCATCCAGCTTGATCAATACAGGAAAGACTCAGATCGTCTTCCGTACTCCTGGCCCATTCTTCAGCTGCTATCGGCCCTTCTGTTCCCGAGAAGCTCTTCGGGTTCAACTCCCAAAATTGCTTGGCTCCGGGTGTAGCTTGGGGAGGAGGCGGTGGTACAGGTGGCGCAGCTTGTCGTCCTTCCTGAATCAGCTGCTGCTGGATCTCCAGCATGCCTCTCATAACACCCAGGAGTTCGTTGAAGTCGGGATTACCATTCCCATTGACTCCATTCCCATTGCGAGTGTTATACCTTCCTGCCATGCTGTAAATAGAAAAGGTAAACATTTGTGTACAAGTTTATTTAAACGAGCTGGTTAGTAATAATATCAATACTGTTTCTGAAGTGTCTCGCATAGTGCAAAGGAGGAGAGGAGGAGGACCTGCATGGGCCACCACTAAAACCTGTCACGCCCCGCTTCTCATGTAAGGGAGCGAGAACGTGAGCAGGCCCGCTTGTGCTTAAAGCAAGGAAAGAGTACTTTTTTTCCTTCCTTGACTTAAGCTCAATAAGCGTTATTTAATGAGCAGGTCCCTGCACGCGAATGTTTCAGAAATAGCACAGATATTTATTACAAATTTATTCCAGCGTTTTTTTAAGCAAAGTACACAAAGCGACATTAGGCCTAGCATGGCCGTATAACCTGCTGAAAGCAAACACACCTGGAAAGAGCAAATACAACTAAATAAATAAAGACTGCAACGACTTTCTAGTCTTCAGCGGGGAGGACCTTAGCGTCCTCGTAACTCTGATCAGCGGGGTCCACCTCTACGGTATGATCCTCAAAAGCGAGGTCTGCAAAGTAATCAGTCTCTGATCCTAACATATATTTCACAAACACATGAAATATATGTCAGCGAGAAACTTGGCAAGATATTTAAATTAAAAGAATTAAGAAAACCTTGCAAAGGAACAAAAAGTGTTAGTACTTATTTACAAAAAAGTGCAAAAAGGAAAGTATGAGCGGTAGTTCACATATTATAAATGATAAGTGCAGAAAGAGAAACATAACATATATGAAATTGCAGTTCAAGAAGTAAAGCAAGTTGTCTGTTTCATTTATTGTGCTAGTGATATGTCCCTGTCCGGGTTGGTAGTATGCACTTGATGCACCCTATCATCGGGGGTTTACCGTGACGCCTTCTTGCTTGCCTCCATTGGTGTGGTTATGGAGGGAGCCGTAAGGTGGTCAAGCTACATCTACGAACCCTACTACTAAGGACCAACCCCACCCAAGTGTCATAACCAGTCACCGACTAGTTTCATTCTCCATCTGTAATCGATGGGTTCTCGATGTAATTCGAGGGTTGTATCATCCCTTCTGTCCCGTTTTGGTTCAATTAAAAAATATACAGAGAAAGTTGTTCTTTCATCAAGGGATCATTAGCATGCAATGTCCGTTTTTAATCAGTTACAACAATTGAAGTATGAGCACGTTAAAAATAATATTTGCACTAGTTTTAGCAGATGTCCCAAATTCAAATACAATAAATACTTGCCTTGACGTGAGTGTCCAGGTGGTGGTGACGTGCGGCACGTTTTATCTGCGTCAAATAGGCTAGTGGTCAACAACTAGTGGTTATCAATTAGACTAAAAGTAACACTTAATACCATTAACTTAATACTAATTTAACTTAGCTACCTATCTAATAATTTTAACTTAATTAACTAAGTTTAAAAAAAATCAGTTTCTAACAAACTTTAATAATAGCTTAATAAAAACTTATAAAATTATAATAACTTAATAAATGTTATAATATAATAATAATAATAATATAATAAACCCACTTACTTTACTACCCCCCCCCCTCCCTCGTTACTCTCCCTCTCTCTCTTTTCTCCCTTCTTCTGTTCTTCATTCGTTTTTTATTTATTTTTTTGTTCGTTTGATCACAGGGCAGCAAGCACCCATCGCAAGGGGAGAGGGAAAGATTTACAGCGGGGAGGAGAGGCTTACGGCGCAGATCGGGGCGGGGCTTACGCCAGCGGCGGCTAGGGCTGGGCGGCCGGCGACTCGGGGATCGAGGGCGGCGGGGCTTTCGAAGGCGGCGGCGGCGTGGATCCGGGAACGGCGCAGGCAGATCCGAGGCACGGTGATCCGGGGCTGTGCGCGGTGCAAATCGGAGGTTGGGGCGCGATCGAGGATGGCGACGGCAAAATGGGCACTGGTCAAGATCTGGGGGAACGGCCACGGCTGATCGGGGGTGATGATTTGGGTTGATTTTTGGAGTTCCAACTTGGGGTTCAATTGGTTGATTTTGGGGTTTTCATTTCTGATTTGTTTTGGGTCGTAAGGGGATGGTGGAGGCAGATTGTTGAAGAGGGGAGGAAGAAAGGAGTCTGTAGAGGTTCGGAGTTGGTCTGGTGGTTTTTGTTGTATGGTTGAAGGTGAGGCGTCGGAGGTGTTGTTGTTGCTTGGTAGAAGCTGGATGAAGATCTGATGATTTGTGTTTTAAAAACACGATTTGTAATCAGTTAATGAATTTTTAGTCAAAAGATTTTTTCTCCTTGAATTAATTTCGTTTTGTTATCATGCAGAAATTTTTGGATTTGTTGAGATTTGGTGGGATTTGAAGGATTCGTTGTCTGCCGAGGAGAAGATGAAATTGTCTTCTGCAGAGAAGAATTAGTTAGTCAATAGGGTAATTAATATTTAGTCAACAACATTGAATTAGATTAGGTTGCTTTAGACTAAGTTAGAAAAGCTTTACACACGTTTATCAGATTGGAGGGTGATGTAATTAGGGTAATAATTAGGGTAATTAACAAGGGTAATTAGTAAAAGTTAAAAGTGATTAACAAATTGCGTCGCGACGATTACGAATATGATCTCCATTTTCTGATTTGAGTTACGAAAGAAAAATAAAAAATCACTTATTCCTATTGAATCCGTCTTGTTACGGAAATACGTGTATGACGAATTCAGGCTGTTACACCATCCTTGAACTTATAAGTTGAGAATATTTGTGGGCCATTCTATACGGTTACTTGAAGTGGTCAATAACATTTTATAAAGTTCATTGATGACTTTTCAAATATAACTACATATATCTCATGAAAGCACGTAAGATTGCAGGTTATATTCTTAATAAAGTTTCAACAAAAGCATTTGCATCACTTGCATGTTTGAGATGTCCAGCTAAGATTAGGCCTCATAAGCCTAATAAAAGGAAAGTGGACACAAGGACAGTGATTTGCTACTTTGTTGAATACTTTAAAAAAGGATCCATAAGGTACACTTTTATTCCCACAATTAAGCAAATATACGAACATGGAAATGCCAGTTCTTTGAGGATGCCGAGTTTGCAGGGGAAGATACAGTTGATGATATTTTCTTTTGTCACGCCACGCTTCCCTAAAATGGAGGCGAGACGTGAGAAGGTCCACTCAGACTTGGAGCTGTGAGGCTCCAGTCTGTAAAGCGTTTGGATTTAAACCGAGTAGAGGTCCCTGCAAGTGCGATACGGAACAAAAATAATAATAAAGAAAGAGACATAAAATAACCAATCTCAGAATGTCCATAACAAATTTCAACATCCCAGAAAAGCCACCATGCTAAAAGAAAAGAGTCTAAAAGGCCCTAGCATGGCCAACAAAAGTAAACAACGTACAGAAAGAAAGGTCTACTCACCAACAACCTAACAACAGACTAAGCAAAGTAACGACAAAGGAAAACTATACGACTGGTTGCCGGTGTCCTCGTACTCCACGTCAGCTGTGGACCCAGGCTCAATGTCCACGTACTCCTCGTCCTCAGCAACGGACTCTGGCTCAGCAACTAACATGCGACACCCAAAGAGACGAGGGCGCATGTCAGCAAAGTCTACAAAGACTTTGTGCAAGGAAACTAAAAGGAAAGTAAAGCAACCTAGCAGTTCTAAAAAGTGCGATGACATGGCATTTTACTGAATGGATGCAACAATTAAATAAATGAGACAAGTATGACATGGCAGCAAGCTTAACAAGGCACAAGTACATCAAGGTATGGGTAGCGAAGCTACTAAACAACACATGGAATTCACAAGTCAAGTAAACACGTCGTGCTCAGAGATTACGCCTTTTGGCTAGAGTGGTTGTACGGGCCAACTCCTAAGCTCAAGTGATCGCTTATCCCTACCCCTCCACGTGTATCGAGCCAGGGCTTTACCCCCGAACATGGAATGCTCGCTTCTGGATCACGAGCCAGGAAGTGTATTTGGCATAGGGTTGTGCCTGCAACGCAGGTGCCTAGCCTGAACAAGGATGTACAAGTATAGTAGCGTGTGCTACGAATGCGACACTCAAACATAGATGACATGGCATGGCAAGTTGTAATTTAAATGCGTACAGGTAAGGAATTTAAACGTGACAGGCAGAGTACAAGTAAAAGAAAAAGCATGCAGTTACGGAAATTAAACGTGACAGGCAGATATGCAAGAATGGCATGGCAGGGTGACAGATCTAGCTTCGTTGTCAAGCTAGATCTTAAAGTTGCGCCTAGACAGCTATCATTTCACTGTCTAGTCTCTTTTACGCTAAAAACAAGAAAGTGGCCTAAAACATGGCCTAAAGCAAAAGTTGGCAAGTCACTTGCCTGAATTCAAACGTCCAGCAAATATCGTTGAACCAGTCCAGTCTACCTATGTTCTCGGATCCACCAGCCTACAGTCCCAATTTAAGTTATCTTCATTAGTGAATTATCAGACAACCAAAAACCCGATTTTTATCTTGTTTAACAGGGATGGGTTGGGGGTCTTAAGTGTTCAGAAATTTACCCTTACACGACGCGAGAGCTACACTGGCGTCGGATAGCGACGCCAGGGGTTGGAATAAAAGAGCGCTCCAAATCCAGATTCCAATTAAGATTCCACGCTCGCCAATTCTCGAGCAGCGTCCAGATCAGCGATCAAGATTCCAACAGCGAGTAGGGTGTCGGTAGGCGTTTCTACGGCTTCCGGGAAGCCGTATCAACTAACCGAAACGAACGGTCTGACGCACGCAAGGTCTACAACGTTGAGCGTCGTAGGAGACGATCGTGACGTCGGAAAACACTCCTAGGAGTGGTAGAGGACTGTCGGAAGGTCCCAACAGCGAGAGGGGATGGCGAAGAGGTGATACGACGCGTCGGGACGTCGTTAGAGCACGGAACAGCGAGAGCTCGCTGTTTTGAAGCAACGGCGGCTTACGGGAGCGTCGAACGTCGCTGAGACACGATGGGGGTCGCAGAACAGCGTTGCCGCGCGAGGAAGCCGATGTTCGCGTGAAAACGGCGGCCACGGAGTTGTCAACAGCGGTAGGGAGGCTATGGTGAGTGCTAGACGGCGAGGGGATGCCGCTGGGGGTCGGAGGCACGTCGGAGGGGGTCGGACGTGCGGGACAGCGCTGCCGCGCGCTGTTGCAGCAAGCTGCGGCTGTTGCAGCAGAAACGGTTGGCTTGCTGCGGATGCCCGGCGGGCTAGGCGAAGCTAGGGGTGGAGAGGCGATGGGGCGAGGTCGGAGGAAGGTTTGGGATCGCTGGAGGGGCCGCTGGGCGCTTGGTGGCACCGCTGCAGCGCTGGGGCGTCGCCGCTGCAACAGGGGGGTCGCACAACAGCACGGGGTTTGGGTGCCTGGCCGAACAGAGGCCGCTGCTGTCGCTTGGCAGCGAACTCCGACGAGGGGGTCCGATCACCGGCGCTTGGTGATGGTGAGTGCGAGGTGAAGGGTAGGAGCGGCGTTGCACGATAGAGGTTCGTGGGTTTCTTGTTGTGCGATGACGGCGTGCGAGGTGAAGGGAGATGTTGTGCGATGACGGCACTTAGTGGGTTTCTTGTTGAGTGCGTGGGTTTCCCAAGAGGTGGCGGCTGTCAATTGATTTCTGGGAAAAGTTTTAACCTATGTTGTTTTATTAATAGAGGAGGGGCACAGCACGTGAGGGCCAACTAATATTAGGACTTGGTCTAGGGTTAAGGAATTAGATTGTTATTATAAAGATGTTGTTATAACTATTATTAAAACAATGACTCTCACCCTCTCACCCTCTCTCCCTCTCTCTTGCGTGGGTGGCGTGGCCCAAGTGGTAAATAAGGATGGACTAAGTCAAATTCTGATGTAAGTTTTATTAATCAATAATTAGGTATTAATCTAGGTAAAACTTAGGGTTAAAAATATAATAGGTTGGGTCAAAAGTGCACATAGGTCAAACGAAAACCAAAAATCGTGAAATAAATACCAGGGCAACCGGGACAACGAGAGAAAGAAAACTAAGGAGACGGATCACAATTTCGACGACGGAAAACAAAATTAAAAATAAAAAGGCCTCGCGACCAAAGTGAAAATCGTGACGTCTCATCCAACAAGGTCAAGTCGTGAGAGAACGACCCGTGAAATGACGATCCAAATTAGTGCCACAATTTAATACTCTCCGAGAGGGTCACAACGGCATATCACACTATAGGGTTCGGTTACAGACAAAGCCTAAAATAAATACGTGCACGAACAAGACTACGTGCACGTAGAGCGTATAAAGGATACGGGGTCCAAGGCGAATTCCAAATTGGGCACACGTCGGGGGGTCGGCTTGCTAAGGATGCAACAAATGTGCTACGGCCCTATCAACTCAACAACACGACTCACATACAAGGCAACAAAACCATTCAGATACCCGAACTTGCTATACGCACCGCCGTATAACGAATAGTGAGTACTGGCCGTTACATCCTACCCACCTTAGAATAAAATCCGTCCTCGGACTTTCATACTATAAATATAACTATAGCCAGACTGTAGCTATCCCAATCACATCACACTATAATTCAACCAGGTATAGTCATTACTAGCGCTTATATATATGCACTAGGTAGTCAGACAATAACTCTACTAACATGTATATATATATTCAAGCACATTATACACTTATACCTATCACAGTCATCCATACTCATACATGTATTCCAATCATCATATAATCACGTACATCCCTACATAACTATTAATCACGTATTACATACTACGGTTCACATACTCACAACCAATTAAATAGTTCACACCGGCAAATACCATCGTAATACTCCACGTCAGGTAACTACCTGTGAACAAAATAATAAGGATACACTACTCCATATATCTCCTAGTGTACATCCAATAACCACACATCAACACATGTAGTCACACCATACCATTATTAAATCAAGTTTACTATATCTAATATACATTCACCACTCCTATAATGTTCACTATTATATAGTCATTCAAACGCATGCAAATATTTCACCATATATCACATCACACACGGTCATGTAACTATATTCACGATACGCCACTCATACCATAGTCACCAATACTTATAACTAAGCATATACTTACCCGTGCATGGTGCACACCCACACACACTAACATTTCATTCATATACTCCAATCATACCACTAGATACTCAGCACATCTACACACCTAGTTCAACTAGCACACATACGTTCACACAGGCAAGTACTTAGTAAATAACTATACCACAAACACCTATAACTATATACTGGTATAGCGACCCACAATCATGTGCGTAACACAACCAGGCACAAAGAATCCTATCACTATACATACATCATCCATCGCTATATTCACGGTACTACATGCAAATCACAAACATACGTAACAATATACTTAGAGTATACCCACTCAAGCTTGAGTGAGACTCAAAACACATATTAGAATACTCTATATACGTAACACGGTATCTATACCTATACCAATACCACTCCAATGTATACACACATCTACCAATATAACCACATACATTCTATAATGTCAATTACACTTAATATTTAGTCAGGTAACACCCACATAGTTCAATCACTTTATATACCATAATAATATTACAGATATCAGCACACGTATAATTATAATACCCTCCCTAATACATGCATTCACCGTATAGTCACACACATGTAACACATATATTCACACCATATCCATCTACCTATAACTAGTATACCAGCACATCTACTTATCCATACATAAATAAGATATGCATTAGTCGTGTATGCCTCATGGTATACACGCATACAACATCCCGTAAAAGCAAGCAATACCAATCAAAATCATAATCCTACTACCATATGTATATCACATATATACTCATGCAACAAATACATAACAACTTACGTCTAAGCACAATACATATCTACGTACAAGCGCACACTCATACGTACTAACATATAGGTCATATAATAGGCTTACTCACTTAACTATAGCTACACCTATTATCATTACACCTAATATACACAAAACTTACTAATATATATATACAGACATTCCTAAAGTGTTATAGCTACCCACACATATATAACTAACATCACCATATATACAACTTCACACGTATATCACGAATAACACTGATTATACATACTTAATACAAGAGTCAGTTATTAATACCCTAAGGGTAGCACGCTCATACGGGTCCACCCACTCCACCTATAAGCATGCACCACAACGACATAACAACTTATACTAATGGGCCCACCAAACTATACTAAGGTTGTCACAGGCATCAGCAAGCACTAATGGCCAAACAATAGGAAGGAAATCGAAGCCAAAAGCGTAACAAAGGAAAGATCGAAAAGCACGAGTTTAGATAGGACGAAGATAAGGAGACAGCTTGGTTAGGCGGATCAGGGGTATAATTGTGAATGTTTAGGTGGAAAAGGAAGATGTAATGATACTCTTATATGATACAGGAAAATAGGGCGTGAAGATATAAGTTAAAATACGAAGAGTACAAAACCGGTCGTACCCCAAAAGTTGGAGTCCTCAATGCATAGAAAAATATTGGTGGTCGATAAAATGAGTTGTTCGAATAAGCTTGAGTCGTATATACATAATAAGAAAATTGGTTTATTAGCTTATTGAAAATCATTATAAGGAAGAATAAAACATTCACACGAACATTAAGAACATAGGTTAGAAAATATTATACGGCAGTAATTTAATATAATTTCGGCAAAATTTCAAAACTTAAGAATGAATTTAAATTAACTGAAGTGCAGAAAATTTAAGCTCATGCTAAAAGTTTCCAAGTCTTAAAATTGGAAAGAAATTTCAAATAAATAATATTGAAAATAATTTTAAAGAAACCCAGATTTGCCAAACGAACTGATTTACACCAAAAATCTTAAAGTACGAGTACTACGAACCTAGAACTGATATATATAAAAATAATTGAAGTTCTATTTATCTTGGAAGATATTTTAAAGTATATACGGTAATTGGCTAAAATGAATTTCGTAGTTTAGAAAAGATGGTATATCAAATTATCAAAATAGTAATAAAGTTTTTTTTATACCGAAATGCGAAAAAAGTATATTAGAAAATAGTTACGAGTTAGTAATTAAAATTACAACCAATAGACTTCAAAATCTACAAGGAATTTTGTCTCAATCGAAAAGTGAGAAATTTAAATACATACGTAGAGGGTTTAAAACAAAATTTAAACTTAGCGAAAACTTTTAATAAGGGAAATCGAAAAATAATTTTAAAAGAATCAAGCTTTGCGAAGGAGGACATTCGAAAGATCAACGATTGTCAAAATGTGGTGGTCATGTGAATCGAGGCAAGGAATTGGTCGCATGATCGAAACTTAAACACGCCTAGGATATGACTCGGGAAAATCTACGGGAAACTCCTACGGTCGACTAGCTAAAGATTAGGAAACTTAGCGCTAAGACTTCCTAAGTAACTAGACTGTAATGAACTGCGCCCGGCTTTGCCCGAAATCGATGAACCCAAGCGAACGACTAAAGAATTTCTAGAAGTCTGATATGGTCAGAGCTAGGCAAGAACCACTAAGGTAACTCCTAAGACGATTATATCAATTCCTAGCAAGGAGTCTAGCTAATAATCTGGGACCTCTAACTAGCAAGCACAGACGTTTAACTAAGCCTTACTATAGTCCTGATCTAATGGATTCCCTACTAAGCTGAGACAGATGTTCGGGCAACACGTCTACCAGCCACCTAAGACATAGGAAACGATAAAAATTAGACTCAGGGCTTATGATTTGGATGTTTTAATTTATTTAATGGACATTCTATAATTATTATCGTTGTTCCAATAATCCGCAGTTGCAAGAGGACCTGTATGGGCCACCAACAAAACATGTCACGACCCGCTTCCCTAAAATGGAGGCGAGACGTGAGAAGGTCCGCTCAGACTTGGAGCTGTGAGGCTCTAGTCAGTAAAGCGTCTGGATTCAAACCGAGTAGAGGTCCCTGCAAGTGCGATACGGAACAAAAATAATAATAAAGAAAGAGACATAAAATAACCAATCTCAGAATGTCCATAACAAATTTCAACATCCCAGAAAAGCCACCATGCTAAAAGAAAAGAGTCTAAAAGGCCCTAGCATGGCCAACGAAAGTAAACAACGTACAGAAAGAAAGGTGCTACTCACCAACAACCTAACAACAGACTAAGCAAAGTAACGACGAAGGAAAACTCTACGACTGGTCGTCGGTGTCCTCGTACTCCACGTCAGCTGTGGACCCAGGCTCAATGTCCACGTACTCCTCGTCCTCAGCAACGGACTCTGGCTCAGCAACTAACATGCGACACCCAAAGAGACGAGGACGCATGTCAGTAAAGTCTATGACGCCCCCCGGCTTCTGCTATGCTAGATGTGTGCAATGATAAGATCGGGGGCGTGAGATTTAAATATTTGTAACCGCAAGCGCACGGTGTTGTAGTGTGACTTGGGGGTCGAACTCAGGGAGGCGTGGATGTGCTTGTGTCAAAGAGGATCAAATTCACCCCATGGGCGAGCTAGCCCGGATCAAATGAGGGTTTGTCACGGTAAATAGAAAGCAAGGTATAGACAATATAAAGGAAAAACTCGGGACTTTGGTTTCCACCCTATCGAGCGACTCTCGCCGATACGGCCTACAGGTAGGATAACGATCGAAATTAGGGTCTAATCGTGAGACGTTGCCTCTAAGAGTGGTACCGGCATCCCATGGGCCCGATATTCCGGTCGGTGCCCAGGATGATACACCGGACTTCTCGGGTTCGACCAGTGGGCACTCCCGTGTCCATTAACACTGATCGACTCCAGGAGCACTAAGCTCGTAACGATAACTCCCAATGTCTCATCCTGCCGCTCCCGCGTGCTAGGATTCGACATCTACGCTAAGGGCGTGAGCTATGGCTAGGGAGTCAACCGCCAAGTTTATTACCCCTTGGCCCGACGGTCAAAGGCGGTCTTTTTCCCGTCGATGACAATGAAACACCCCGCGTAACCATTAGATTCCTAATCCCTATCGATTTCCTAACCCTATGGATGCATCGGGGAGAACCCACGAATGGGTTTCCACCAAAATCCCGGATTCGGGAACTACTCACACATATTTAGGAAAAAGCGATCTAAACAGAAATCGACTGTAAAAATCATGATCCGACAATAGAAATGCAATGGTAGTAAAGCAATTAAGATAATACTAAAGTTTCACAAAGATCTGAAAACTTACAAAAACTAGGAAATTACAGCCGTCACAAAATGAAGAAAACAGCAAAAAATAACCAACTCCCGAATCTGGGAAACCTAGGGTTCTATATATAGAAAACGACATCACCCGATCGGTTGACAAGTCAACCGATCGGGTGAACCGCTTCACAGAATTACAGCGCGATGCGGAACTTCACCCGGTCAGGATGAACCGGTCAGTTGAAACATGGACGCGGTCGGTTGGATCTTGGTGCCGACCGGGTAAGGAGACCGGTTGGATCTTCGTGTCTTGGCTTTTGAAATTCGGCTACAGGTGAACTGATCGGGTGAAGGTCACCCGATCGGTTGGAAATCAGCTTCAAATTCCAGAGACTTTGAGCTTTTGACCCGGTCACTGAACCGACCGGGTGACTTCTCGTGAGCTCCAAGCTGCGTCCGGGTGGTGCACGCGTGCATCACCCGATCGGTTGACAATGACCAACCGATCGGGTGAGGGGCTGAAAGATGCAATCTTCGTCGTTTGACCCCCTGGATCACGCGTGACTCCTCCCGTTGCTCCGGGGACTTGCGATATCATCGTTTTATGCCCCATATGCCAGTAAACTCCTGAAAAATACGGAAAACACGGAAAAGTGAAAGAAAACAAGAAAACACGAGAAAACGAATATAAGACGGCGGTAAAATACAAAAAAACACGGAAGAAAACGTGCGCAAATATACGAAATATAAACGCACGTCAAAATCCCCCAAGCTGAACTCTTCCTCGTCCTCGAGGAAGACGAGTGAGAGTAGGAGCTCGGAGAGGGAAAATAAAGAGAAAGAAAGAAAAAGAAAACTCTATATCCTATTTCGCCCGTCAGGGCCAACAAAATCAAAAACCACACACCAAGCAAGAAAACGCCAAATCACATCACTAAACCAAGGAGTACGAGTCCAGACAAGTGCCGTGGGCCCACGTGGTGAAGCGCGAGTGAGTGTGGTCGTGCGCTAGCAGTCCGTGTCACTATCTACGATGTGCGATAAAGCTCGATATACACAAATCCAGGAAATGACCCAAATATCGATTCGAATTGAATAAAGCGGTGAATATATAGTTCAAGCATGCATGAGAATAGAGAGAGAATCGAAACATATCATGCGTCAGGGGCTCCACAACTAGGGTTAAGGAAATCACCACACTAAAGCCTAGATAATAGCTAAAAAGTTCCTAAGCCAAGTGTTTTCGAAACCGATGGGGGTTGAGATGATGTGGAGAAGAACACTCGGTGCAAATTCTCGCCTTCCCTTTATTCTCGACAAGTAGGAAAAAATATTCACACGGGAATTTTTTTGGGTTTTGGGTATTTGTATTTTTTGGATTTTTTGCTATACAATTTTTTTTCTTTCTTTCATTTCTTTCTTTTCTTTTCTCTTCTTTTTGGGTTTTTCTTTTCTTTTCTCCTTTTTTTTGGATTTTTGGATATTGGGGTATATACATGTGTACTCTCCCAAGTGGGAGAACGGTACACGACGAGGGGATTTGCACCAAGTAAAATAAAAATGAAATCGGATTCTAAACACTTGGGCAAAGGAGATATTTCTCGCTAATCAGAGCATAGGCTAAATGGGTTATCCTAGTCCTTGTTTGTGGAATCCCGACACATGCGAAATGAAGCATACGATATATATATAATCATGCATACAGAAACAGGCAAGAGAAGCAAATACCGCATTACTCATATCGACGCGTGATAATCTAGGGGGTCATTACTGGACCGGTATATAAAGTAAAATCACAAAGCAGAAGCACACCAAACAGCTAGGCACGACGCACGACTCACAAAAAGCTAAGTGGACCCACGATGCGTGAAATGCAAGAGGACTCGATATCCTAGGGTTAGTGAGTATGATTATCGATGCTATGCTAGGTGTGTGTGATTTTGTGGCAATTCATCATATGGGGTCATCTCTAGGAGAAAGAGATAAAAAGAAGAAAAGAAAAAATAAGAACACTATGAAAACGACGCAAAAACGAAAAAGAAAGACTCAAACGACGCACAAAGGGAGAGTAGGCCGGGTTGGAGTTGGTTCGTGGTGGAAAAGGCGCATTCCCTGTAGGATTGTAGAATAATGCGCTCGCCTGATCCAACGGCGGTGAGATGTCACCACCGTCGAACTCTCCAAAAACTTCGGACCCTACCGCAGCAATCTGTTGTGAACCGGTGCCACCGGCGCCTACCATCAATGCGGAGATCTGGGTCGATAGCAAATCAAACTTGCTTGACAATTTGTCGACGTCCTCGACTCTATGGATGCCCCCAGATCTAGGTGTGGCCCTCTCGTCACACCACCGCTCATTGTTAGATGCCATATTTTCAAGAATCTGTCCGGCATCTTCTTCGCTTCTCGACATAAAGGACCCTCCAGCCGCGGCGTCCATGGAAGATTTTAAATCGTCCCTCAACCCATTATAAAACAGATTTATGATCTGTCACTTGGGGAGCTCATGGTGGGGGACATCTTCTCTGCATCTCCTTGTATCTCGTCCAAGCTTCATGCAAGGACTCGTGGCTGGCCTGGGAAAAGGAGGAGATCTCACTCCTCAGCTTCATGGTCTTCCCCGGGGGAAAGAACTTCGTCAGGAAAGCATTTGAGAGCTTCTCCCAGGTGTTGAATGTATTCGGGCCCTTCCCCCTAAGCCACAGCTTGGCCTTATCTCTCAAGGAGAAGGGGAACAGCTTCAGTCGGATCACCTCAATTGTGACACCGTTAATCCGGAAGGTGTCACATTTCTCCAAGAATGAGTCTAAATGCTCAATCGGGCTCTCCATGGGTGTACCCGAAAATTGATCCTGCTGGATCCACGTCACCAAAGATGGCTTAAGCTCGAAGCTTTCGGCCGTAATAGCTGGAGGACGGATGGCGGAGGTGGACTCGATAGATGGCATCGAGTACTCCAGCAGGGATTTGTGAGGCGGAGTGTTCTCCCCCATTGTTTCAGGATCCTCTCTTCTTCGCTTCTCGGCGGCCAAATGCCTTAGGGTGGCGTTTATCTCTGGATCAACGGTAATCAAGTCGTCGAGACTTCTTGAACTCCTGCGCATTAAAAACAACAAACACCCGTGAAGCGAAAAGTGAGAAAGAAACAAATAAGGTTAGAAATAAAAATAAAAATAAGAATAAGAATAAGAAAATAAAAAGGAAAAAGAAGAATGCGAAAATTATCGCGAGGTAGGGATGTGAGCTAGACACTAGGGTTCATGAAATCCTAAAATAACAAGCATGTTGCCTCCCCGGCAACGACGCCATAAAGCTTGACGCCCCCGGCTTCTGCTATACTATATGTGTGCAATGATAAGATCGGGGGCGTGAGATTTAAATATTTGTAACCGCAAGCGCACGTTGTTGTAGTGTGGCTTGGGGGTCGAACTCAGGGAGGCGTGGATGTGCTTGTGTCAAAGAGGATCAAATTCACCCCATGGGCGAGCTAGCCCGGATCAAATGAGGGTTTGTCACGGTAAATAGAAAGCAAGGTATAGACAATATAAAGGAAAACCTCGGGACTTTGGTTTCCACCCTATCCAGCGACTCTCGCCGATACAGCCTACGGGTAGGATAGCGATCGGAATTAGGGTCTAATGGTGAGACGTTGCCTCTAAGAGTGGTACCGGCATCCCATGGGCCCGATATTCCGGTCGGTGCCCAGGATGATATACCGGACTTCCCGGGTTTAACCAGTGGGCACTCCCGTGTCCATTAACACTGATCGACTCCGGGAGCACTAAGATCGCAACGATAACTCCCAATGTCTCATCATGCCGCTCCCGCGCGCTAGGATTCGACATCTACGCTAAGGGCGTGAGCTATGGCTAGGGAGTCAACCGCCAAGTTTATTCCCCCTTGGCCCGACGGTCAAAGGCGGTCTTTTTCCCACCAATGACAATGAAACACCCCGCGTAACCGTTAGATTCCTAATCCCTATCGATTTCCTAACCCTATGGATGCATCGGGGAGAACCCACGAAGGGGTTTCCACCAAAATCCCGGATTCGGGAACTACTCACACATATTTAGGAAAAAGCGATCTAAACAGAAATCGACTGTAAAAATCATGATCCGACAATAGAAATGCAATGGTAGTAAAGCAATTAAGATAATACTAAAGTTTCACAAAGATCTGAAAACTTACAAAAACTGGGAAATTACAGCCGTCACAAAATGAAGAAAACGGCAAAAAATAACCAACTCCCGAATCTGGGAAACCTAGGGTTCTTTATATAGAAAACGACATCACCCGATCGGTTAACAAGTCAACCGATCGGGTGAACCGCTTCACAGAATTACAGCACGATGCGGAACTTCACCCGGTCAGGATGAACCGGTCGGTTGAAACATGGATGCGGTCGGTTGGATCTTGGTGCCGACCGGGTGAGGAGACCGGTTGGATCTTCGTGTCTTGGCTTTTGAAATTCGGCTACAGGTGAACCGATCGGGTGAAGGTCACCCGATCGGTTGGAAATCAGCTTCGAATTCCAGAGACTTTGAGCTTTTGACCCGGTCACTGAACTGACCGGGTGACTTCTCGTGAGCTCCAAGCTGCGTCCGGGTGGTGCACACGTGCATCACCCGATCGGTTGACAATGACCAACCGATCGGGTGAGGGGCTGAAAGATGAAATCTTCGTCGTTTGACCCCCTGGATCACGCGTGACTCCTCCCGTTGCTCCGGGGACTTGCGATATCATCGTTTTATGCCCCCATATGCCAGTAAACTCCTGAAAAATACGAAAAACACGGAAAAGTGAAAGAAAACAAGAAAACACGAGAAAACGAATATAAGACGGTGGTAAAATACAGAAAAACACGGAAGAAAACGTGCGCAAATATACGAAATATAAACGCACGTCAGTCTACAAAGACTTTGTGCAAGGAAACTAAAAGGAAAGTAAAGCAACCTAGCAGTTCTAAAAAGTGTGATGACATGGCATTTTACTGAATGGATGCAACAATTAAATAAATGCGACAAATATGACATGGCAGCAAGTTTAACAAGGCACAAGTACATCAAGGCATGGGTAGCGAAGCTACTAAACAACGCATGGAATTCACAAGTCAAGTAAAATGGTCGTGCTCAGAGATTACGCCTTTTCGCTAGAGTGGCTGTACGGGCCAACTCCTAAGCTCAAGTGATCGCTTATCCCTACCCCTCCACGTGTATCGAGCCAGGGCTTTACCCCCGAACATGGAATGCTCGCTTCTGGATCATGAGCCAGGAAGTGTATTTGGCATAGGGTTGTGCCTGCAACGCAGGTGCCTAGCCTGAACAAGGATGTACAAGTATAGTAGCGTGTGCTACAAATGTGACACTCAAACATGGATGACATGGCATGGCAAGTTGTAATTTAAATGCGTACAGGTAAGGAATTTAAACGTGACAGGCAGAGTACAAGTAAAAGAAAAAGCGTGCAGTTACGGAAATTAAACGTGACAGGCAGATATGCAAGAATAGCATGGCAGGGTGACAGATCTAGCTTCATTGTCAAGCTAGATCTTAAAGTTACGCCTAGACAGCTATCATTTCACTGTCTAGTCTCTTTTACGCTAAAAACAAGGAAGTGGCCTAAAACATGGCCTAAAGCAAAAGTTGGCAAGTTTCACTTGCCTGAATTCAAACGTCCAGGAAAATATCATCGAACCAGTCCAGTCTACCTATGTTCTCGGATCCACCAGCCTACAGTCCCAATTTAAGTTATCTTCATTAGTGAATTATCAGACAATCAAAAAACCGATTTTTATCTTGTTTAACAGGGATGGGTTGGGGGTCCTAAGTGTTCAGAAATTTACCCTTACACGACGCGAGAGCTACACTGGCGTCGGGTAGCGACGCCAGGGGTTGGAATAAAAGAACGCGCTCCAAATCCAGATTCCAATTAAGATTCCACGCTCGCCAATTCTCGGGCAGCGTCCAGATCAGCGATCAAGATTCCAACAGCGAGTAGGGTGCCGGTAGGCGTTTCTACGGCTTCCGGGAAGCCGTATCAACTAACCAGAACGAACGGTCTGACGCACGCAAGGTCTACGACGTTGAGCGTCGTAGGAGACGATCGTGACATCGGAAAACACTCCTAGAAGTGGTAGAGGACTGTCGGAAGGTCCCAACAGCGAGAGGGGACGGCGAAGAGGCGATACGACGCGTCGGGACGTCGTTAGAGCACGGAACAGCGAGAGCTCGCTGTTTTGAAGCAATGGCGGCTTGCGAGAGCGTCGAACGTCGCTGTGACACGATGGGGGTCGCAGAACAGCGTTGCCGTGCGAGGAAGCCGATGTTCGCGTGAAAATGACGGCCACGGAGTTGTCAACGGTGGGAGGGAGGCTGTGGTGAGTGCTAGACGACGAGGGGATGCCGCTGGGGGTCGGAGGCACGTCGGAGTGGGTCGGAGGCATGCCGGAGTGGGTCGGAGGCACGCCGGAGTGGGTCAGACGTGCGGGACGGCACTGCCGCGCGCTGCGGCTGTTGCAGCGGAAACGGGTGGCTTGCTGCGGATGCCCGGCGGGCTAGGCGGAGCTAGGGGCGGAGAGGCGACGGGGCGAGGTCGGTGGAATGTTTGGGATCGCCAGAGGGGCCGCTGGGCGCTTGGCGGTGCCGCTGCAGCGCTGGGGCGTCGCCGGTGCAACAGGGGGGGTCGCACAACAGCGCGGGGTTTGGGTGCCTGGCCGAACAGAGGCCGCTGCTGTCGCTTGGCAGCGAACTCCGATGAGGGGGCCAGATCGCCGGCGCTTGGTGATGGTGCGTGCGAGGTGAAGGGTAGGAGCGGCGTTGCGAGATAGAGGTTCGTGGGTTTCTTGTTGTGCGATGACGGCGTGCGAGGTGAAGGGAGATGCTGTGCGATGACGTCGCTGCGTGGGTTTCTTGTTGTGTGCGTGGGTTTCCCAAGAGGTGGTGGCTGTCGATTGATTTCTGGGAAAAGTTTTAACCTAGGTTGTTTTATTAATAGAGGAGGGGCACAGCACGTGAGGGCCAACTAATATTAGGACTTGGTCTAGGGTTAAGGAATTAGATTGTTATTATAAAGATGTTGTTATAACTATTATTAAAACAAGGACTCTCACCCTCTCTCCCTCTCTCTTGTGTGGGTGGCGTGGCCCAAGTGGTAAATAAGGATGGACTAAGTCAAATTCTGATGTAAGTTTTATTAATCAATAATTAGGGATTAATCTAGGTAAAACTTAGGGTTAAAAATATAATAGGTTGGGTCAAAAGTGCACATAGGTCAAACGAAACCCAAAAATCGTGAAATAAATACTGGGGCGACCGGGACAACGAGAGAAAGAAAACTAAGGAGACGGATCACAATTTCGACGACGAAAAACGAAATTAAAAATAAAAAGGCCTCGTGACCAAAGTGAAAATCGTGACGTCTCATCCAACAAGGTCAAGTCGTGAGAGAACGACCCGTGAAATGACGATCCAAATTAGTGCCACAATTTAATACTCTCCGAGAGGGTCACAACGGCATATCACACTATAGGGTTCGGTTACAGACAAAGCCTAAAATAAATACGTGCACGAACAAGACTACGTGCACGTAGAGCGTATAAAGGATACGGGGTCCAAGGCGACGGTAATTCCAAATTGGGCACACGTCGGGGGGGGTCGGCTTGCTAAGGATGCAAAAAATGTGCTACGGCCCTATCAACTCAACAACATGACTCACATACAAGGCAACAAAACCAATCAGATACCCGAACTTGTTATACGCATCGCCATATAACGAATAGTGAGTACCGGCCGTTACATCTTTAGAAATACAATTAAGGACATTGTCTTTTGGAGAGGAATACGTTGATATTCCCACAGGTGTTATTGGCATCGATTAGGATTTCATTCCTAATCTTGTTCAAAACATAATAAATCAAGACAATGTTACAATAGAGATCTCAAGACAATATCAGAAATCCTCCTACTTAGGAAATTGTTCGAGAAGAACAAACTTTAGCACCTCAAGAACTTATGCTGTCCAAAGGAGATTAATGCCATAAGTGATGAAATTAAGTCTATAAAGGCAATGACATTTAGAATCTTATCTCATTGCAATAAGGTATGAACCACTTTGGTTGTAAATGTATTTTTATAATCAAGTGGGATTCAAAAGGCAATGTAGAAAGATACAAGGCATGTCTTGTCATAAAAGACTTCATACAGAAATAAGGCATTAAAAGTAAAGATTTTTTCTCTTTGGTTTCCTTGAAAGACTCTTCAAGATAACAATGGCATTAGTGGCACATTTCAGTCTCTATAATGCAATTTTAAGTTTCATCAAGTAATCATCTTGTTTGGTTGAAAGATGAATTTGGTTGATGATCAGGTTATGTAGGAGTTTTCTGGTTTTATATATCCCCTGTATCTAATAGAGACAAGTTCAGTCTCAATCAGTGCTCAGGTTTGTACACGACATGACATCACGTATATTACATGGATGTTGGGCAGATACTTAAGAAATTCAGGTCTTGGCCATTTGATAGCAGCCAAATGAGTCTTACAGTATTTATAGAGAACATAAGACTACATGCTCATGAATCAGAGGTCAGAAAAGTTTGAGATCATTTGGTATACTGACTCTGATTTGTATTGGATGCAAAGAAGTATGAAATCTGTGTTATGAGGTGTCATCTACTAGAAGAGGGCTAAAAAGTCTCTTTTATAGTCTCTTCTAACATGGCTGAAGATTTCGTACCAAGTTACGTGACATCCAATCATGGAATATGACTGCATAATCTTGTCACAGGGCTGCAAAGTATGGATGGTATTTAAAACCACACAGATTATTTTGTGACAATAAGTCTGTAGTATTCTTCTAACAACAACAGAAACTTGATAAAGTTAAGGTATACAGAGGTCAAGTTTCTGGTTGTTAATTAAGAGATTCGGAGTGAATAGTGTATATAGAGCACAACAGAACAAACTATATGGTTGTGGATCCACTTACTAAGGGTTTGTCACCCAAAAGGTTTTATAAGAGCATTGCTCTTATGTGTGTCATATCAGTTAAGGATATTCAGTTCTAGCGGGAGTTTGTTCTTTTGAGTGCTCATGTAATGTAGACATTTCAGTTTTCGGTTTAAAGTTATTTTCTGCAGAAATAAAGTTTTGTATTGGTTACACTTCGATTCTAATATGGTTTAGATCTCACTAAAGTTTAAGGGAGGATCAGTTGGAAATAGGCATGTTAAGATCACATTACATGAAATTTTCATGCTACACATCCATATCATAATTCATGTCATTCAATTATTTTAGCTTATGTGACCATTGATGGGTCGAGTTACGTTAAATGTGACAAATGCCGCTTTGATCCTATGTTACAATAATTGATGGAACGAATTGGCTCAGATACATTCCAGCTATGACAACATATTGAGTACTTATTCGGTTTATTATGCATAACATAATTATAAGGTTTGATATATAGCCCAAGTGGGAGATTGTTAGATCATTAATCCAACGTCGGGCTTATATGTTAAATAATTATGTATGCGGGCTGTCAAATTAAGTTATACCCAATAAAGTGATCTAATCAGGTATTTGGTTAAACGGTCTTTAATGTATCTCTTAGGGTGTGGGCCTTTAATGTGTAGAGACAATGGGCTTTCTGGTTTAATGATAGGATGAACCCGAAACCCAATAGGCATTATGTTTTGCCGATTTATATGTGGTCAAGGTCCCCGGATTGCATGTATGAAGAGCCGTCTTTTCTGCATCTCGTCGACAGACTAGAACCCAAGAAAGCGAAGGATTTCTCACGGGGATATGTGCTGATCTGGAAGGCCATCCACACAGATCATCAGATTTTGGTTGCTATGGATTCAGGTATGCTTCTGATGTGTATTCAGATTCGGTATATTTTATTTCTAGTAGATCTGACTTGGTGTAGATATCTAGATTATTTTGCATGGTGTTGCTATATGGTTAATCTAGAAATAGCCCCAACAATTAGTCGATTAGGGGTTTGTTCCGGTCGACTAATAAATGCAGAAATGTATTGTTTGGCTATGAAACCTAGGTTGTTATGCATGAATTAATTCTCTAGTAATTCTACTTATTTACATAGTGTTTCATATGAGCGTGCATGACATCTTCGAGGCCTTACATGATATTTTAAGACAAGAATAAAAAATATTACAACAATTATATGATTAATTTGTCTTCATAATTTTGATTTGTTGTAGCCTTTGGTCATCATCTTCTTGTCATAGGAATCTTCAAATTCATTTTGCCTTAAAGTCACATCATCACTATTATTTGTCAAGTTTTGCTTTGTGATCTTACTTATTGACTCCATGCTTGAGCTATGAATACTTGGTCTAATTTCTCCTGTCACACTTAAACAAATTCATTAGACCAAAAACATAATATTTGGTCATCATCAAAACATGTATTAGAGAATCCAATACCCAACAGAGTTATATCACCTTTCTTATATCCATTACTTTTTCTCAACACATGTAGATAAATACAGATGCAAGAACTGGCTCTGGTATTTATTACCTAAGTTATAAACGTAAGTGAGTGGCAGTTTTGAATTACAAACATACCTGGAGATAAAGCATTATCATGCCCCTTTGTCTTCAATGAATCTATTATTTTTCTCTTCTAGTGACCTACATTACGAAAGTAAAAGCATTCTCCATCAGCCACCTTATTCTTCTATACCTTAACCTTTTGACACCATCTTTAGGCTTGATAACTTTCTTCTTTTCATTGTGATTAGTTGTAGGAGTTGAAAACTAGCAACTTGACAAAAGCTGAGGCGACTAGTCAGTACTCTATGGTAGTTTACTGGCAAGAAAAGCTATTGATTGAGTTGGCTGCCTAGTTGCCTATAGACATGGTTGTATATACATATCACATTGGCTAAGGATTTCCCATGGTTGTATATCAACTTCGCATGATACTAACTTTCTATACTGTAGAAGATGAATTCCATCTTATGTCACTTTCCTTTGCATGCTTTAATTTATACCCAACAAATACCTAGCAACAACCAAATACCATTGGTCAGTATAAGTCTAAGTATAGACATCCAAATACAAGGTTCGTTAGCACATCTTAGGGCTACAGATTAGCCGGTACCAATTGTCGCTTGAGAACACCTATTTGTCAGTTAAAGCATGGTACCGACTAATTTTTTTCAATGAGTCATTCTATGAACTTATTTTCTAATAAACACTAGTACATAGTCGTTCGTTGTATTCAAATCGAAAGATTATTAGACCAATCATTACCATCTATATGGTAAAGTAAAGTATACACTAATCTACCTAGAATATCGATGTCATATCTCAAAGTTCATAAGATCAAAAACATTTGTGAATGCGCTTAAGCAATTGATTAGGTCTCAGCATCCTAATATTATTATGCTCCTAATCATCTCATATCATTCCAAGGATTTTATCGTTGTAATTAAAATATATATTTATGTATTCAATCACAGTCACACATGTATATAAACAATCATTATAATAAAGATACCAAATAGGATATTATTATTTCAAATAAAATGTTTCAATTACAATAATTACCTTAATGGCACTCATATCCAAACATATGCATCTCATCAATATGGCAAATTATCAATTTTCTCATCCTTTGGCATCAACAACATATATAATGTATATAACCAAACAGACAGAATATTAAATCATCAAGTTATGATATAAATAGATAGTAAATGCAAGCTTAATCAATGCAAATCACATGTTCAATAAGCATATGTCAATATAAACCAATATATGTTTCAAATGCATAATATGATAAAGAACTAGAAATTGCCCGTGCCCGGAGGGCAGGGAGGCAGTCGTCACCCGGACGCAAATGCAAAGAGAAGCGGTCGTCAAAGTGAAAAAAGTGTAGGTGTGTGTATTAGAAAATATGATATCGACTAATTTGACAGTTAAAGTATGATATCGACTAATTTTTTTTCAATGAGTCATTCTATGAACTTATTTTCTAATAAACACTTGTACATAGTCATTCGTTGTATTCAAATCGAAAGATTATTAGACAAATCATTACCTAGAATATCGATGTTATATCTCAAAGTTATGATATGGTAAAGTAAAGTATACACTAATCTACCTAGAATATCGATGTTATATCTCAAAGTTCATAAGATCAAAAACATTTGTGATTGTGCTTAAGCAATTGATTAGGTCTAATTATCCTAATATTATTATGCTCCTAATCATCTCATATCATTCCAAGGATTTTATCGTTGTAATTAAAATATATATTTATGTATTCAGTCACATTCACACATGTATATAAAAAATCATTATAATAAAGATACCAAATAGGATATTATTATTTCAAATAAAATGTTTCAATTACAATAATTACCTTAATGGCACTCATATCCAAACATATGCACATATGCAACTCATTAATATGGCATATTATCAATTTTCTCGTCCTTTGGCATCATCAAGATATATAATGTATATAACCAAATAGACAGAACATTAAATCATCAAGTTATGATATAAATAGTAAATCTTATCTATAAGCAACCAAAATATGTTCAAGAAATTTTCAATACAAGCTTAATCAATGCAAATCACATGTTCAACAAGCATATATCAATACAAACCAATATATGTTTCAAATGCATAATATGATAAAGTATGATAGCATATAGATAAGAGTTCTTAATATATTTACAAAATCAACGACAAAAAATTGCTTTTTTACTGGCTTCGTATTGGTCATGTGCAATTGATCATACATCCAAATCATTCATGAGAATGCACTTACCTTTCTTTTTATATGCTTCCTCCACGATGAGTAATCTCCTTTGATGATCATAGGGGTTGGCATGGCCTTGGTCTGAGCCGTTGACCTCTTTGAGACAACTTCTTTGATCATCGTCACCTTTATTACATCACCCAAATTATCATATATACTTCTCTTATTGATAATCCTTGATCAGCCATGATTAGGGTTGGATCAGGAAATGTGTTTAAGGATTCAAAAAATTAGGGCACGATGAATTTACCAAAAAATTGGATGAAGAAATGAAACGTTGGCTCAATATAAAAATATCTATTTAAGTTCATGATCTGATGCTGGTGTCACATGTTTACTACAAACCCCCATCTTTTATCCAGAATGAGGACCACAATGAAAACACACGCGGAGTTTTTAAAATGTGTCTATTAAATCATCGTATTTGTTATGAAGGGAGAAATGTAGGGTAAAAGGTGTAGATGGTTAGGAGCCCCTTACCCTTATATATATAGCTTTCAATGATGGGTGGATACCCAATGGGGCCAATGGGCCTATTCACAACACTTCCCCTTATCCAACCAATCATGGAATAAGAGGTGGATTCTTCAAGATCCAAGTTAGGATAACTGCCTTGTTAAATAAAGAACAGTTTCTCCATAACTTCCACTGTTTTAGGGATGTGTCTAGGGGTGGATACTTCAGGATCCAGAGTCGATGAGGTTGCCTCGTCAAAACCTTGACTATGTAAACCCATGTGGGGAAAACCCAATAGCCACGAGAAAAGAGTACAACACTACTGTTGACTCTCCCTCATCTGACCAAGCTTCAGGCTTGCAGATTTCCTATGAATCTATACATCAGTCTCCTATGTATCTATACATTCATAGTTCTTTCATCCTGACCCAGTTTACATTTTCTCACTCTCCTCATCCCAATCCCACTTACAAGTTTCTCAAAGATACTAGTAGGCAGGGATTTGATAAGCAAATCTACCAAGTTATTACAAGATTGGATCTTTTGTACGTCAATCTGCTTTTGCTTCTGAAGGTCATGCGTCCAGAAGAACTTGGGAGAGATATACTTAGTCTTGTCACCTTTGATGTAGCCATTCTGTAGCTGGGCAATACATGTTGCATTGTCTTCATAGATAGTAGTAGGCTCAAGAACGCTGGGCTCCAAGCCGGTAGAGGTCAGGATGTGCTGGATCACAGAACGTAGCCAGAAACTCTCTTTACTTGCTTCATGGATTGCTATAAGTTCTGAGTGTGTGGATCAGATGGTCATCATGGTCTGCTTCATAGATCTCCAAGATATGGCAGTGGCGCCATAAGTGAACATGTATCCGATCTGAGACTTCTTTGTATGAGGATCGGATCTGTAACCTACATCAGCATAACCAACTAAACCTGTTGCTGCACCTTTCCTGTAGAATAGACCTAAGTTCTAAGGACCCTTGGAGGTAGTGCAGAAGATGCTTAAGTCCAGCCTAGTGCCATTATGTAGGTGCAGCACTATATGTCACGCCCCGCTTCCCAAAAATGTCGAGGCGAGACGTGAGTAGGTCCGCTCAGACTTGAAGCTGAAAAGCCGCAAGTCCGATAAGCGTCAAATAGAACTGCAAATGGCAAGTCCTTGCAAATGCGATACGAAACAAAGCTAACAATAAGAAAATGAGACAATAAGCAATTTATTGAATCACTGAATATCCATAAATAAATTACAATATCACAGAAAAGCCACCAGGCTAAAAGGAAAGACTAAGGCCCAACATGGCCAACAAGGTGCAACTCACAAACGAGGGTGCCACGCACCAACAACTAACAGCAAACCTAAACAAGGGAAAGGGGACACCAGCGGTCTCTACGACAGATCACCAGTACCCACGAACTCCTCGCCCAGCGGAGGCTCAGGCTCAGCGACAGCAACACTACACCCTCAACCACGATCTCTACCTCAGGATCTAACATATGTCACCCAAAAGAGAAAAGGGGCACATGTCAGCAAGTCGAAAGACTTATGCAAGGAAACTGAAAGAAAGGTAAACTAGCAACCTAGCAGTTAAAGTATGATGCATGGCATGGCAAGTATGGTATGGAAGTGACAAGTAAGGTAAAGTACAAGTAGCAAGTAACAAGTGGTAGGTGTGACAAGTATTGTCAAGTAACAAGTACAAGGGATCGCCCACACACGGGTGCCCTATTGCCCGCAGGCTGTGTTCATGTACAAGGGATCACTCAGAGAGTGCCCTATTGCCCGCAGGCTGTGTTGAGCTCGTTTTCTGGAACACGAGCCAGAATTGTAATTGGCCTAGGGTTGTGCCCGCAAAACGGGTGCCTAGCCGGGACAAATAGCACAAGTATGTAGCGAAGCTACGCAATCACGATGAGTGTTCAAGCATGCAATGACATGAGCAGATATTCGCGTACCGTTAATTGAAATTAAACGTGACAGGCAAAATGCAATGACATGAGCAGATATTCGCGTACCGTTAATTGAAATTAAACGTGACAGGCAAAATGCAATGACATGAACATATTCGCGCACCGTTAATTTAAATTAAACATGGCAGTTAAAATGCAATAGCAGTTAAGGATGCATGGATGACATGAACAGTTAATACGCGTACCGTTAAGGGAAAGTAAACGTGACATACAAGCATGATGAAGGTGACGGACCAAGCTTCGTTGTCAAGCTAGGTCAATGACGTCTAGACGGCTATCCTTTCACAGTCTAGTCTCTTTTACGATAAAGCAAGGAAATGGCCTAAGACATGGCCCAAATCAAGAGATGCAAGTTTCACTTGCCTCACGCCAAGGAAGATGATCAACGAGGCACGCCACAAAAGTTATCTACGGAGAGGAAATCGCTGCCACGGAGAAACAATCATCAAACAACATCCAACCTAGTTTATTATTAGGGTTTCAATAAAATCACAAGGAGAGTTATGAGAAAACCAAAGGATCGAACCCTACCGTATAGAAGCGGAAGATCAATGCCGAGCAAGCACGGCAACGGAAGAACGATCCGGGGAAACCTAGGATTCAGATCTGGAATGGGGAGAAAATCTGGAGAAATGAGGTTTTGGGGATTTTGGGGATTTTCCGGCGACCTAGAGGAGGTGGCCGGCCTAAATGGTGAGAGGGAAGCTCCAAGGGAGGAAGGAATGGCTTGGGATGAAGGAGGAAGGGTTTGGGGATGAAGGGGGATGATTTGGGGAAGGAGGAGGTTCAGGAGAAGAGAGGGAAGAGAAGAAAACGATTGGGGGTTTATATAGAAAATCGTGTGGCGGCTAGGGCAAACCTAGGGTTTCTGGGTGAATTAGTCGGTCAAAGAAGGGTGGCTGACCGACTAGTTTGGGAACTAGTCGGTCGGTCGTTCAACTGTAACCGACTAAGAGAAAACAGTAACTCCTGAAGGAAAAATGAACTTTGAATTAGTCGGTCTGTGAAGGCTTGTCAACCGACTAGTTTGAGAACTAGTCGGTCGGTGAGTGTTCATAGACCGACTAAGAGTAAACAGTAACTCGGCTGGGAAAATGATCAATGAACTAGTCGGTTGAAGAACAATGGCCGACCGACTAGTTTGTAATCTAGTCGGTCGAAAGATGTTCTTAGACCGACTAAAGATAAACAGTAACTCCTGAATTATAATCAAAGCCCACTAGTCGGTCCATTAAGGATTTCCGACCGACTAGATTGAGATCTAGTCGGTTGGTTCTCCTTCTTGAACCAACTAACGTGCACGAAAAGTGTCGATTCGAAGCGCGAAGCTTCGGGAAGATTTCTATGGCTTCTAGGATCGATTTATACTCTAAGATATGAGCGATAAGAAGCTCGTCATGAGTGACTCACCTCAAGCTCGACGATCTAAGGAAGGAAGCTAGAAAGTCACGACGATACGAACGAAATCGAAAGCTACGGAGATGGAAAATCACACGTAAACAGAAAATCCACCAAGACTCATATAATACTCATATATAACATCGAAAACCCAAACACATGAAAAACCAGTCGTTACATCCTCCCCAACTTAAAATAAAGTCCGTCCTCGGACTTTCTAACATATCTAGTCGCTCTAGTAACTACCCTCAATCAATATCACATTATCATTCAACCACGTATAGTCATTTCAAACGCCTATACATATGCACTAGGTAGTCAATCATTTATTTTACAATCATGTATTTATTCACGCACATTATACTCATATACCTATCATAGCCAGACAATTTCATACACGTATTTCAATCATTCATATAGTCACAACATCCTTATAGAACTATTAAATACTTATCACATACCATGGTGCACATACTCACAAACAACCAAATAGTTCACGCCACATTTAGATAACTACCTATGAACCAAATAATAAGGATACACTACTCCCTATATCTCCTAGTGCACATCCAATACCAAACAATCAATATGTGTAATCACACCATACCATTATTAAAACAAGTTCACTATATCTAATATACATTCACCATCATTATAATTTCACAATTTATAGTCATTCAAATGCATGCACACATTTCACCATATTATCACTTCATATATAGTCCTATAGCTATAATCACGACACACCACACATACCATAGTCACCAATTCCTATAAATATCACATACTTACCCGTGCATGGTGCACATCCACGCACGCTAATGTAACATTCATATATACCACTATATACTCAGCACATATACACACTTAGCTTTAGCTAGCACACATATATTCACGCAACCAAGTCCTTAGTGAATAACTATACCACAAGACCAACTCATATAACTATATATTGGTATAGCCACCCACAATCGTGTGCGTAACACAACCAGGCACAAACAATCCAAACATTATACATACATCATCCATCACTATACACCAACCACATACAATACACCAATGTACATAGAGTATACCCACTCAAGCTTGAGTGAGACTCAAATCATAGCAGAGTATTCTATATACATAACACAACATCCATACATATATCAATACCAACACACATACAACTTCATAAGCACCATGAAATTAAATACAATATGACGACATATCAAATTACACTAATGGGGCCCACCAAACTATATTAAGGTTGACACGGCGACGACAAGCTCTATTGGCTAGACAAAAGGAAAGAAACCGAAATCAAAAGCGTGACGAATGGAAAGATCGAAAAGCACGAATTCCTCTAGGACGAAGGTAAGGAGCCAGATTGGTTAGATGAACTAGGGTAAAACTGTGATTGTTTAGGTGGGAAGAGTAAGGGGTAAGGATACCCTTATGGAATAGAGAAAAATAGTACGTAAAAGTTTTTAAGTTAAAATACGAAAAGTTTGAAAACTGTTGTACTTCAAAAGTTGATGTCCCTTTTCGTATAAAAATATTTAGAGGTCGATAAAACAAATTGTTCGAAATAAGCTTGAGTCGAATATACATGATAGGAGAAAACGGTTTATTGGTTTATATAAAATCATTAAAAACGGAAGTAAATCATTTACACGAATATTAAGGTCGTAGTTTAGGAAAACATTACACGGTAGTAATTTAATAACGTTTGCAAAGTTTGAAATGAAATTAAATTAACTGAAGAATTTAAACTCAGGTTAAATGCTTTCAAAGTCCTTAAGTCAGGGGAAAATTTAAAATAATCAATATTGAAACTACTTTTAGAGGAATCAGGAATGGCCAAAAGAAACTGTTTTACACAAAGCTCTTAACATACGAGCACCACGAGCCTGGTGCTGATATATAAAAATAATTGAAATTCCATTTAGGTTAGAAATTATTCTAAAAGCATGTATGGTGGACGGAAAGATAACAATAGCTTATTAGTAGTATTATCAAAATTTGTAGTGAAACTTTAAAATCAATTTATGGAGGGTCTAGATCAGAAAAGGTTATGAAATAACGATTTTTACAAAAATCTGAAATAGGGGAAACGAGGAGCATAACGGACGTAGTACTGATATATAAAAATTAATTGAAGTTCCACTTTAGAAACCATTTTTAGAAATATGTATGACGAATGGAAAGATAATAACATCTTAGTAGCATGGAAGTAAGTGGGAGGATATACATATAATTATTAAATTGGTAATAAAGCTTTAAAACCAAATTATGGAGGTCTAACTCAGGAAATGGTTTCGAAAAGTAATTTTACAAAAATCGGAACTAGGAAAAACGTTGAGCTTAAAATCGACTTGCTGAAATCATATGCGACTTGAAAAGTATATTAAAGGAAGCGCGACGAGTCATTTGAACCGCATAAATAAGAAAGGAAAATTATAAATCGAATTGGGAAAAATAGAAATACGGCTCAGAATACAATTAATATGTGAAAAGGAACAAGATATTTAAATAGGTATGAAAAGTATAGGCTGGAAAAACATTATAAAACAGTAATCAAAATCTCGTCAAAACTTTCGAAATTTCAAAATGAATTTAAGTCAACGGAAAAGCATGAAGTCCAAATACATATATTAAAAGTTTTCGAATGAGTTTAAACCTTGCGAATAAGGGAATCGAAAATACTTCCAAAGATTCAGCATTTGCGATAAAGAGATTTTAAAGTATGTATGCTAAACGGTTAGAATAAATCTCATAGTTTAGAAAATGGTATATCGAATTTTCAAAATAGTATTAGAGTCCTTAAACCGAAATGCGAAAAAATATAGATTAGAAAATGGTTACAAGATAGTAATTTAAAATTACGACCAAATAGACTTTGAAATCTAAGAATTGCTTTAACTTAACCGAAGGTAAGGGAAATATACGAGAAGGGGATTTAAAACAAAATTTAAATTGAGCAAAAACTTTAAATAAGGAAAGCATTTGAAAATGACTTGGAAGATTCAAGATTTGCAACGGAGAAGATTTGAAAGGTCAACGATTATCGAAACGTGGTGGTCATGGGGATCGAGGCAAGGAATTTGTCGCATGATCGAAACATAAACACGCCTAGGATATGACTCAGGAACCTACGGGAAACTCATACGGTCGACCAACTAAAGATTAGGAAACTTAGCGCTAAGACTTTCTAAGGAACTAGACAATAATGAAATGCGTTCAGCTTGGTCCGAAATCGATGAACCCAAGCGAACGACCAAAGAAATCCTAGGAATCTATCATGGTCAGAGCTAGACAGGAACCACTAAGGTAACTCTTAGGACTATCAAATCAATCACTAACATGGAGTCTAACTAACAATCAAGGATCCCTAACTAGCAAGCACAAACTTCTAACTAAGTCTCACTATGGTCCTGATCTAATGGATTTCCTACCAAGCTGGGACAGATGCTCTAACACGCCTACCAGCCACCTAAGACATAGGAACGCTAAAAACCTAGACTCCGGGTTTATAACTTGGATGTTCTAATTTATTTAATGGACATTCTATAATTATTATCGTTGTTCCGATAGTTCGCATTTGCAAATGGACCTGCATGGGCCACCACTAAAACCTGTCACGCCCCGCTTCCCAAAAATGTGGAGGCGAGACGTGAGTAGGTCCGCTCAGACTTGAAGCTGAAAAGCCGCAAGTCCGATAAGCGTCAAATAGAACTGCAAATGGCAAGTCCTTGCAAATGCGATACGAAACAAAGATAACAATAAGAAAATGAGACAATAAGCAATTTATTGAATCCCTGAATATCCATAAATAAATTACAATATCACAGAAAAGCCACCAGGCTAAAAGGAAAGACTAAGGCCCAACATGGCCAACAAGGTGCAACTCACAAACGAGGGTGCCACGCACCAACAACTAACAACAAACCTAAACAAGGGAAAGGGGACACCAGCGGTCTCTACGACAGATCACCAGTACCCACGAACTCCTCGCCCAGCGGAGGCTCAGGCTCAGCGACAGCAACACTACACCCTCAACCACGATCTCTACCTCAGGATCTAACATGTGTCACCCAAAAGAGAAAAGGGGCACATGTCAGCAAGTCGAAAGACTTGTGCAAGGAAACTGAAAGAAAGGTAAACTAGCAACCTAGCAGTTAAAGTATGATGCATGGCATGGCAAGTACGGTATGGAAGTGACAAGTAAGGTAAAGTACAAGTAGCAAGTAACAAGTGGTAGGTGTGACAAGTATTGTCAAGTAACAAGTACAAGGGATCGCCCACACACGGGTGCCCTATTGCCCGCAAGCTGTGTTCATGTACAAGGGATCACTCAGAGAGTGCCCTATTGCCCGCAGGCTGTGTTGAGCTCGTTTTCTGGAACACGAGCCAGAATTGTAATTGGCCTAGGGTTGTACCCGCAAAACGGATGCCTAGCCGGGACAAATAGCACAAGTATGTAGCGAAGCTACGCAATCACGATGAGTGTTCAAGCATGCAATGACATGAGTAGATATTCGCGTACCGTTAATTGAAATTAAACATGACAGGCAAAATGCAATGACATGAACATATTCGCGTACCGTTAATTTAAATTAAACATGGCAGTTAAAATGCAATAGCAGTTAAGGATGCATGGATGACATGAACAGTTAATACGCGTACCGTTAAGGGAAAGTAAACGTGACATACAAGCATGATGAAGGTGACGGACCAAGCTTCGTTGTCAAGCTAGGTCAATGGCGTCTAGACGGCTATCCTTTCACCGTCTAGTCTCTTTTACGCTAAAGCAAGGAAATGGCCTAAGAAATGGCCCAAATCAAGAGATGCAAGTTTCACTTGCCTCACGCCAAGGAAGATGATCAACGAGGCACGCCACAAAAGTTATCTACGGAGAGGAAATCGCTGCCACGGAGAAATAATCATCAAACAACATCCAACTAGTTTATTATTAGGGTTTCAATAAAATCACAAGGAGAGTTATGAGAAAACCAAAGGATCGAACCCTACCGTATAGAAGCGGAAGATCAATGCCGAGCAAGCACGGCAACGGAAGAACGATCCGGGGAAACCTAGGGTTCAGATCTGGAATGGGGAGAAAATCTGGAGAAATGAGGTTTTGGGGATTTTGGGGATTTTGGGGATTTTCCGGCGACCTAGAGGAGGTGGCCGGCCTAAATGGCGAGAGGGAAGCTCCAAGGGAGGAAGGAATGGCTTGGGATGAAGGAGGAAGGGTTTGGGGATGAAGGGGGATGATTTGGGGAAGGAGGAGGTTCAGGAGAAGAGAGGGAAGAGAAGAAAACGATTGGGGGTTTATATAGAAAATCGTGTGGCGGCTAGGGCAAACCTAGGGTTTCTGGGTGAATTAGTCGGTCAAAGAAGGGTGGCTGACCGACTAGTTTGGGAACTAGTCGGTCGGTCGTTCAACTGTAACCGACTAAGAGAAAACAGTAACTCCTGAAGGAAAAATGAACTTTGAATTAGTCGGTCTGTGAAGGCTTGTCAACCGACTAGTTTGAGAACTAGTCGGTCGGTGAGTGTTCATAGACCGACTAAGAGTAAACAGTAACTCGACTGGGAAAATGATCAATGAACTAGTCGGTTGAAGAACAATGGCTAACCGACTAGTTTGTAATCTAGTCGGTCGAAAGATGTTCTTAGACCGACTAAAGATAAACAGTAACTCCTGAATTATAATCAAAGCCCACTAGTCGGTCCATTAAGGATTGCCGACCGACTAGATTGAGATCTAGTCGGTTGGTTCTCCTTCTTGAACCAACTAACATGCACGAAAAGTGTCGATTCGAAGCGCGAAGCTTCAGGAAGATTTCTATGGCTTCTAGGATCAATTTATACTCTAAGATATGAGCGATAAGAAGCTCGTCTTGAGTGACTCACCTCAAGCTCGACGATCTAAGGAAGGAAGCTAGAAAGTCACGACGATACGAACGAAATCGAAAGCTACGGAGATGGAAAATCACACGTAAAGAGAAAATCCACCAAGACTCATATAATACTCATATATAACATCAAAAACCCAAACACATGAAAAACCAGTCGTTACACTATATATGACTAGTAAGTTGACTACAAATGCTATGTCAGGGCGAGTGCAGTTAGCCAGGTAAAGGAGTGCACTAATAGCACTTAAATAAGACACTTCAGGGCCTAGTACTTCCTTCCCCTCTTCCAGCGGCCGGAAGGGGTCTTTATGTACATCCAATGATCTCACGACCATAGGGGTACTGAGGGAGTGGCACTTATCCATTTGGAACTTGTTCAGTAAGTTCGATGTATAAGTTGACTGATGTAACATAATCCCATCGTTTAGATGCTCTATTTGAAGACCTAAATAGTATTTTGACTTTCCGATGTCTTTCATCTCGAAAGTTTCTGTCAAGCTTCTAGAAATCTCAGTGATCTCTTCAGGAGATCCGATGAGGTTTAAGTCATCCACATAGATGGCTATAATGACAAATCCGGTTGCCTTTGTTATAATAAAGATGCAAGGACAGACTGGGTCATTTGCAAATCCTTACGAATTGACTTTCCAATGTCTTTCATCTCGAAAGTTTCTGTCAAGCTGCTAGAAATCTCAGTGATCTCTTCAGGAGATCCGATGAGGTTTAAGTCATCCACATAGATGGCTATAATGACAAATCATGTTGCCTTTGTTATAATAAAGATGCAAGGACAGACTGGGTCATTTGCAAATCCTTGCTTCGCAAGGAATTCGCTCAGTCTGTTATACCACATCCTTCCAGATTGTTTCAGACCATATAATGATCTTTGCAGTTTCACTGAGTAGATGTCACGTTGTCTCTCTTTTAGTGCTGGAGGCAAAGAATAACCGTCGGGCAATCTCATAAAGATGTCTCGGTCTAAATTTTAATATAGGTATGCAGTCACGACATCCATAAGCTGCATATCCAGACCTTTTTGAGCTGTTAAGCCAATAAGAAATCGGAAGGTGATCGCATCCATGACCGGTGAGTATGTGCGTCAAAATCCACCCCTGGATGCTGGGTAAAACCCTGCGCTACAAGCCTTGCTTTGTAATGAACGATCTCGTTCTGTTCATTTCTTTTTCTAACAAATACCCATTTATAACCCACAGGTTTTACACCTTTTGGTGTCTGGACAATTGGTCCGAAGACCTTGCATTTTGTGAGTGAGTCCAACTCCACTCCTATTGCCGCTTTCCACTTTGGCTAATCATCTCTGCTTTGACATTCTGTCAGAGATTGTGGTTCAGTATCATCGTCGTAGTCTGCGACATTGATGGCAATATTGCACGCAAATGTGTCATCTATAATGGTGCTCTTTCTGTCCCAATACTCCCCAGTTCGTGCATAATGTATCGAAACTTTATTTTCTCCCGTTTTTCCTCTCTTTGAGAGTTTGGGAGAGATGGAGGAGCAAGGCTTATAGTAGCATCCTGTGGTAGTATTGTTTGACCATTGCCAAGGGTCCTACTCTTTCGAGGGACTTGATCCTTGGATCCCGGTGGTCGTCCTCTCTTTTTAAGAGGTCCAACCATCTCTGCTGCAAGTGGATTGCATCCATTTTGTGGTATGTCAATCCTAACTGGAGTGTTAACAGCAGGGACGTGTGATCTGACAATCTTCTGGTTGTCAGTAAATTTGTCCGGCAAGAGATGGATAGTGTTTTGGATATGGATAATCTTCAGGACCTCCTCCTCACACTAACTTGTAGGCGGATCAAAGTGACTTAATTTGTGTGTATCCCAAGTGATACTCTCTGAAGCTTCAGGCTTCTTGGTTTGTGAGCCTAGTCTTGGAAATGATGTTTCATCAAATTCACAGTCTTCTAGACGTGCCTTGAAAACGTCTCCCGTAAGGGGTTCTAGGAATCTTATTATGGAGGGTGTGTCAACCCCAACATAAATGCCTAGACGACGTTATGGACCTATCTTTGTACTTTGTGGTGGTGCTATGGGGACGTATACTGCACAACCAAATATTCTCAAATGTGAAACTATTGGTGGTACTCCAAGTGCTAATTTCATAGGAGAAGATGACTGACCTCCATGTAGGAATATGATGCCCTCAAGGCCATTTATTCCTGTGTGAATAGCACAAACATCTTGTTCGAAATAACAGTAAGCTGTTTGGTAATAATTTATCTAAGTTATATTGTAATGTAGTCAACATTAGATATCAACTTAGGTAAAGTCCTGAGACTTTATGCAAGGTCAAACGGGTATCGAAATGAGTATCTCGATCATGGAGAAACGTTTTGACCGTCTGTAGCATAAGTCTGAAATGGTTCGTGGTCGTAGATGTTCCGAGACAAAGGATATCGAAACATCGGACAGACCATTGTGTCTTAGTCTTCACCGTTTAGCGGTGGCGATGATCTCATGATCGCTTGACTTGGCGAAGTCGAAGACGAGACACAGGTACTCATTAGAATGAGTTCACTGAACGATCCACTAGAGTTATCATATGGTTATATTGACCAATCTGTCAGTGATAACTCTGAGTGATGATAGGATAGTTGGTCTTTTGACTTGAGGTCATTTTGACGGACCTGTGCGTGAACGGTGCCACTTAGATCAACTGACCTAGCTTCGAGGCAAGGCCTGTCGAAAGGTCTTTTGATTGGGTATCACTTGAAAACGTACGAGGCGAGTAATGACCAAGAGAGGATTCGTCTCTCCCGGTCAATGGGAGTTAGTGTCGTAGAGTTAGTTCGGTCTTTAGTAAAAACTCTGCGCAGAGTATGTTGGAAGAAGTCCAACATTAGTTGACTAAAGATCGATAGAAACTAACCGGAGTCAAGTTATTGGGGTTGACAGTTTGACCGTTACCCCAGACTTGATCCGAACGACATATTTAAGACGAAGAGACTATAACTGCGGAATTCATCACGGAAACAGTCAGGTGGTCCCGACAATACTCATGTCAATGAGTTAACCACATAATGATGATTCCTGAAGCAGGGACGGCAACCACTGCTCGTGGTCACTGCCGTATAGGGCTTCGAGCCCAACCTGTTGTAAGGGTCAGGCTGTAGGGTCTCACACAGAGTGTAACGCTTCGTCTAGTAATAGGTAGAAATTAGTTAGGGAGAATAATTGCATTTGATGCAAAAGAAAGAGAAAATTGCATTTGATGCAATATGGCAATTTCAAGCTTAGATAGGGACTATTTTGCATTTGATGCAAAGGCGATTAAATATGTATTAAATTGTTTAATACAATATTTAATAATACAAACGCAAGGAAATGGTTACCGGTAAGACGGGTTCATCCCGCTCTAAACACAGGTTCGAACCGCGTCGAAAACGGAGTCCAAACGAGACCAATAAGTCTATTTAAAGTGTTTTAAATAGAGAGCCCAAAACAGACCCAAACAATAAAGCCCACACCTTTAAATAAACTGTATTTGTTTGTGTGTGGGCCCGGCCCAAAGGCCGGGCTTCTCTCAGCCGCAAAAGGGAAAGGGGGGGGGCGCCACGTGGCGCCCCCCGGTTGGCCAAAACTGGCGCCCATGATGGGCGCCAGGCAGAATTGCGGGCCCGGGCTTTGCCCGGGCCCGGGCACGTGCGTGCCCGTGCAAATGCACGGGCACGCCGCCTGCACGCGGAGGCGCGTGCAGCGCACGCGCCTCGGGGCGTGTGCGCTGCACGCGCCTGGCGCAGTTTGGCCCCGCACGCAGCCCTAGGGCTGCGTGCTTCATACGGCGGCTGGGTTTGTGTTTTTGGGTGGGGGTTTTTGGCATACTTTGACACTCAATTGGAGGGTCAAACGAACTCCGATTGACGAAACGGTTTTTTCCTATGTGTTCACCGTTGAACGCCTTGTCGTATTGATAGGTTGTATCAATCCTGAAGCTCAACGGTGAGTGAGTTAAAATTCACGGAAGTTTGCACTTTGTGAAGTGCAAACTAACTTGATTTTAATTAACTCATCATTTAGTCCCACATCGGATTTTGAGAAAAGGGGAGAGTCCGCCGCCTATATAAATAGGGGTCTCCCCCCTTTCTCAAAACTCGTCCCAAGCTCTAGATCTGAGCGGCTCTCGTAAATGTTGGAGCACGCTCGGATCTTAGCTTAAATTAAATATTTCTCTATCTCCCTAAAATTTCTGCCTTACTCCTGCGGGCTCTAGCAAAGCCTCAAAGGAGTTCGGATTCTGGATCCGAAATCTTGGCGGAGGTTTCACTTCGCCGTTGAAACTTTCTTCGGCGGTTGGTTGGCTCGGCGGCACGGGGATTGATCGCCTCGGGATGCGGAGCGGTTCGAGGAGCGGTTCGGGGAGCGGTTCAAGGAGCGGCTCGGCGTGGGACGGGAGCAGCTCGGAAGACGGCGCGGAAACATCTCGCCTGCTCCAGGGCTGAGATTCCGGGTATGTGGTTAAAGTATTTTATTAGCATTAGTTTAGTTTAATCGCATGTAGGCTAGATCCTTCTTGGGATGGTCAGACCCATCCCAAGTCGGCATAGATCTTGGCATAGGGTCTTGGACCTTAGGGCCAAGTTAAAAATGTTTTAACTTGCATGTTAATTAAGATTAACTGTTTTTCTTCCGCTGCTTTTGATTTTCCTGTCTATGTTCCGTCCGACTTAGGACGGGACTAGAGTTTTTTATGCCCTACAGGGGACCGCCAATTCCTCAACAGTGGTATCAGAGCTTGTTGAGCTTGAGTACGGGTTCTCGGGTTAAGAGCCGACCCGAAGTAATCGCTCTTACCGTACCAAGTCCCCGATAAGATGTTGATCTTATAATGGGTTGGGCATTGTCGAGAGGCATGCCGTAAAACAAGTTTCTGAGGTATCTTGTGACGGGTCTAGGGGTGCCATGGATGATGGGCCTTAACAGCGTCGCAATGATATCAGAGTGATACCTCAACAGTGGTATCAGAGCCCTAGGTTTGCCGTAGCGATCTAGCTACTGCGATTTTATTAAACGTGTTTAATGCTTTTAAATACCTTTTTAATTTAAAATGTTTTTAAAAATTATGAGATAAATTTTAAAAATGTTTTAGATGTTCTAAAATTTTCCTTTGAAATTTTTTGAACATGGAAATTTTTAAAATGACGTTTTAAAATTTATGTGATAACTTTTAAAACTAATTTTTTTTTAAAAAAAGTTTAAAATTTATTTTGGATGCCTAAAAATTTTTTATATGATAAATTTTTAAGCATGAAAATTTTAAAATGATGATTTTAAGTTTATGTAAAACTGATTTTAAGGCTTTAAATGTTTATGCGCTAAATTTTTAAACGTAGCATGCAAATTAGTGATTTTAAAATTAAGTTTTTTTTTTATGAGATAAAAATAAAATAATTTCAAAATCATATTTTAAATTTAATTGTTAAATTTATGTTTGCATGCAGAAATAGTTTATGCGATAAACTTAGGTATATTTAAATGTTAAATAGTTGTGCACTATCTTTATGCGATAAATTAGTGTAGCTTTATTTTTTATGGCTTGTTAATCTTGTCCCTTATTTGATAACACAAGACAACCTCTTAGGTTAGCCATTAAAAATGATTAAAATTTATTACCTGAATTTTAATGACATGCTATGCTTTAATAAATCATTAACAACAATATTAAGACCTAATTCCTGATTAGGGTAGTCCTTTAAATGAATTTTAAATTCTAATTGTTATAATTAATTTTCATTAAAGGACTTCGCTTCTAGCGTTGTTAATAAAATTTATTAAAATCCTAATAACGATTAGGGTAGCACGTGAACCTTATAGTTGATAAGGACTTAATAAAAGTTATTAAACAAATCCTAAAAATTTTGAATTTAAGGATTCAACTAGTTGATAGGATTAATTAGTTGTTAATAAAAGCTGTTTAGTCTATGGCATACATACAAAAATGACAAGCTTCATTCAATGGACCATGATCCAGTCAATGTGCTTGGCTAAGAGTTCTGGGTCAACCCTTGCTAGTCCAAGGGGTAGTGATCCTGGCTTAGTCAATTCCCTGGCTGAGTTCCGCTGGACCGCAATGTCGCGAATCATGATTGTATGACACCCTGGACTATATCTAAGTCAAATACGTTAATGATCTTTTTCAAGATTAGCCGTAGCCCTCCTTGTTTTAGGGGTTAGTAACTATAGGACCCGTGTTATAGTTGTTGAGATACACTCAAGCTGTGCCATGGCAACCCTGTAGAAACCAACTCCTTAAATACATAAGATGAAATCTTGACTAACCCTAACCGTCGTCTCGTCCCCGAGCGCCGGCGTAAGTTAAGTCAACGATGTAGTCTGCCTAGATGTAGTCTAAGACCTGACCCAAACCAACGTGTCGTGCATACACCGAGCTGAGGGCAAGTCAGGCTAGACATGAAAACAAGGGTCCGACTAGACTAGACATTGTGATTTGGATGAGCACACTCATGATCACAAATGGCTAGGGGCAAAAACCGATTAAGAGAGTCATATCCGATATGATCGATGAAGAGTCATCTTCCGATCGCCAGAGTCAATCAACTTGTTGAGCTACACTCAAGGTTGTTTAGACTCAAGGTGATTGGAACTCTTACCCATTATTTTTAATTCGATTAAATCGTTCGTTATTAAGGCTTTAAAACGTTCGTAAAAATAGTGGGAGGATATAGATAGATAAAAGCCAATCTACCTATATTTAATATTGAACATATGCCTAAATCTAGGGCAAGAATATGTTTACCGAAAGAATCAATTGATAATATTAGAAATTAGTTAATTGGTCATAAAGTTGATTAATTGAATATCAAGTTAAATTCTAATTGATGTAATCAAACTATATTCTCATTGACATTAAATGACCTTCTAAAGAACAGACTTAAGAAATATGATTTCATTAAGTTTTGGGTCCAACAAATAAATTAAAGCTACATGTCACTCGTCTCTATATGAGGCAAGCTTGAACATATAGGACATTCAAAGTATGTTTCTCCCTACAACTTGTCGAGCTACCCTCAAGGTTGTATGGACAAACAATTTTGATCCGCAAAGTTCGAGAATTCGATTAAACCGTTTGAGTCGAAATACGAGTGCATGAGCGGGTGCAAGACTATGTATCCCAACCGGATCTTGAGACAAGCAACTTCTTGAGCTACACTCAAGATTGCAAAGCTCAAAGCGTTTGGATACATAAGTTGCTTGCATATCTATTTATTTATGTTGATATCTAAATGTGATTTAGAAAAGGAAGAAGGCACTTCGGAAAGTCAATAGAGAAAGTTAGTTTAATTTATCATTAGTAAAGGCATAAGTAGGAGGGAATGAAAACGTGACATATTTTGATGACACGATTTCAGAATAAATTGTTATACAAAAGACGTTTAACACATTTTGACGAATGTCGTCACATTGCTTCTGAAGTAATGTTATGTGTTAAGTAATTTGTAAATAACTAAATATATATTAAATGTTAATATATAAATACACAAGATAGTAGCAAACTTATATGGTAAAATTAGACTAGGCCGTATCTAGAGATTAAGCTTCACAAGTCACATAAAGAGGGGTCTGACCTCTCGTATTATGATGTCTACGGACACTTGTGAGTCTTAGCCTCTTAGATACAATGGCCGAAACTCATCTGTGAGACAGTGGGAGAATGAGTTGTCGAACTCAGTTTTAGTACATACTGATGTACCAGAGTCTAGATTAACCGAAATAAGTTATTCGTAAGTTTTATTAAGACACGTGTTCTTGATGAAACACAAGTCTGATAAAATAAAGAAACGAAATGACTAAAGTATTTAACTGATGTCGATTAAATCGAATGGTCAAATACTTAGCTAAATAAAATCTTGTGTAATTAAAAGAAAATGTGATTTTCTCTCAGATCAAGTCTGTTAACACATCGGTGTGTTAAAAGGTATGAATCACACTTAATTAGATTTAGTGTGATCCATTGTAAATGACTCTGAGCTAAGTCCTCCCTCTGGGTTAAGTCCCAAATCGTAATGGCCTAGGTTTTGATAAAGTTCTATTGAGAACATTATCAATAAGATATTCATTAAATCAATCATGAGGAAGTTGTATATTTACTCGAATTTCGTAAGAAGAAAAAGTCGAGTTAAGACATCATAACTGATGATGACTTAGTCAACTTCCGGGATAAAATTCGGAGTAGTAACTCTGATTTAAAACTTGATGCAGGTCCGTGTGCGTAAATAAATTTGAGAATTTAGTCTACGTGCCCAAGGAAAATGTTTCATCACTTTCCGCACGTAAATCTTTAAGTTAAAAGATTGGTGCAGAAAGGAAAATAGTGAAGTACAATCTTTGTTGGACCGAGAACGGTTTTCATCCTAATTTCATTAAAACGAATTATGATGAAACCAGTTTCACCAACAAGATGTGTACAGATCTACTCGGACCAAAGCCGATGTAAAACGCTTAAGTTGACCATGAAAATTGGAGCATTCACTTATAAGTTCGTTTTTCTGAATATGATTTAGACAGACCAACTTATATGAATTAGCCAGATAGTTTTCAAGGTCAGTGGGAGCGTATAAACTTACATGCGAATCATCAAAAGGATGGAACATATATTTTGATTAAGTAATCAAAAGGTTTGATACTTTATCAGAAATAAATATGAGCCATTGGTAATGACCAATTACTAATTTAAAATTATTATCGTAAGGTACGATGAACTGGATAAGATCCAGGGAAATAAAATATTATAGATTCCGATAGACCAAATGAATGAGATTCAAATGGTTGGTCTAACACAAACATAAAAACCCCTTAAGTCTATAGTGTAGACGGTATTAGCAGATCCACTCACGAAGGCTCTATCACATGAAGTCGGGAAAACTTATGTTTAAAAACGATATTAGATATCGAGATAAATGGGCCTGAGTGCAAGTGGGAGATGTAGGAATATGATGCCCCTCAAGGCCATTTATTCCTGTGGTGAATAGCACAAACATCTTGTTCGAAATAACAGTAAGCTGTTTGGTAATAATTTATCTAAGTTATATTGTAATGTAGTCAACATTAGATATCAACTTAGGTAAAGTCCTGAGACTTTATGCAAGGTCAAACGGGTATCGAAATGAGTATCTCGATCATGGAGAAACGTTTGACCCGTCTGTAGCCATAAGTCTGAAATGGTTCGTGGTCGTAGATGTTCCGAGACAAGGATATCGAAACATCGGACAGACCATTGTGTCTTAGTCTTCACCGTTTAGCGGTGGCGATGATCTCATGATCGCTTGACTTGGCGAAGTCGAAGACGAGACACAGGTGCTCATTAGAATGAGTTCACTGAACGATCCACTAGAGTTATCATATGGTTATATTGACCAATCTGTCAGTGATAACTCTGAGTGATGATAGGATAGTTGGTCTTTTGACTTGAGGTCATTTTGACGGACCTGTGCGTGAACGGTGCCACTTAGATCAACTGACCTAGCTTCGAGGCAAGGCCTGTCGAAAGGTCTTTTGATTGGGTATCACTTGAAACGTACGAGGCGAGTAATGACCAAGAGAGGATTCGTCTCTCCCGGTCAATGGGAGTTAGTGTCGTAGAGTTAGTGTCGGTCTTATAGTAAAAACTCTGCGCAGAGTATGTTGGAAGAAGTCCAACATTAGTTGACTAAAGATCGATAGAAACTAACCGGAGTCAAGTTATTGGGGTTGACAGTTTGACCGTACCCCAGACTTTGATCCGAACGACATATTTAAGACGAAGAGACTATAACTGCGGAATTCATCACGGAAACAGTCAGGTGGTCCCGACAATACTCATGTCAATGAGTTAACCACATAATGATGATTCCTGAAGCAGGGACCGGCAAACCACTGCTCGTGGTCACTGCCGTATAGGGCTTCGAGCCCAACCTGTTGTAAGGGTCAGGCTGTAGGGTCTCACACAGAGTGTAACGCTTCGTCTAGTAATAGGTAGAAATTAGTTAGGGAGAATAATTGCATTTGATGCAAAAGAAGAGAAAATTGCATTTGATGCAATATGGCAATTTAAGCTTAGATAGGGACTATTTTGCATTTGATGCAAAGGCGATTAAATATGTATTAAATTGTTTAATACAATATTTAATAATACAAACGCAAGGAAATGGTTACCGGTAAGGACGGGTTCATCCCGCTCTAAACACAGGTTCGAACCGCGTCGAAAACGGAGTCCAAACGAGACCAATAAGTCTATTTAAAGTGTTTAAATAGAGAGCCCAAAACAGACCCAAACAATAAAGCCCACACCTTTAAATAAACTGTATTTGTTTGTGTGTGGGCCCGGCCCAAAGGCCGGGCTTCTCTCAGCCGCAAAAGGGAAAGGGGGGGGCGGCCACGTGGCGCCCCCCCGGTTGGCCAAAACTGGCGCCCATGATGGGCGCCAGGCAGAATTGCGGGCCCGGGCTTTGCCCGGGCCCGGGCACGTGCGTGCCCGTGCAAATGCACGGGCACGCCGCCTGCAACGCGGAGGCGCGTGCGCTGCACGCGCCTGGCGCAGTTGGCCCCGCACGCAGCCCTAGGGCTGCGTGCTTCGTACGGCGGCTGGGTTTGTGTTTTTGGGTGGGGTTTTTGGCATACTTTGACCGACTCAATTGGAGGGTCAAACGAACTCCGATTGACGAACGGTTTTTTTCCTATGTGTTCACCGTTGAACGCTTGTCGTATTGATAGGTTTGTATCAATCCTGAAGCTCAACGGTGAGTGAGTTAAAATTCACAGGAAGTTTGCACTTTGTGAAGTGCAAACTAACTTGATTTTAATTAACTCATCATTTAGTCCCACATCGGATTTTGAGAAAAGGGGAGAGTCCGCCGCCTATATAAATAGGGGTCTCCCCCCTTTCTCAAAACTCGTCCCAAGCTCTAGATCTGAGCGGCTCTCGTAAATGTTGGAGCACGCTCGGATCTTAGCTTAAATTAAATATTTCTCTATCTCCCTAAAATTTCTGCCTTACTCCTGCGGGCTCTAGCAAAGCCTCAAAGGAGTTCGGATTCTGGATCCGAAATCTTGGCGGAGGTTTCACCTCGCGTGAAACTTTCTTCGGCGGTTGGTTGGCTCGGCGGCACGGGGATTGATCGCCTCGGGATGCGGAGCGGTTCGAGGAGCGGTTCGGGGAGCGGTTCAAGGAGCGGGCCTCGGCGTGGGACGGGAGCAGCTCGGAAGACGGCGCGGAACATCTCGCCTGCTCCCAGGGCTGAGATTCCGGGTATGTGGTTAAAGTATTATTATTAGCATTAGTTTAGTTTAATCGCAGTAGGCTAGATCCTTCTTGGGATGGTCAGACCCATCCCAAGTCGGCATAGATCCAAGTGCTAATTTCATAGGAGAAGATGACTGACCTCCAGACGGTCTGTATTTTATTAAAGATGCAACATGATATATTGCATGACCCCATGCATTCACCGACAACTGGGATTGAAGTAGTAATGGACGAGCAATCCATTGCAGCCTATTTATCAGAGATTCTGCTAACCCATTTTGGGTGTGAACATGTTGTTGAGTATCGATTCCCCGGATTTGGTTTTGGATGATGAGCAAACATAAATATCGTATACTAACTGTTTGTGAGCGCAGTTATGGAGATCGTCGTCAAAAGAATACGCACATCAAAAGCGACATCTCAAGACTTCTCAATACACGTGATCATGTGCCTGAAGCTTCGTTGAAGCTCAAGGAGCAATATTGAAGTCAAGAAGAATGAAGATTGAAGCTTTGAAGACGGTTCGTCAATGTATTATTTATTGTCTTCTAGCTTCATAGTTTAGAATGTTAAGCCTTGAGTAGGACTTACATTATTATCTTCATTTCGCTCATATCTTAGAGCTAGGATTATCATAGAAGCCATTAGAAACTTTCCCGAAGCCTATCGCTTCTTTCCTCGGCTTCTAGTGCATGTTAGTTGGTTCAAGAAGAGTCACCAACCGACTAGATGACGATCTAGTCGGTCAGCAACTCTACATGAACCGACTAGTTGCCTTGCTCAATTCAGCTCTTTCCATGTTGATCAATTAACCGGTCAAAGAAGGTTCACCGACCGACTAGATGACGATCTAGTCGGTCAGGAGTCCTTCTCAGACCGACTAGTTGTGTTCAGTCTTTTTCAGCCTGAGCTACTGTTTCGAGTTAGTCGGTCAAAGAACGTTTGTCGACCGACTAGTTGAGAAACTAGTCGGTCAGCATTTGTTCTTAAACCGACTAAGTCAACTTGAAGTCAGCCTATTCTATTTCGATTGTTAGTCGGTCAAAGAACATTCACCGACCGACTAGTTGTGAAACTAGTCGGTCAGCAAGTCTTCTTAGACCGACTAGTTGTCATTACCTGTACTTCGATCTTTTGGCTGTTCAACCGTTAGTCGGTCTACGTTGTATCACCGACCGACTAGTTGATGAACTAGTCGGTCAGTGATCCTTCTTTGACCGACTAGTCTGGTTCAGAATAGAGCCGTTGGGAACTTTTCCAACACGATTTTCTTTGCCTCTATAAATACAAACTTGATTCGTGTGAGGCAAGGTTAGAGGTCCTATTTCCAAGCAATTTCAGACCTAAGAGAAGAGCTCTCCCAAGCTATTTCAAAGCTCTCTCTCCCTCACAAGAATCTCTCCCTCAACACCTTGAGCCCTAATTCCTCAAGAGATATTCTCTCCATTGTGAGCTTCTCAAGCCAAGAGCTTGATTCTAGGTCATCAACTCCACCCTAGGCTTCCATTGCTGGTCATCTTCTTGGAGTTAGGGTTTGATGACATCTTCTTCCCCAAAATCCATCTTTGCCCTAATTTGGTAAGTATACTCAAGGCATAGGATTTTGTGGTAAGCATTTTCATTTCATTTAATATTGAATTGTTGTATACTCTCGGTTGTGAGAGTTTGTGTGATCCCGGGTTGTGGGATTCACGGACATCGATTGTAGGTCGATTGCACTTGTGGGTTTCCGCAAGTGGGTTAGTGGAAATCTTGAGTTAGGATTTCTAACTCAAGTATCCGGAGGGGATCCGGGTGGTTGGGACGTAAGATCACCAGGAACAAGTCGGGGAGACTTGGGTGGATCCGAACCCGTTACGTGTTTTGTTTGCGTATGTTTAATTCTTGTTGATTATTGTTTATTAACCATTGTCGTTTGTTCATTGCACAATAGTTAGGAATAACTCTCTTAATTATTTAAAGTACTATTCACCCCCCCTCTAGTACATGTGCACTACACATGTGCTACATGATGTTTGACTTCAATGCCCGATGCTTGGCAATAGTCTAGAAAACGCTGTGATGTAAACTCCCCCGCATTATCCAGACGAAGTTTCTTTATCTGGTGATCAGGGAAGTGGGCCCGCAACTTGATTATCTGAGCTAAAAGCTTAGAAAATGCCAAGTTACGGGTGGACAGTAGACACACATGTGACCACTTAGTTGATGCGTCTATCAAGACCATAAAATACCTGAAGGGACCACTTAATGGGTGCATAGGCCCACAAATGTCCCCATGGATTCTCTCCAGGAAGCTAGGAGACTCCAAGTCCACTTTAAGTGGAGAGGGTCTCGTTATTAGTTTACCCTTGTAACAGGGTGGACATGAGAAATTACCTTTTTGAAGAATCTTCAGGTTCTTCATATTTATACCCATTGAGCCATTTATGATGCGATACATTATAACAGATCCATGGTGTCCTAATCTACTATGCCAGAGTTGGAATTCTGGTATTTGAGGGCATTGCAGGTGCTCCGTCATGTATACTTCTGGAGAGTGAATACTTGTCTGGTAGAGACCCGTGGGGAGTCCCTCGATACGTTCCACAATGGTTTTTATACCATTTGAAAAATATGTTACGTGCAGATATTCTTTTTTATTATCCTCGACCGTCTCTAAGCGATACCCGTTTAAACCGATATCTTTAAAACTTAGAAGGTTGAGGATTGATTTGGGGGAGTATAGCGCATCTCTAAGTTTAATGTGTGTGTTACTAGGGAGCAAAATGATTGCTTCCAGTGATCCTTCAATTATGTCGGCTGGTCCTGATATTGTTCTCAATGGACCAGAGTAACTACCGATGCTCGTAAAGTAGTCTATGCATTGAAGAATAGAGTGCGTTGACGCACTGTCCACTAGGCATATAGATTCCATATCTGAAAAATGAAAAGCATTCAATAAATACTACGAAAAAGAGAATACTTTTATTTATGTTTTTAAAAGCGGACCAACAAAGTTGCTAACATGGAATAGAAAGACATAAAGTACGATGCATTGCTAGAAAGTAAGATACAGATGGTCCATGACTACATAGTGTCGTCATTCATGAAATCTTTTGGATTCCATATAGTAGCTGGTAATACTGCCCCATCTATCAAGTTTGTCTCAGCATGAGGCTTGAGACTTGCTTGGTAGAGGTCCTGTAGGTGTCTGGCTGTGCGGCAGTTTCTGGACCAATAGCCCGTCATTCCGCATCTAGAGCATGTGTCCTCCCAGTCTTTCTTAGGAGGACCACCTTTATTGGGCATCCGATGTTGCTTCTTTGCCACGAACTTTTGGTTCTGGGGAGGAGCCTTAAGAGTAGCCTTTTTCCACTGCTTCAGTTCTTTCCATTTTTGGAACTTTGCCTTCTTATCCGTTTTCTTCTTCTGGGAAAACTGGAAATGTGCCTCTGCAGGAGGTGGAAGTGGAGCGGAGCCAGGAGGGCGTAGATTATGAGTGACAATCAACAACTCTATGTTCTGTTCAGCCATTAGTAGGCATAAGAGCAGATCGGAGTACTTTGTGAACTTTCGTTCACGGTACTGTTGCATGAGGATCATGTCTTTCTCATGAAAAGATGTAAACGTCTTCTCTAGAAACATCCTCGCAGTCACATTATCACCACACAACTTCAGGCGTGAGGTAGAACGGAATAATGCTGAGTTATACTCCGCTACGGATTTGTAATTCTGTATACGGAGGTGAGTCCACTCGTACTGCGCAAGAGGGAGTATGACATCCCTTTGATGTTTGTACCTCTCCTCAAGTGCATTCCACAGCTCATAGGGATCCTCTAAGTAAGATTCTCGTCCTTCAAGGTCGAGTCTAAGTGTTTCCTGATATAAATAATGGCTTTCGCCTTAAATATATCGGAAACTTCTTCTGCGGTAGGGGCTTCAATAGAAGCATCCTTTTCAACTATGGTAGCACTGATTGTTACCTTCGATGTGGGTGTTAGATTGAACCCATGAGAACGCAGATGGAACTTCAGGTCCAGCTGCCAACTCAAGTAGTTCGACCCATCAGCCTTCAGGACCGAGAAATCAACATTAGCAAGTCTGGTCGTCTGTGCAATCTAGCAATATAAAAATAGCATGAATTATTTGACTATTAAAGTTAAACATCCACGTATTTAATATATAGGCAAAAAATTAAATTAGAACTATGGGGATCAGCCAGCCGAGCACTAAAAAGAAAAAGAAAAAGTCCGAAGATACATCCCATAAGTCACAAAAATGCATAATATAAAGATAACTTGGGAACTTTAAGAAAAGCCCATTTCTCTTTATGCTAGCGCCTTCATCTCCATGGGGTGGTCCTTCAGTTTTGACTTTTACATTTATAACCTCACTTACAGATTCTGTCAAAAAGGAAAAAAATGCAGAAAAAGGGTAAAAGTGTCGGAAGACTGGCTGATCCCTAAAAACATAGTCTAATAGCACATCCACGCAGATATTATATGAATATACAACCACACAGATATATGACATCACAGGCATAGATTAAGAAAAAATCTATAAAGAAATGAAATGCGTGCAAAAATATTTTTAAACATTTAATCATGATCCATTTTTCATTTTTATTTATTTTTCCGCCCAAACCTATCACAATTTAATATTTCTTTAATTATTGGGCTTTTAAGGCCCAAATAATTTAAAATGAAAATTATGTGAAAAATGGGCTAATTTCCAGGCTTTTGGGCCACGAAAACAACCGAAATATGGTTAATGGGCATCCCTAAAAATATCACGTTAAGGGATAGGGTTTCGAAAAACCCTAGGAAGGAGGAGGGCCCACGGCGGCCGCCGTGGCGGCCAGGCCGCGCCCTTTTAGGCATGGCCAGGCCGTGCACGAAGGCACGTCCATGGATCATGAAAAAAAATTTGAATTTTTTTAAATAATCGATTTTTACTGTTTTTAGACATGCGGATCTAAATAAAAATTCGATTTTTACCGTGTTCATGAACTACGTGATCTAAAACATGCGGATCTACGGGAAAAGCAAGTCTGGATCTAAAAAATTAAGGATTTACCTCTAGATTCGGCTAATGAATCTAGACGACGGTCGATGAAGGATGCTCGCTCCTCGTTGAGAAGAACTAGATCTTCTTAAAACTGACGTTGGGGATGAACTCGCTCCCTGTCCTCATATATATAGCTTTCAATGATGGGTGGATACCCAATGGGCCCAATGGGCCTATTCACGACAGTATTTTAATATTACTCCTTTAAATTTTGTACTTTAAAAATGGTTTCCTGAATACCTTAAGTTAAGATAAATTAGTCATTTGGTTAACTTTTATAACTTAAAATATTTGCAAATAATTAATTGAATACTTTTTTTGATCCATCGGAATTCACGGCTAGGAGCGCATGCGAGGCCTGCATCCATCAGGGTTCGAACCTTGGTGGACCCATGGGGGAAGCATGGAGATGCCAATTGAATACGTTAAGTTACACTACATTAATCCTTTTAAAAGATTATTTTCAAAATACTAAACATTATGATTAATACGATTTAAGAGACCGGTTTAAAAAAAGGAAAAAAAAAGAGGAAAAAAAGCATTCGATTGGGCTGCAGACTTGTATTTTTTATTCCATAAAATGAAAAAACGTCACATCTGTTATGAATGAGGGAGGCCTTTGGCCTTCCCTCATCTTTATTCCCCCATTACTCCCCATCAAGCTTACTAATGAGGACCTTTGGTATCTCATATCCCTTGGCATTCTACTATTTTGAATAAATAGAGAACCATGGCCTTGTGCCATGGTTACTGATTCTCTTGATTTACAACACGTTATCAGCACTTTAGCTCTCAATTTTCTTGAGCTTCTCCTAATAATCTCCTCAAATTATCCTCGCCGCGCGGTGGAATCTTTTGTTGCAGCAAATCGTTGTGGCGTTTTCCACGGGGCATCAGAAGCAGGGGATTCATTCTAATCTTTTTTCGACGATCGTCGCTATATCTATCGGATCTAGAGGTAAAATTATTTTTCCCCTAGTTCAATATTTTAACATGCGCATGATAAATCTGTGTTTATGTTTTTCTAAGATATCTATAGCTAAATTTTTAGCACTATATACAAGAAAAACAAATTTTAAACAAACATATTTACTTATTAAACAATTTTTAAACACAATATTTCCTCCGATTGCAAAATTGTGGAAAATTGGGTTGCATCCCCCCATTTGATATTGAAATTGAAATTGGGAAAAACCACAACTGGGGTGGATCATCTGATGAAGCAGGATCTATACCCTATAATTTAGTTGTGCTGTAAGACATCATGCATATTGATTTAGGAGCTTATGTTATAATTTGATCAAGAAATTTTTAGAACACAAGTTCTGTGAACTTTTCATCTTGTTGGCTTCTATGTATCCTGTGCTTGGGGCTTTTCTAATAATCATCATATGCTTAAACAAGGTTTTAACTGTAGATAATAGTGTCAAAGTTTAAACTCTTTTATTCCAATGTTTGATTTTCATCCTCCATGGATGCTTGATTGTGGCATTGGTTGAGTTCCTTGTGAGAGATACGTAATGGTTTGTACATTATAAGAACCAACTGAGCTCTGAAGTGCAATAAAATACAAGGACATGTGCATGGGCGGAACTGTGTGCCCAGGGCAAGAAAATAAAAGAGTACGTTTTATTATCCAGCACTACTATCTCTTTCAGGCCCAATGGATAAAGCGCTGTCGGGGGTGGCCGTCGCCTCCCTCCCTGTCGGAGGGGGCCTGCCCTTGCACGCCTCCCTGTCGAGGGGGACACTACCCCTGATTCGTCCCCCTCCTGTCGAGGGGGGCCTGCCATCCCGATCGTGGCCGCCACCTCCGACGGGGGGTCCACGCATGGGCCCCCCCGATGGGCCAGAAGCCCAGTTATTAACAAAATTTATAATAAGTAATTGGGTATTTTTTTGGCTAACGGGCCTGCAGCCAGTAACCAGCCCGCGGGCCTTTGGCCCGCAGGTTAAATTAATTTAAAATTCAGGAAATACCCTATTAAACCCCTGAAAATTCCAGAAAATTCTGGAAAAATCGGAAAAAATCCGAAAAAAATTCTTGGAAAATCCAGAAAAATCAGGGAAAAACAAGGTGAGGATATTCAGTTTTATTACCTCTTTATGGGGTATTTGGCGCAAATTAATTTTTTTTAATGAATTTGATGTGTAATTCATTATTTATCGCCTTATTTTTAATTGGATAAAAATTTAATAACCTAACCTAACAGGTAATGACGTTTCCCCGTGGTCCAAGTAACTTTTTAACGTAAACTTAATATTTTTATCCAATAAAATTGCCTGCGATGTTGAATAATTGTATTGATTATGCATGTGTGTTTGCGTGGTTGATTTTTATATTGCTTGTAGCATATATAAACTGCGTGGATGTTGTAAATAATTCAGTCTTGTGGTTTGAGATCGGCCATTTTGAGATATACCTTTTTATATTCTTCGCTTTCTTTTTCTGTTTTGAGAGATTTCGTAGTGAGGTTATAATGTAAAATGCCAATGACCGGAGCTCAGCCAACTTGAAGACAGAGATAAAATCTGCTTTATGCTGGGACCCAAACTGAGTTTCCAAGTTGTATTTTTCATTTCTTTTTTTATTTCATTTTTGGACTGTATTCGGACATTTTTGGACATTTTGTTTCTAAGGGTATCTGGCAGATCCCCACATGTCTGTTTATTTACTTCGCATGATTTTATTTTTCGCAAATATTAATTCATTTATATTCAATTGCTTAGATAAATGGCAAAATTGGCTAGCGTCGATTTCGAGGTCTTTGACACAGCAGGAAAGAACTACCTGAGCTGGCGAGTGGACCTGAAGTTCCACTTGCGTTCAATTGCACTCCTTCACTCAATTTTTGGCCCCTGCAGCGGCCGAGACAACTGCTAGCAAGTCCCCTGCAGCGGCTCAGCCAGCTGGCAGTTCTACTATTGTTGTCTTCGTCATGGATAAGGCGAAAGCCATTATCTATATCAAGAGACACATAGATCGGACCTTAAAGGCCGAATACTTAACGATAGAAGACACTCTTGAGTTGTGGACAGCGCTTGAGGCACGTTATAGTCATCAAATTGATGTCATGCTACCACATGCCAGTTATGAGTAGGAAAATCTCCGTCTTCAGGGCTATAAGTCCGTTACTGAGTACAACTCAGCACTTCATAATATCACCTCACGCCTGAAGTTGTGTGGTGAAGAAGTCTCGGAGCATCGCATGTTGGAAAAGACATTTACCTCTTTCCACGAGAAAGATGCAATCCTCATGCAACAGTACCGTGAAAGCAACTTCACGAAGTTCTCTGATTTGCTCTCTTGCTTTCTTAGGGCAGAGCAGAATAGAGACTTACTACTTGCCACTCATAATCTGCGCCCTGCTGGTGCTGCCCCTCTCCCTGAAGCCCAGCATGTTTCTCCCCAGAAGCTGAAAAACAAGAAGAAGGCTAGAAAGAACAAAGGGAAAGCTGAAGTGCAGCCATCAAGAGCACCACCCCAGAACAACAACAACAAGGGGAAGAAAAACTTCACATGGAAGCGTAAGAACACCGATCCAGTGCAAATTCCAAATAAGAACCGGGAGGACAAATGCCATAGATGTGGCATGACGTACATTGGTCCAGAAACTGTCGCATTCCTCGCCACCTCCAGGACCTATATCAGGCGAGCCTGAAGCCTCCCCCTTGAAACAAACCTGGCGGATATTCAAGCTCTGACCAAGTTCACTACACAAGACTTCGAGAATGATGATCTACTCGATTGAGCCTTATCTTAGTTTGCTTTTATCTTTGCATTTTAAATACTAGTTTCCTTCATCTGTATTTCCCTTTTGAAACTTTATGAATGCATATTTAGATTTTTTTATTCATTCTGATATATAAATGAAATGTGATTTATTATGGACAGTGCATAGATGCACTAGTGAAGCATTAAAATTGCTCCCACATACAACGCGACTATAAGATGCAAATTTCTCTCCTCAATCATATATGAATCTCCCAAGTTTCAAGGATATTTCGTTTAAAATGAACATACCTTGGAAACTATGGATAATAATAGTGAATATCCTTATATAACTCGTCAAAACGGATGGCCAGAAGACCATCTACAAACGATTCGTTGGACCCCCGTCGGGTCCCTATCATTACAGATATTCATCCTATAAAAAAGCCAACTTGACTGATCACAAGAAGTGCCTTTCGTTGCCAGAGTTTTCAACTCTGGCACAATAGACTTGGTCATCCTGGATCAACGATGATGGATGCATCATCAAATGAATCCCTTGGAGAACCTGAAGATTCTTCAAAAGGTTGAGTTTCCTTGTCCCCTTTGTAATAAGGGAAAACTTATAGAGAGACCTTCCCACTTGAAAGTGGGATTAATGTCTCCTGGCTTCATTGAGAGAATATATGGTGACCTTTGCAGGCCTATTCACCTCGCAAGTGGCCCATTTTGGTACTTCATTGTACTGATAGATGCATCTACTAGATGGTCTTATGTGTGCCTTTTTGTCCACCCACAACCTAGCTTTCTCAAAAGCTGATAATGTGTGTGAATAAGATTGAAGCTTTCTCAACCTAGGTTTCGCAAAGTCTCATTAAAATAAGCACGCAGTCTAAAGAAGCCTGAAGCTTCTGAGACCATATCATGGGACACAAAAGTCCTAATCTCGTTATGATCCGCATACTATTTTTGTGTGAAGATGAGATCCAGAAGATCCTTCACATTCAGACCAATGTACATCAATTGGCGGATAAATTCACGGACAACATAAGCTTGTTCATTCACACGTCCCTGCTGCCAACACGCCAGCTAGGATTGACATTCCCAAAGATGGATGCAATCTACCGGCCACAGAATTGGCTGTACCTCAATTGAAAAGAGGACGCACACCAGGTTCAAAAGAAAAAGTTCCTCGAAAGAGGAATATTCCTGGAAATATTAAAATAATCCCTCCACAGGATGATGAGCTCAGACCAGCAACCTCTCCCCTCCTGATTTCCCCTGCAGAGGAAACAACAGGAGAAAAATCATTGTATAATGTACGTATTGGAGAGGTACTTGACAGATATAGCACAGTCGTCAACGACGATTTTGTTTTTGCTATTGCCGTTCACGTCGCTGAATACGACGATGACGTCAACCCACTTTTCTATATCATAAACGCATAGATTGGCCAAAGTGGGACGAGGCAATAAGAGTAAAGCTGGACTCACTCTTGAAAAGCAAAGTCTTTGGACCAGTAGTTCATACACTGGAATGTGTAAAACCAGTGGAATATAAGTTGTGTTTTCATAAGAATAAGAAATGAAGGAAATTTGATCATTTCCCTATTTCATGCTAAGACTAAACGTCTCTGGAAAAGCCGAGAAATGCAGCTCATGGACGATGTGACTGCATATCTATTATAGGGCTATATAGATATAGAGATCTATATGAAACTTTCAGAAGGGTATACTCTACCCCCAGAGATGAAAGAGAGACGTATGAACGTCTCCTCTATAAAGGCTTCAAAGATCATTATATAATCTTATGCAATCACGAAAAATGTGGTATAACAGATTTAGCGAATTCCTTGCTGAACAAAGGATTCCCTAATAATGAAATCTGCCAATGTATCTTTATCAAAAGAACATGGACATGATTTGTATTAGTCGCCGTCTTTGTGGACGACTTAAAACTAATAGTATCTCCTACAGAGACCATTGATATATCTGATAGCCTTAAGCATACCTTCGATATGAAATACTTAGGCAAAACAAGGTATTGTCTCGGCTTACAGATTAAACACCTTCGTGCTGGAATCCTTTTATACATATCATATTCTTCATACACCAGGAGTTTATGAAGAAAAATGTCCATTTGCAATCTATTAAAAATGGATGCTTATTTATGACGCCTTCCAGTCGTTGGAAGAGTGGGAGGACATCCTAGGTCCTGAAGAACATAGCTCTAGTGTACTAGTTATACTCCTTTATCTGGCCAACTGCACGTGTCTCCAATAGAACGTCTGCAGTAAAGCTGTTAGCCAGATACAGTGCTGCCCTAAAGAGCACCACTGGACCAATGATAAGCTGTTTCTGCGCAACTTCCAAGGGTCAAGGATCAGCATCCAAGGAATAAATATCGCATATGCAGGTTTACAGACCATCGCGATGACTAAGCACAAATGGCCGGCCACCTCCTAAAGATCTACGCACCATCCTCCAAAAGTCTACATCTTCTGAGAAGCTCATCATCCAAAAAGCATATCTAGAATACGCTCATCCAGGTCCAGCAGTACCTTGCAGACACGGTGTAGACCGATTAAAAGAATACATACGTGGAGTCATCTACCAAACTTCGAAGAGCGTATCACTCCTGAGCGCCACTGTTTTCCAATAGCCGCTAGATATGAGTGAAACTTGTATAGATGAGTGATGATTGTATTTGCTTTCAGAACATGATGGATGTATAGACGAATAGGAAACGATTGTATAGATACATATGAGATCTGCAGGCCTGAAGCTTTTACAGATCAGAGGGAGTAAATAGTAGAGTTGTATGCTTTTTCCCTTAGCTATGTGTTTTCCGATTGGGTTTTCCATAGCCAAAAGTTTTAATGAGGTAACCTCATTTATCTCTGGACCCTGAAGTGTCCACCTCTAATGAAAGCTGAATGACATACAAGCATAAGGCTTGTACGGATCAGGGGGAGTAACCTGTGGGTTGCACTCTTTTTCCTTAAGCTGCTGTTTTTCCCACTGGGTTTTCCACAAGTAAGGTTTTAACGAGGCAAACACGACTACTCTGAATCCAGAAGTATCCACCCCCTTAGCTTTATACGCTAAGACCAAAGTAATGGATGGATAAGGGGGAGTGTTAAGAATGAGTGAGGCCTTTGGCCTCCTCTCATCTTTATTCCCACATTACTCCCCATTAAGCTTACTAATGGGGACCTTTGATATCCCATGTCCCTTAGCATTCTAATATTATGAATAAATAGTGAACCATGGCTTTGTGCCATGGTTACTGATTCTTTTGATTTACAACAACATCGATATTTTGAAAAACGTTATGTCACATCAATAGGATGTTTTTTTACCGTCTATGAAAAAAGTCAATAACTCAATCGATTGCGGCGCAAATAACAAGCTTAAATAAAGAGAATTGCTACATGCACCCCTACTCATAGGGGTGCATGTTACTTTTGGGCCAAAGTTAGCCTAAAATAGAAAAGCAAATTAGTTATTTGATATTAAAGTAGATAGATTTCCAAGTTTGGAAAACAACCCTGACATGCATCCCTACTTATCGGGCTGCTGATAGCACTTCTCTAAATAAAAAGGAATGGACTATCTGCACCTCAAAAATGAGGTGCAGGGATGTGAAATTAACTTAAAATGGCAAAGTTTTGAAGGAAAGAGAGAAGAAAACGACATTGATTTGAATTGTTTTTTCTATGTTTAGTAATAAATCACATCCATGCATCTCAAAATGAGGTGCATGGAGTCTATCTCAATAAAAACGAAGCTGAAATAGAACTCCCCGTTTAATTCGGTAACTTACGCAAGTCAACATGGTCCAATCAATGTCTTCAAAATTTCCTCATCGATGACTCAATGGGATTCGAAGTATTTTGATGGCTACCATCCCAAAAAAGGATCCTCATCCCCCTCTCTATAAATACAAAATAAACAGCCCCCACTTTCACTTCTTTTTTATTCACTCGCACGAAGAAGAGAGAGGGGCAAGGGGCAAAGGGCAAAGGAGAGAAAGGATAGGTTTTTTGGGCTTCAGGATGAGCAGCGGCAGCGGGAGGAAGTCTTCTTCGATTCCGTCGAAGATGAAACAGACGGTCCAGAATCTGAAGGCGATCGTGAACTGCACCGAGCAGGAGATCTATGCGATGCTCAAGGAGTGCAACATGGACCCTAATGAGGCCGTTCATAGGCTTCTCACTCAAGGTCAGTGCAATGTCCTTTTTTGGGCGATTCGTTGATTTGGTTGTAGGTTAAATGCGTTGTTTGGTTCGGTTTTTTGTGGGAAAAGATGGGATTTTCCTGATCCTAGGAATTGGGTTATAATTTTTGGCCCTTTTGGTCAAAAAAGGGGATTTTTCTTTAGTGGGAGTTACAACACGAATTTGGGGAGGTTTTTATTCGCACTTTAATTCATTATTTATGGGAAATCGTGGATAGTTTTTGGGTTTATTGTTTCTGTTGATAACCTTGATTGCAGTTCGGCAATTGCGGCGTCATGCAAACGAATTCCCTTCAAAAACCGGTAACTCTTGTAAAAAAAAAAGTCAACTAACCTTAAAGAAAACCAATTCAATTGAATTGGACTAAAAAAATAAAAGAAAAAACTGAAAGAAAATCAAAGGAAAATGTCAAATCAAAGAGAGAATTTCATTTTTTTTTCCTTCACAAAGCTTCTTACATGACCCCTTGGTTTTTTATACAACTAATTAAGAGGAGAAGGCAGTTGTCTTTTTACAAAGTTTGTCTTTTTCCAACATCCCTTCCAATTGTCAAAATTGAATACCCATTTCAATCGCTCCAATTGACATCTTCTAGAAGAATTTGGTTGAAAATATTGTTAGAGTTAGTGTTGGAGTTTGTTGAGATGAAATGGTCCTCTCTTGGGTAGTTAGATCACCATGTGGTGGGAAAATGAAGTTGGATTTGATAACCAAAAGTTCCAACCAGTGTTCTAAATATCGGTCCGATATCCGATATATCGGCCGCAATATCGGTTTTATCACTAGGCCGATACGATATATGCTTATATATTGCGGTTTCTGATATTTAGGGAAATATCACCGCAATATTGGGTTGCGACCGATATTGCGACCGATATATCCCTTTGAAATATCGGCCGCAATTCACTGTTTTTTAAAATAAAGTTAGCGGGTTGGCCCACTTAAAAGTGTATCCGACCCGAGTCATCCGACCCAAATCATTTACTTAAAACGAGGAGGCATCAGGATTTTTTGAGGGATAATCGATGCTTTGTCCTAAATCTAATCACGCCGCTTCGGTACTTTCGACGCTCCGATCCTCATGCCACTTCCTTCAGCTCCATCCGGTAAAAATTTCCGGCGACAATCGATTGAGCTTCGGCGTTCAGCATTCATTCTTTGCAAGAGAGTGTTTTACGACCAAGATGAGTAGTTAATCCCAATTTTTTTTCAATTTTTCATATTTTTTTCTTCAGTTTTTTGATTTTTCTTCCTTCCACTTTTGGGTTTATTTGACATCATTTTTAGCCTTTGATATGAGGCTCCGATATTTAGTCAATATCCACATATTCATGTTTAACGAGAGAAGTATAACCAAACCATACTTTTATTTGAGTTAGTATAGTTTATATCTTCTTAGATACATCTATGTTTGCATGTCATCATTTTAAGCCTCCGATATGACACTCCGATATTTGGTCAATATCCCCGATATATCCCCGATATCCGCAATCCGATATCAAATTTTCTAGGCCGATACGCGACCGATATCCGATATTTTGAACACTGGTTCCAACCAATGTGTTTCCTGTCCTGTCCTGTCCCTGAGATCATCAGTCGACCAACATGATTGTTAGTCGACTAATTCGAAACCGAGAGTAGGTTAGTCGACTAACGTTATTTCATTAGTCGACTAACAGTCGGCTGATATTCTGATACATCTCCAATGGTTGCCTATTAGGGCCTGTTCTTTAGCAAGAATGTGGTTTGTGAAAAGTTGTAGGGGCGTGGAATCTTGGGAGAGAGAAAATTGGTGTAGTGTGTTTCTTTGTCGGAAAGTTGGATGGAAAGTGAAGTTGAGAATTTGTTGTGGGGTCCACTAAACTTTCTTGTGTTCTTTTGGTTGAGAATGTTGTTTGGAAAGTTGGATGAAGAAAGTGGTGTGGGGTCCTGATGCGGACGCACCAAGCCCACGCGCGGCACATGCGGGGGGAGCGGCTAGAGCGGAGCCCACGATCACATACTTTCGCAGGAGGAGACGTGGGGGCGGGAACTAGTCATTTCAGGGGTATTTTCGTCTCTCTAGACCAAATTAGTAAATCTCCTTTTCTTATATTTAGGCCTAGCCGTCATTAGGGTTGGCTTATGCTTGATTTGTGAAAACACATTGAGTTATCATCTGTGAGGGTTCTTAGTCTTTGATCCGTACATTCAAAGCTAGGAGACAAGATCTCGTCTCGAAGGAGATCCAATTATCTTTTGTTCTTTGCAAATCATTTTCAATATAGTTTCACTTTTTACATTTTTTCACCTTAAATAGCTGTTTTGATCGAATCGGCAAGCGAAACGTATCAAATTGGTATCAGAGCCGTGAGATCTAATGGCGGGAGGCACGAGAGGCGGCGCGGCGGAAGAATGGCTTTAAGGATTTCGTGAAGAAATCAACCGCGAGATGGAGGGATTGAAGAAGGCCATGGGCGATGATATTCAAGCATTGAAGACGGCCATGGAGGTCTCCAACAAGGATCACGCCCATTCCCAAGAGGACATCCAAATCGAACTCAAGCACATGAGGATCGAGGCGGCGAAAACTGCGAGAGAGGTTGCGCAGATACCGATGATGATGACGATGCTCCACACCATCTCGGCGGCCATTGGAGGAGATCAAGGCAAGAACCCGGAAGGGTTTATCGTCGAAACGGCGGCTACCAACTTTCCAAACCAAGGCGATGGCTGGCCAAACCCTCTAGGGTTTGCGGGGGAAGACAGCGGGGCCAACCAGGCCACCGCGGCAAGCACGGCATGCCCAACTGGGCCTGTCGGAAGCTCGACAGGCCCAACTGGGCCTGCCGGCAGCTCGACAGGCCCAGCGAGGCCTGGGGGACTCGACATGCCTTTTTGCCCCCTGGCGGCGACACCCCTGGTGGGGGTGTCCGGAGGCCAGCGCCCCCGATCGGGGGCGCTGGAGGCGTCGTGCCCCCAACCGGGGGCGCCGGTGGCGTAGCGCCCCCGACAGGGGGCGCTGGTGGTGGGGTGGCCCCGAGACGGGGGCCTATGGGCCGTGGGCCCTATTTGGGGGTGCCGCGGCTCCGACGGGCCTCAGGGGTGGCGCCACAGCCTGGGCCACCCCTCCTGGGGACCCGACGACGCTGTTTGGGGGCCCGGCGAGACCAATGAGGCCTTTTGGGGGCGTGGAGGGGTTTGTTCAGTCCCCAGGAGCGACGACGAGACCCGGCGGAGGAAGAGGGACTCTCGGGATGACGATTGGGGCTCCTGCGGCCCAATTTTGGGGCCCGGGGGGCCATCTGGAGGGCCGGACAGCGCCCGTTCAGCAGCACGGAGGGGCTAGAGAGCCCACTTTTGCACAGCCACCACGACCGCTGGAGTGTTTGGGGAACTACATCCCTGAGGGAGATCTCGAGATACCTCAATGGCCTGATGAGTTGTACGAGGGAGGCGACGGAGGCCCCGGAGGGGGGCAGGGTGGCGAGATGATGTATGGAGGCGGCCGGGGGGGGTATGGAGGACAGTACGGAGACATAAACGCGGATCGACGGCTGAAAAAGCTGAAGATGCCGACGTTTGATGGCACCGATCCTGACGGATGGGTCTACAGAGCGGAGCGCTACTTCCAGGTGATGCAGGTTACAGAGGAGGAGGTCCTGCGGGCTATTGGGATCTATTTTGAGGGCAAGGCCCTAGCATGGTACCGGTGGAAGACAACCCGTTCCCCTTTTCGCACTTGGGAAGAGCTCTCTTCATACCTTCTCGATCGGTTCTAGGAGAAGTCAGGAGGGGACTTCTATGAGCAGCTTTCAGCACTGCGGCAGGAGGGGACAGTTCGAGACTTCGTGGAGAGGTTCGAGATGCTGGCCAGCAGGTTACGGGGGTGTCCGATCAGGTGCTGATTGGGAGTTTCATGAGAGGGCTGAAGCCCTCGATACGGGCGGAGCTTCGGATACAGAGGCCCAATGACTTGGAGGATGTCCTTCGCCTGGCCCATATGTCGGAGGAGAAGCACACTGAGGAGAGGCGCCTTAGGGGGACTTGGGGGCGCTCAGGGCCAGCGCAGTCAGGCAGCACCGGTTCCTCCACGCCCAGTAGCAGGAGCACCAGCGGAGCCTAGAGGAGAGGTCCGACCAAGGGTGGTACCCGGCAGACGGCTGACGGAGGCAGACATGCGGGCGAGGCGTGCGGCAGGATTATGCTTCCGGTGCGATGAGAAGTTCAGCCCCGGTCACCGATGTGCGATCAAGTTGCTGCAGATCGTGATTGTGCCCGACGAGGAGGACTATGAGGAGGAGGTGGAGCCAGAGCTGACGGTCGAGGATGAGGTGCATGTGCACATGGACGTAACGGAGGTTTCCCTGAACTCTGTGGTAGGATTCACTTCGAATCAAGGTTTAAGGTATCGGTTTCGGAGAGGGTATCGCTCCGCCCAAAATTTAGGTTTCGGTATCGGTATCGCCCGTTTCGGCGGTTTCGGAAGCCAGTTTCGGTATCGTCCGTATCGGTAGTTTCGTTTCGGTATCGGTATCGGTATCGGTATCGGCATCGGAGATATTTTCCTGTATTTTCCTGTATTTCGATATTTTCTTGTATTTGATACTTTGTTGTATTTTCATGTATTTTCATGTATTTTATAATATGCTATATTTTCCTGTATTTTCATGTATTTCGGTATCGGAGATACTTTGCTGTATTTTTCTGTATTTTTCATATATTTTTCTGTTCACATTACTCATTTGTAACAACAATTGACTAATTAATAGAATAAAAGAACAATAAATATTGATGAACCATAAATCTTCCTTCATAATACAAAAGCTGAATAAAATACATCAAAAGATACAAAAATGAAGAAAATAAATAAAAAGATACAAAAATCTCATTCGTAGTTCTCATCATCCGGCTGCTGTGCATGGTAGTATGGAGGATATGAATACTGCATCTGTTCCGGGCCCAAAAAAGATATCATCATGTTATCATATGCTGAGGGCCGGCTCTGCTCGATGAAAGGCGTGTCATGACTGCCTTGACTGCTGGACTGCTCAGTCACGTTCGGACCGTACCTGTATTGACTATCATAATCAGCATAGACATCAGAGTGTCTATACGGTGCGCAATAATCGCCTTGGCTTCCTGAGTATCCACCTGAATAAGATTCATAACCTCCATAATAATCAGAAGCACGTTGATACCCTTGATATTCAGAGTGTCTACCGTAGGCATCGTCCCCCCGTTCTTCACTGTGCTGCCTATCATGCTCTCTATACCCATGCGTATCATAAGTATGGTCTCCACGTCTCTCAGCAGGGCGAACGGATGCCGACGCACCACAACCTCCGTCTGTAGGACCTTGGTCATCGGGAGACGAACCATCATCGCTATCGTGCCTAGCCCGAGTGGGTGCCTTCTTTCGCTTGTACGTGATATTCGCAGGGGCGTGACTTGGCCGCGGCTGGTTGCTTCGTGTACGTTCTGCTTCCGCAAGCGCCTCGTCCAACCAAGGATTGTCTCTGTCATCGAGCACCCTGTCTTCTGTCTCTCTGGTCCATTCCTCCAATGGATCATCCTCGTGAAAAATCTGATCCAAATCGATCACCTGGTGATCGGCCTTCTCGCTCCTTCTCGCATGTCTATGTCGCAGTCTCATATTATAATGCACATAGACCAGCCTTTTAAGGTGTTCCATTGTTAGCCTGTTCCTGGTCTTTGTGTGAATGAGGGAGAAGGTGGTCCAGTTTCGTTCACAGTTGGACGACGAGACAGTTTGGCTCAACACACGCACAGCTAATCGTGTAAGCGTTGGAGCTTGCTCTAACCCAACACTATTCCACCATTGAGCTGCAACAAGTTCCAGTGGTCAGAAAAGATGGACCGTTTTATGGTGAACATATAGAAATCTAAGATCCATATAGATACCTGGAGTGACCCTTGTTATCGCCATTTCCGCCTTAGCGGAGCCGAAATAACCAACTCTCATCTTATAGGCATCCAGCTACAATTATCAATCATAATTTTAGAATGTGAACTGCTACATCAAATCATATATCAAAATAAGGATATCCGAATTTCATTTACCTCTCTGTCAATGTCAATTTGATTCGAGATGTCTGGTTCAAGCCTATCAATCACGCGTCTGAGTGCAACCAGCACCTCGTTGTCGTTTGTTGCATTGGAGGAGTATTGAAAGCGAGGATTTAGAAAATAGCCTGCAGCATGAATATCTTGATGTAGCTGCCTATCCCATCTCTTGTCTATCATGTCCCACCATTTTCTGTATCCCCTACCAACATTCTTCCGAATTTCCTCTTTTACACGGTCCATGGCCTCGTAGAGATACCCCATCTCGGCCCAATCATCGCTGTCGACCATTCGAAGAACCTTCACCAGGGGCTCAAATACGGCGATGACATTTGAGATAGTCTGCCAGAATTCATCGCCGTGAATCAGATCGTACACGTTGTTTCCAACCTCCCTATCTTTTGGTTTAAGCCTTGGAAAGTTATCGGACCAATCCCTGGATGTGATCATTCTCCGCAGGTCATCTCGGTGCGCATACAGAGAGTCCAAAGCAATGAAGTGGGTCGCAAATCTTGTTATCGCGGGCCGGATCAACTCTTTTCCACCCGTCTCTCTTCTCATCAAGCTGAGCACCCATCCTTTGTTATATATGAATCCTGTTACCATCTGACTTTGTGCGACGATATTTTTGATTACTTCTTCTTTTGCCATGTCAGAAAATATCAAGTCGATACAATGCGCCGCACACGGGGTCCAATACAGATGCTGTCTCTTGCGCATCAGTAGCTGCCCAGCTGACTTGTAGTTTGCCCCGTTGTCGGTAACTACCTGGACTACTCTATGCTCCCCAATTAGTTCTACATATTTGTCCATAAGATCAAATATGTAAGGACCATTCTGGAATTGGTCGGTTGCATCCACAGAGTCCAGGAACACCGTCCCGTGGGTCGAATACACAAGGAAGTTAATTATCTTCCTTCTGTTTTCTGTTGTCCAGCCATCGCACATAAGTGTGCAACCGTACTCATCCCACTGAACACGAAAAGTTTCTACATAATTTTTGATCTCTTCATACTCCATATCCAAGTATGTGTGTGACAGCTCCCAAGCGGTGGGTGGAGCAACGCCACGTCCCGATTCCGCAATAGCATCCACCATGGGCCTGTAATATGGGCTATTGGTCACATTGTATGGAATGTGGTTGAAGTAGAAAAATTTGGCCATAGCTCGGCCGACATAGGCCTTGGCATTTTTCATGAAGGTATTCTTTATGGTTGATTGGGATTTACCCTTCTTCGTTTGAGAAAAAGGGTCGGCACCGGGTCTGAGAGTGCCGGCTGGTCTACCGGTTGGCTGAACATCGCGAGCAGAACCGCACGCGAACATACCGGCCATTCGGGTGGCACGACTACCCGATCTGGCTAGCCCAGGGGCTCCAGACCCAGACGATCCTGCTCCCATCCTTCTGCCCTCACTTCTAATCTCTTCTTCGACAAGTTCTTGCCTACTTCTTCTAAGAGCTCTTCTAAGGTCCCTCGCCTCCTCGGTCTCATCCTCATCCTCATCTGAGTCATCTGATATTGCCTCCGTCTGCTTTGCCCTTATCTCCTCCTCTATCCTCTTCTTCTCAAATCTGGCCTGTACCTTTTCGGCCTTCTTCTGAAATATGTGCGCTCTCATCTCTTCACGCACTTCTTTAGGTACCTCGGGGCATGTCAGCACATCCCCGGTAATTCCTGCCAAGTGATCCTTAAGGCGAGACACGCCTCCATGCATTTCTTTCCGGCAATAGTTGCACCTTACTTGTCTATGGTTTTCTGCGATCATTTTACAGTGAGCCCACCCAATATCCACCGTCTTCTCCTTTGGAGTTCTTCGAGACATGTTAATTACTGCACCATAAACCAAGGGTTACGATTAATCTTGAAAAGATTATTAACGTATTAGACTTACATATAGTCGACGGTGTCACATAATCATGATTTGCGTCCTTGCGGTCCAGCGGAACACGGTCAGGGAATTGACTAAGCCAGGATCACTTATACCCAGTCTAGCTAGGTTGATCCAGCAAACTTAGCCAAGCACATTGAGCCGGATCATGGTCCATTGAAGGAAACTTATCATTCATATGTTTGCCATCAACTAAAAGCTTTTATTAAAACTAGTTAATCCTATCAACTTTTATTAAAACTAGTTAATCCTATCAACTAGTTGAATCCTAAAATTCGAATTTATTAAGATTCGTTAATAACTTTTATTAGAGTCCTTATCAACTATAAGGTTTTGTTTGTTTCAACGTGCTATACTAATCGTGTATTTGGATTTTAATAGATTCACATTACAACAATTTAAAGCATACACTTTTATCAAAATTATTATTAGAACGTTTAAAATAATAATCGTTGGAAAGGACTACCCTAATCATGAATTAGGTATTTAATAGTTGTAACAATTTACTAAACATAGGATGTCAATCTAAAATGCGTCTCATAAGTTTTAGAAGAATTTTAATGGCTAACCTAAGAGGCTTTCTTGAATTATCATATAATATGCAAGAAAATAGAATTACCACTAAAACATGTCAACTAAATTTTATCTCATAAAATTTAGTATGCAGATAAGCAACTAAAATATCACATAAAATTACGTTTATTAATATCTAACATTATTAGTATTTTAGTACCAATAATCAACTAATTTAATTATTCTCTGAAACAAATTGTGCACTAAGTGATGCAAGTCAGAGAGACGGAAGCAAGAATTTTTTTTTAAAATAATTTTGATTAAAAATTAAGTTACTCCAAACACGTATTGTGCAAAATGCATCTAGATACAACCAGACGTTTTATCGGACTAGAGATTAGTGGAATACAACTTCCCATTTTAAAAAAATAAATTAGTTTTAATCACGCTATCAATGGTTTGTTGAAATGATAACTACTTTCTTTCTGTACATTCAAATCCCACGCTAACTACTTTGGCCATTGACAGGGTTAGGTTTTCCATTAAAAGTGGGTCCTTCTCTCGCTTAAATTTGAAATTTAAGAATAATTTTGGCAAATAATCGAACAAAATAATGTTAATTAGGATGTTAAGTCAAAGCAAGGTGAACATTTAATGAAAAAGTTAACCCCGTTAGCAGCCAAGGTATTCATTTGTTAGGGTTTAAAACATGTGGTGTTAGTTAGAAACTATGAAATTACAAGAGTGTTTCAAGCAACCATTTTTTCTTTGAATAATAGAATTATCAAGATAGGGAATAAAACTATAAAAGTCCTTCATTTGCACCAACACCCGTAACAAAATTTTTAAACTTCAATTTTCTATATTTTTAATCCCTCAACCAATTTTATCCTAGCACAGACCCGTATTTACAAGTTTGCCATTTTACTCTACGGCGCTCATGCAAACGGGATGGCAAAAATGTAAATAGTTTGGTTTTTTTTGAGTAAAACGGTCAGTTACTATTAACTCAATTACTAAACTATCCCCGATCTCATCAACTATTAACAAGAATGCCATTGTTCTATACGGGTCACGTGATAATGGGATGGCAAGATTGTAAATAACTGTCTCTGTGTGGGGTAAAATGGTCGGTGCTCTAAAATTCTCATTAAATTCCCTTCGCGTGCGAGAAATCGATTGAAAAAAATGAAAACGAAAATACCTCGACGGCGATGGCGCCTCCGCTGCGATCGACGACTTCGATGTTCCTCTTTGCTCTCGCCTCTGCTATGATCGGCGCCTTCGAGCTTCCTCTTCTCCGATCACGTCTCCGATCCTTTGTGCCGTCGCCTTCGACTTCGACCACAGCCGAGGCCACCGCTTCGTGGTGTTTTCGTCGTCGACTGAGCTCAGGGTCCTCGACGAAGAGATCAGGAACTTCGATGGAGCTTGCGATGGAGCTAGGGACTTCGACCAAAGCTCATGATTTTGACGGCAAGATAAGTAACAACTCACCCTCATCTCTTTATAGCTTTTTTTTCTCGTTTCTGTTCAATCACGAGCCCATTCTGCTCACTCACGGGTAATTTTTCTGTTTCCTTTTCATTTCTGTTCAATCACGAGGCATTCTGCTCACTCACGGGTTTACGGTTGTTGTCGTCTTCCTCTTTTTGCTTTTTTTTTCTGTCTGTTTCACCCTAGGGTTGCCGGAACCCTAGGGTTTCGGCCAGTATCGCCCGATACCGGGCGATACTGGCCGGAACCCTAGGGTTCCGGCCGATACCGATCACAGATGGTGGTTTCGGTACCGCTATGGGGCGGTACCGATCCGAAACGCCCGATACGTATAGGTATCGGGCGATACCTCAATCCCTGCTTCGAATCATACCATGAAGTTATCAGGGACGTTGGCAGAGCAGGCGGTGACCGTACTTATAGACAGTGGGGTGACTCACAACTTCATTTCAAAGAAGTTGGTGGAGCGTCATGGGCTGGAGCTGAGCACGTTGGAGAGGTTCACAGTGTTGCTGGGGACAGGGAAGATGGATGAGAGCAAGGGGCTCTGCAAGGATGTGTGCCTGATGCTGCAGGGCATACAGATAGTGGAGAACTTCTTACCGCTGGAGTTGGGGAATGTGGATGTCATTCTGGGGGTACAGTGGCTGAAGAGGTTGGGGGAGATGAAGGTGTACTAGAAGCTTCTGCGGATGGAGTTCCAGGACGGCGAGCGGACGGTGGTGCTGACCGGAGACCATACGCTCTGTTTTTCGGTGGTGGCCTTCAAGGCCATGACTAGGGCGTTGCGGGATGAGGGCGAGGGGTTCCTGGTGGAGTGCCAAGGGTTGTCGACTGAGGAGGAGGAGCAGCAGACAGAGACCGCATTGGAGGTGGAGCCGGTACTGAAGCAGTACCAGGAGGTGTTTCAGAGCCCACAGGGGTTGCCTCCGAAGAGGGGACACGAGCATGCGATTGTGCTACGGGGGGATGAGGCTCCAGTCAGTGTGCGACCATACAGATACCCGCATTCGCAGAAGGATGAGATAGAGCGGATGGTGCAGGAGATGCTGCAGGCGGGGGTAATACAGCCCAGTGTGAGTCCTTTTTCTAGCCCAGTTCTGTTGGTGAAGAAAAAGGACGGGAGTTGGAGATTCTGCGTCGATTACCGGGCGCTGAATAGGGAGACTGTCGCAGACAAGTTCCATATTCTGGTAATTGACGAGCTGTTAGACGAGCTACATGGGGTAGCGGTCTTTTCGAAGATCGACTTGAAAGTAGGGTACCACCAGATACTGATGCGGCTAGAGGATGTGCCGAAGACCGCGTTTCGGACCCATGAGGGGCACTACGAGTTTCTCGTCATGCCTTTTGGCTTGACGAATGCTCCGTCGACGTTCCAGGCCCTCATGAACAAGGTGTTCCAGCCTTACTTACGTCGGTTCATTCTGGTATTTTTTGACGACATCCTGATCTACAGCCGGGATATGGAGGAGCATCTTGGCCATTTGGAGGTGGTATTCTAGGAGCTGTTGGCGAACCAGCTCTTCGCCAACAGGAAGAAGTGCAGTTTCCGGCAGCTGCGGATTGAGTACTTGGGTCATGTGGTGTCTGCAGAGGGGGCGGCGGCCGACAGGTCGAAGATAGCAGCTATGTTAGATTGGCCGCGTCCTACTACACTACGAGCTTTGAGGGGCTTTTTGGGGCTGACGGGTTACTACAGGAAGTTCGTCAAGGGCTACAACACGATTGCTTGGCCCCTTACCGAGCAGTTGAAGGACGGTTTCAAGTGGGGGGAGGAGGCCACCAAGGCTTTTGAGGCCTTGAAGGTGGCTATGACGACGGCGCCGGTTCTAGCCTTGTCGGATTTCAGCATATCGTTCGTGGTGGAGATTGACGCCTCGGGGTACGGGCTAGGGGCGGTGCTTATGCAGGAGGGTAGGTCCATCGCTTATTTCAGTCAGGTGCTGACCGCTAGAGCACGACTGAAATCGGTCTATGAGCGAGAGCTGATGGCCATAGTCTTCTCGGTGCAGAAGTGGCGGCCATACCTGTTAGGGAGGGAGTTCGTGGTCCGCACGGACCAGAGGAGCCTCAAGTACCTACTGGAGCAGAGGCTCGTTACAGAGGAGCACCAGCATTGGTTGTCCTAGCTGGTGGGGTACCGGTTCGACATCGAGTACAGACCTGGATTGAAGAACAAGGCTGCTGATGCCTTGTCACGTCGGGAGGAGGGCATCGATTTGAGGGCATTGTCGCGACCTATGTGGTTGGACTGGGAGTCGATGCTACAGGAGGCAGAGGCAGATGCTGAGTTGAGGCAGATCCGGGAGAGGCTGCAGAGCGGCGAGGAGGGGCCGGCTGGGTACTCGTTGGCAGGGAGCAGACTGCTGTACCAGGGACGGATGGTGTTACCACGGAGCTCAGAGTTCATATCGGTCCTCTTCCAGGAGTTCCACAGTTCGGTGACTGGGGGCCATTCAGGGGTGCAGCAGACCTATCAGAGGATGGCCAGAGAGCTATATTGGCCTGGTATGAGGAGGATTGCGCGTTCAGTCACAGCTTGTGACGTTTGCCAACGTCACAAGTACATGGCCATGGCCCCAGCAGGACTGTTACAGCCGCTGGCATTGCCGGAGAGGGTCTGGGAGGAGGTGACGATGGACTTCATCGATGGTTTACCCCGGTCAGAGGGCTACACGGTGGTATTTGTAGTGGTGGACCGCCTGAGTAAGTACGCGCACTTCATTCCGTTGAAGCATTCTTATACTGCAGTGTCGGTGGCTACAGCTTTCACGAGGGAGGTGATACGGTTGCATGGGGTGCCTGCTTCCATAGTGTCCGACATGGACAAGGTTTTTATGAGTGGCTTCTGGCGGGAGCTATTCATGGTGCATGGTACGGTCCTTAAGAGGAGTACGGCCTACCACCCCCAGACCGACGACCAGACGGAGGTTGTCAACCGCAGCATAGAGACTTACTTGCGGTGCTTCGCCTCAGAGACACCTCGTCAGTGGCATCGGTGGTTGGCTTGGGCAGAGTACTGGTACAACACCTCGTACCACTCTGCAGCAGGGACGATGCCTTTCAGAGTGCTATACGGGAGGGATCCACCGCCCTTGCTCCGTTTTGGTGACAGGCAGACTCCAGTGTCACAGGTCGAGGAGTACATGTGGGAGAGGGATGGTTTGCTAGAGGAGATGCGGAAGCATCTGTTACGGGCTCAGCAGGTGATGAAGACCAAGGCTGATGGGCATCGACGTGAGGTACACTTTCAGGTGGGCGATATGGTGTATCTTAAGCTATGTCCGTACCGGCAGAGATCTTTAGCGAGGAGGCAGAATGAGAAGCTGTCAGCTAGATACTTCGGTCCCTGCAAGGTGGTGGCCAAAATTGGCCAGGTGGCGTACATGTTGGAGTTACCCCCTTCTTCGGTGATACACCCAGTATTCCACGTGTCGCAGCTGAGGAGGGCGATTGGGGATCAGGCGGGTTCTTCCACTTTGCCTCCTACCTTGACGGAGGACATGGATGTGCTACTCGAGCCTGTGGATGTGAGGGCGTTTCGGCAGGGCACGGGGCGGCGGAAGGAGGTACTGATCTATTGGGCGGGCCTACCGGACTGTGATGCGACGTGGGAGGCCCATGACGTGATGCAGGAGCAGTTTCCTGACTTCCACCTTGAGGACAAGGTGGTTCTTTTAGGGGGGGTATTGATGCGGACGCACCAAGCCCACACGCGGCATATGCGGGGGGAGCGGCTAGAGCGGAGCCCACGAGCACATACTTTCGCAGGAGGAGACGTGGGGGCGGGAATTAGTCATTTCAGGGGTATTTTGGTCTCTCCAGACCAAATTAGTAAATCCCCTTTTCTTATATTTAGGTCTAGCTGTCATTAGGGTTGGCTTATGCTTGATTTGTGAAAACACATTGAGTTATCATCTGTGAGGGTTCTTAGGCTTTGATCCGTACATTCAAAGCTAGGAGACATGATCTCGTCTCGAAGGAGATCCAATTATCTTTTCTTCTTCGCAAATCATTCTCAATATATTTCCACTTTTTACATTTTTTCACCTTAAATCGCTGTTTTGATCGAATCGGCAAGCGAAACGTATCAGGTCTACTCAAATTCAATTTATTATTTTTAAAACTAAACTAATTACTTAAAACTAAACTAATTAATTATTAAACTATTAAACTATTTTTAATTGAGTGTGATACATTTTAATTGTAGGTGCATTTAGAGTTGGGGCCCACCAAATTGATGTGTTCCATTCTAACCGAAGAAAAAAATAAAAAACAGCGAAAATAGCCCCTGATTGGACAATTGGGGGGTGGGACCCAGGGGAGGCTTGGATTCCAGTGTATTCTCCGCAAAACGCGGAGAAAACGAAAAACACAAAAAATCGCGTTTTTGAACGCTATCTCAGGAAACGTTCACAAAGCACCATTCCAGCAAAAGAACATGCCAAAAAATACACACCAAGGATTCCTATGAACCGTGGGTGAACAGTGGGATTTTCCCACCTTCTCACCCACATTCTAGCAAAAGAACACGCCCTTAGTCAACTAACATTTTAGTGCTAGTCGACTAACCCAGTTTCTCCAGCCTGCCACCTGCTGCGTTAGATTTTGGGTTTCTAACAGTTTCTTGTTCGCGAACATTTGAGAAAGAAAATGCTTTAGATAGGCTTATGAGCAGTGCGGACTTGTTGGTAAATGACGTGTTACGAGGTCTCCGTGCTTATTACATCGCCAGTTTGAGAAAAGATTGGATCTTTTATTATTTTCTTCCAGAACAAGAACCGTGTATCATATATTGTATATGAGGGTGCTAATTTTTGGGCATTCTTGATGGAAGTTTTGGAGTTTCTGCATAGAATTTTCTTCTAGTTTTGGGATATTACTTACCTGGAGTATTCCTGCCCCTTACTTTCGAAAGCCCTACTGATTAGTATTTATGCAATGATAATATGAAAGAAATGGAGAGTAGCATAGTTTTTGAATTCAAAATCTGGAAGTACTAATGTTGGGCACCAAAATGATTTTTATAATGTGAAATCTTAATGGGGATAACATGCAAGTTGGGAATAATGGTCCAGAATAGAAGATGGCAAAATGGTTTGCTTAGTCTGAATGTACTTAAAAAAGCCACATATTACCCATGTGACAGTTTGTAATGGCCTAAAAATTGATAATAATAATAAAAATATTTTTCAATGATATTTGGAAAATTTTCCACAATTTTTCTGGATTCATTTCATCTCAAAAATCTTAAAAAATCAACTCAAACCCAAACCCGTTAAGAAAACCCGCAATATAAACCCGACATGATCCCGACCCGCTTAATTATAATCTCACCTCTTTATCTCTCCCCCTTCTAATTTATCATTCTTTTTCTCTCTTTTCCCCAGACCTCACCTACTCCCTTTGTCTCGTGCGGTGCGTGCGTCAACGGCACTCCTCTGTGCTTGTAGGGTCACCATATTACGACGACGTGGGCGTCAGCGAGCCAACATCGTCTCTACCTCTCCCTTGTCGACACTTCACCAATTCTCACCCTCACCCTCTCACCCTATTTAATTTTCCTAACCTTAGCTTTAATTTCCTCAGTGAAAGATACAATGATCCCTCTTCTCTTAGTTGATGGAGCTCTTCTTCTCTGCTACCCCCTTCGCAACCATCCTCCACTTTTCCAAGACAGCCGCAGCTGTGTGGCGACGGCGAGGTGGCGAGGCCAACGGTGAGCAGTGGGGTTTTCTTCTCTGGTGATCGGTAGGCCTAACCTATTTTTAGGCTACGATTGACTCGGTCATTTCTATTTGTGAATTGAGATGCTGCGGATCTTTCAAGGATTTTGGTTTTGATTCATGATACAATGACGATGAAATGAGCTTTATAATTTTTGATAATTTTGATTAATTTAGATGATGATGATGATGTCGTGATTTTCTGGGGTTTTGTTTGGCTGTTGGCTTTGCTCAGCTGGCCCCTTTTTGCCGTGGGTTGCGTGGCTGCTGCTTTGGCCGTGGGTTTCTACTTGGTTGGCTCTCTGGCCATGCTTTGCCATGATTTTCTCCGAGCCTTATGGGCCCGACTAGCCTCTTCTTAGGCCTGGTTAGTTGTGTGGTTGGTTCTTGGGCCTTTGGTTGGTCGTGGGTCTGTGTGGTAGCCTTCTTTAGGTTTGAGGTTTGTGTGGTTGGTTCTTTTGTGGCTTCCACGCTTGTGCAGCAACCCAATGGGCCACATGCTTTTGTGTCTGCCCCCCCTCTTGGGGCTTGTGGCTTGACTTGCTATCTCCTTGGGCTTGTGGCTTTTTATGGCTAGACTTTTTGGCCATAGGTTGTGAGGGTTATCCTCTTGGGTCGTGGGTTTGAATGTTTGACCTCTAGGCTTTTGTGGGCATGATATTGTTCCATGAGCTTTAGCACTGCTTTACTGTGATTGATATTCTGTATTGGATGTGGCGGCGTGGGAGGGTGACTTATTTTCTATGATGATATTGTTACGAGAAAAACAAAATAATTAAACTCTTACGTGAAAATTGATGGTCTGCGGGATATGTAGAGGAATACATAAATGATTATAAATGACGAATGATTATAAATTTTGTAATATATTCTTGGGCCATGCTAGAATTTGATAATCACAACAGAACTAATGAGTTCTTTCATTTGATTATGACTTGATTGGATTGTTATAGAGGATATGGTCAATGTCCCTGATAGCATGTGCTTGATTCTAGATTTCAGAGATGGATACGGCGTGACATACTACGATTACATACATAGAGACTGTTGCCAGTAATTGAAAGCTGAACATCACCAGATGGCTAGGTTGTTGTAGCAGTAACCAATTTCGGAGTGGAAGTGGCACTACAACACTATGGATTTTGTGATTGGATTTATTTGAAGATCGAAACAGAGTGACGTCATTTAGGTGATTATGGATTGATTGACTAAGTTGGTGCACTTCATTCCTTTCAGGGTCAGGCAGTTCATCGAAATACTTGCCAAGAAGTATATAAAGGAGGTTGTGAGGCTGCACATGGTGTTTGTGAGTATTGTTTCCGATGGATATACCCATTCACCTTTCACTTTTGGAAAAGTCTACAGGCGAGTTTGGGTACCCGCCTCAGCTTTAGCATGACATACCATCTCCAGACGGACGACCAATCGAAACACATTTTATAGATATTAGAAGATATACTATGGCATGTATGCTGGACTTTAAAGGGTATTGAAAAGATCATCTACATCTCATGGAGTTTGTGTACAATAACTATCATGCCAATATCGATATGTCACTGTTTGCAGCATTATATGAGAGGCAATGTTGTTTTCCTTTGCGTTGGGATGACATTGGTGATTGTGAACTTGTGGGGTTAGAAATGATTGTAGAAGCTGTGGATGTGGTACAGACCATCAACTAGACGCTTCAAGTAGCCTAGGACCGATACATGTATTGGGCAGATGCAAAGCGTTAACCTCTGTAATTTTGGCCAGGAGACCATGTTTTCTTGAAGATTTCATCCAACCATTGTTTCACTTTGTTTGATCATAGAGGCAAGCTCAGCCCACACTACATTGTACTATTCGATGTACTGGAATGTGTAGGCGAGGTGACGTATCGTCTTGCATTACCTCCATACTTAAAGGGAGTGCAAGATGTATTTCATGTCTCCCACTTGTGAAAGTACATTGGAGACCCATGTCATGTGCTCAGTGCGTCCATGACCTAACTTATGACCAGCAGACCGTACAGATCTTAGACTGGTAATATAAGACCCTTCAGAGCAGGATGGTTAAAACTCATGAAGGTGATGTAACATCAAGACTCACCTAGGGATTACACTTGTGAGAAAGAGGAGAGATACGTGAGCGTCACAGTGTTTATTTGATGTATCTTAGCTTTTAGGATTCTGATAATCAAATTGTAAGGAGGATAGAATGTAATGGCCTAACAATTAATGTTAATAATAAAAATATTTTTCAATAATTTTTGGAAATTTTTCCATAATTTTTCTGGATTGATTTCATCTCAAAACCATTTATAAAACCAACTTGAATCCAAATCTGTTAAGAAAACCCGCAACATAAACCTGAACCGGACCCGACCTACTTAATTAAAATCACAACTTTACCTCCCACCTTTTCTAATTATTAATTTTTTCTCTTTCCATATGACATCACATATTCCCTCCGTCTCGCGCGCGCGTGCGTCAATGGTGCCCACTCCACGCGCTTGCTCGGTCGTGCAACCGCGACGTTGGTGTCGACGAGCCCACATCGTCTCTTCTTCTCCCTTGCCGGCAGTTTGCCAACTCTCACCCTCTCTATCACTCGCCTTATTTAATTTTCCCTAACCCTAACCTTAATTTCCTTGCAATGATCTCCTATTCTCTCAGTCGATGGAACTCTTCTTCCCTGGAGCTCTTCTTCCATGCTACCCCCTTCCCGACCATCCTCCACTTTTTCGAGGCAGTCGCAGCTGTGCGGTGAGGCGGTGAGGCTAACGGTGGGCGGCTGATTTTTCTTTTCTATGGTGATCGGTATGCCCCCTAAATTACTTTTAGGCATTGATAAACTCGGTCATTTCTTTTTGTGACCTGAGATGATGTGGATTTTTCAAGGATTTTGGTTTCGACTCCTTCTGCGAAGAAGAAGAACTTAACTTGTAATTTTTGATACTTTTGATTAATTTAGATGATGAAGATGATGTGGTGATGGGGGGTCTTGTTTGACTGTTGGCTTTTCTTAGCTGGTCCTCTTTGTCATGGGCTGCGCGGCTGCTTCTTTGGTAGTGGGTTTGATGGGGACATCAGGGTTTACACGCGCAGACGACATCGTAATCAACTTAGTTCGTTATGAATGGGCCCAAGCCCATTTGCGATCTGAATTTTGTATCTTTTTTATTTCTTTGGTTTAGTCCCACATTCGGGAGAATGTGAGGGTTGAGGGATTGTAATCCTATTTAAATCCATGTATTGGGATATTTTTAATGATTGAAAGCTTGAAAACAATTTTCCCTCAAAACCTGTGAAAGGTCATCTCCTTGGCGCGAAGCCTTAGATCCCTTGGTGTGAAACCGAGTTATTTTCTTCCTTAAATCTCTAAATCGTTCGTGTTCTACATCAAATTGGTATTAGAGCCGAACGATTCTATCCTTTCAACTTTGCCTAACCTTAACCCTACTCCATAGCCGTCATTTCCCCCAAAAAATCCCACAAAAATCTCAAAACCATAGTTCTTTTTTCCCAGCCGCCATTTTTCACAAAAAAAGAAAAAAAAAAACCTAACAAAGGAGGCCGCTCGCGAAGCCCGCACGCCGCATTCGGAGCAATCTCTTCTTCTTCACCCGGAGGCCACCACTCCCTTCCCCCACAGGCGACCACTTCACCGTTGCCTCAGCATCCCGCCCCTGATCTGCTCTGCGCCCCACAATGACTTCCCGTGGCTTCGATCCGATGAAGATCAGTCGCCATCACCGCCTGCGCGTCGCCTCCATCGGTTGCTCAGGTCGCTGCCACAATCGCTCGCTCAGGTCGTCGCTGCCATCACTCGCTCAGGTCGTTGCCGACAACGCTCGCTCAGGTCACCGCCGCCTGACGAACGCCGCCTCCGCAGCTTCGATCCGACCGCATCATCCTTGCGTCGAAGCCCCTGCGCCTTCAGATCTCAAGCAGATCAACTCCGCTGTCTCGACGACATTCCAGCAGCTTTCGACGATTCCATCGGACGACACCGCCACTCTGACAGTCGCACCACCACCACAGGCCACCCAGTGCCATCGAAGTTGCGCCTTCCTCACTCCTCCACCGAGGCCCCGCCCCTAGATCTCACGACGATCACACCGAACTCACACCGATCATCCAGCGACGAGATCTCACGGCGATCACGCTGTTCCCAGGTCCTCCGGCCCCAGACCCTCTCTCAGATCCGCTCAGATCTGCTCCGGCCACAGACCCTCTCACAGATCTGCTCCGGCCATCGCTGGTACCGTGCGCTCTCAAATCTCTCAGATCTCGGAGTTTTGGACGTGATCTCTTAGATCTGGGTTGAAATCACGATTGCTACAGTACTGATACAGTAACCATTGTCATTTTCATAGTATTTTCTGCATATTTTCAGGATATTTTCTGCGCAACCATTATATTTTTGGAGATTTCAGGTTCGTTCGGAGTCTAAATTCAGAACGGTTCGCGCCATTGCTTAGAGAACTCAGCCACGGACGCGTTGCCATACTATCTGGACCTGTTCATCTTCTTTACGGGAAGATATGCTGTGAGTTTTCATTAGCCATTTGTTGTCACATTATTGCTAGCCTTCTTTGCAAGCTAAACAAACATAGGGCCATATTTTTTGCCTAGAGCCATTAAACTTGATATTAAAAGAAGAGCTTCAATTTACTACCACAGTGCAACAAGACTTATCTTCATTAAGATAATTGAATAGGCACATATAGGCACATTACAAACTCCAAATTAAAACATTTGAATTTGCTGCGATAGCTGCACATGGCTTGAAATTTGAATTGCTCAATGACTTCTGCAAGTTGATCTCTCCATCGTTCACCTGCATCATATATGAAGCTTCATTAGTTGTTACCACCTCATCCACAATAAAAAAACACAAAAAGGGGCATTAGTCAAGCATTCATCATTTAGGACTAGTACATTGCATGACCACACGTAGTGGCGGAATATATCAGACGTCAAATACCATGGATGCTGACCCACCTACGTTGAGAGATGTCCTTAACCGGTTAGCTGCGTTAGAAACTCAAGTCCGTGAAGGTAGGATCGAGTCTCGCGAGTGTCTAGATCGAGTGATACGCCTAGAGAGCACTAGACAGAGGGCGTCAGTGAGGGTTCACATGCACATAGTACGCCTAGCCCACCTAGGCAAATTAGAGAGAGACCTCATCATGAGAGATGAGTGCCTAGTCCACACATGCGATCTAGAGAGAGACTCCGTCATGACAGACACACGCCTAGTCCACCTAGGCAATCTAGAGAGAGGCCCCGTCACTACCGACGTGACAGAGACTATAGTGTGATCAAGGGCATTAGGGTAGACATACACACTTTTGATGGTCGTCTGAATCCCCAGACTTTTATTGATTGGATGGCCGATGTGGACCATTATTTTGGATGGTATGACATGTCTGAGGAGAGAAAAGTGAGGTTTGCGAGGATGAAGCTTATTGGACCTGCCAAGTTGTATTGACAGAATATTGAGCGCATGTTAGCCCAGGGTAGGCAAAAGCCCATATGTATGTGGGATGAGATGAAAGAGAAGCTGAAGGAGAAATATTTAACCACGTCATATCACCAGTGACTCTTAGACCCAAATTTGCTTGGGTACTATGACAGCCAGCATGCCATACACTCGTCAGAGCCGAGTTCTTCCCACCTGGGGAGAGTTGATGGGGACATCAGGGTTTACACGCGCAGACAACATCGTAATCAACCTAGTTTGTTATGGATGAGCCCAAGCCCATTTGAGATCTGAATTTTGTATCTTTTTTATTTCTTTGGTTTAGTCCCACATTGGGTAGAATGTGAGGGTTGATGGATTGTAATCCTATTTAAAGCCATGTATTGGGATATTTTTAATGAATGAAAGCTTGAAAGCAATTTTCCCTCAAAACATGTGAAAGGTCATCTCCTTGGCGCGAAGCTAAGGATCACTTGGTGTGAAACCAAGTTATTTTCTTCCTCAAATTCCTAAATTGTTCGTGTTCTACATCAGGGTTTCTGCTCGGTCGGCTCTCTGGCCGTGCTTTGCCGTGATTTGCTCCGGGCCTCATAGACTCGGTTGGCCTCTTCTTGGGCCTAAGCTGGTTTGGGGTTGGTTCTTGGGCCTTTGGGTAGTCAGCGGGTCTCTGTGACGGCCTCTTTGGGCTTGAGGCTTGTGTGTGGCTGGTTCTATTAGGGCTTGCATGCTTGTGTGGTAGCCCTCTGGGCTGTGGGCTTTTGTGTCTGCCCCTCTCGGGGCTATGGCTTGACCGGCTATCTCCTTGGGCTTGTTGACTTTTTGGCCATAGGTTGTGAGGTTACCCTCCTGGGCTGTGGGATTAAATGGTTGACCTCTTAGCTTTTGTGTGCCTAAAGTTGTTCCATGGGCTTTAAACCCACTCGATGTGGGAGGGTGACTTTTTTCTTTGATGACACATTGTTCTAAGAAAAACAAAATGACCTTGACTGTCGGCAACAAGCCATAAGTATTAATCAAGTCCGATCCAATACGTTTCATATTCAGTATAGAGAGATATATATGCCCTTGACGGTTAAAGGCCATAACCTGTCCACCTGAATCCATCACATGGTAGCAAAAATGCTTTATCCAGGATTGAAATGCCGGTGTCAATAACCATAGCACTCCAACTAGGTACTCTACATTTTTTAATGACAGAAGGCTACAAATAATTCTTAAAAGAATTTTAAATGGAATGGACTTGATATAAATTGAAAAACTAAGTTATGTAATCATTTGGATAAGAAATTCAACGCTAATCAATTAGTCATGCCAGATGTGTAAGGAGAGGGAGGTTTTCCGTGGTTGAAATATCAAGACCGCATTTCTTAATTATAGAACCTATCAAAACATGCCATTTTAGACACCAATATGAAAAGTAGAATTGACAGGAAAATTGATGGTTTGTGGGATATGCAGAGTAATACATAAATGATTATAAATGGCAAATGATCACAAATCTCGTAGTTTGGTCTTGGGCCATGCTAGAATTTGATAACCACAACCAAATTAATGTGTTTTTTCATTTGGTTATGACTTGATTATTGTACCGTTATAAATGATATGGTTATTGATAGCATGAGCTTGATTGTTGATTACATAGATTGATATCAAGATATGTGCCTTTGGACTATACATTAGATAGATTGATATCATGATATTTGTCTTTGGACTATACATTAGAGACTGTCTCTTGATATATGATATGTACAATGCTAAAATCCCATAAATAATAATCTTCATTACTCTGATTACTGAGATAATGTTTGAGTATATACATCATTGATCATACACCTTCATGACACTCAGTATACACACATACATGTGATACTGCCCTAGATATTGTCTTATATATATATACACACTATGCTGTGCTTCATATCGTATCATACTTGACACACCGTTGTACTTGGACTATACTTGATGCCAGGCATATATTCATATACCATACATTATCTATCTAAGCTTGCACTAGGTGCGGGGATGTGGTATGTTATTGAGGGTGTGGGAGCGACGTGTTCCATCCCTACTGTACATGACTTACTGTACATGACTGTTTCTGTTACTGAATCTGTTGGATCCACTAATATATCTGACTGTTCCTGTTACTGTATCTGATGGATCTACTAATATATCTGACTGTTCCTGCTACCGTATCTGATGGGATACTGCGCGGTGAGCGTCCTTGTTACGAGCGAGTTCGTATGTTGCATACTGTATCATCAAGCATGAGTCACTGCATGAGTCACTGGAGCACCTGTTTCAACTGCATAGTCATGTAGATACGGTTAATATGCCCCATCATTACTATGCCGTATATTATCATATTTGCCTGGTTTCGTATGATGTCTCACTTCTGTTGCTGTGGTCAGGGGCGGAACTAGGTGTGGGGGCACGGGCCCCCACCATCATTTGAGAAAATCATATTTATGTATGTATATAAGGTTATTATATGCACATATGTATGTATGTATGTATGTATATATGTATTAGAATCCCACCAAACATATATATGTATGGGGACCCCACCAAACCTAATACCTGGTTCCGCCACTGGCTGTAGTTGACTTGCATGATTTTTCTCCTATTGCCAGTCGATTTAGCTTACATTTTACTCCTTGCTGTAGTTAGTTTACATGATATTACTCTTATTGTTGTAGTTAGACATTACACATGTTAATATGTTTCTTTAGATATGCTTATTTTATACGGTTCTCACATGATCTTCTGGTAGTTTTTGGGACCTACTTTAACGGCTACTTTTGCTACTGTAGGGAACACACAAATGATCAGGAGTTCTTAGATAGTGGTGCAGAATTTTTTGTAGACCTGTCTTGGGTTTATGTTGCATTTGGTGGTGTATGAAATATTTTGTTAGCCTGATGGCTTAAGTAGTATGTGATAGATCCGGCCCACTTTTGGGGCTATTTTGTGTTATTTTATTAGAATATGGGCGTTTGGGTAATTAGACTTTTAGTTAGATGATTATATAAGAGGAGGGAGGTCGGCCGGCCCTAGGTGTGTAGATTTTGACTACTGTGTTAAATCGAAAAGATAGTTTTTCGGCCTACGGAAGGGTGCTGATGGCCCTATCAATCGGCGTCTTGGGAGGGCGATTACCCCTACAATTGTAATCAATCTACTCATTTATTTTCAGTTTTACTAATAAAATTTCAGACTTGTGATTCGTTCTTATCAATTTGGTATCAGAGCGCGTCGATCCATGGTGGCGGTAACGAGATCCAAAGATCGCATCGTCGCGGTGGAGGAAAAATTCAATGACGAGATTGAGGGCATAAAGAAAACCCTAACGGAGCATGGGGCCGAAATTTCACGGTTGACGGCTATCACAGAGAAGATCTAGGCTAAGCAAGACAAACAAGATGATGCCCTCGCTCAAATCATCTTTCAACTCTAGGTCCTCATGGCGAAGGGTGGAAACGACGGCGCAAACTCTAATCCTTCAAAAAAGGTGTCACCTTTGGTGACGGGGAAGGAAACGATGGAGAATTAAGATGAGGGGTTGCTTTTCGACGCCGACGATTACTTCAAGGATGAAGAAGAAGGGGCTAGGATGGAGGAGGAGATCACTGGACATAAACGAAGCATCGGAGGAAGCTGACCGAACCCCCATGAGCCAATAGGGAGCCGGTTGGCTCCAAACAGGGGCGTGGGTAACTACCCCGCCCAGATCGGCAGCTGGCAGGGCCGGCCGAACCCTGCAGGTCTTCAGCAGGGTCGGCCTGGCCCATCAGAAGGCTTGTCAGGCCTCCGGCAACCCTGGCATGGGCTGCCAAAGGGCCGACAGCCCACGGCGACCCCCGACAGCCGCCAGGGGGATTTTCCAAGCAGTCCGTAGGCTGAAGAGCGGCTTCCTGGCCTCCGCAGACGCGTCATGGCTACGAGGATCACTTTCAGCCATTCCATGACTATTTAGGACATGTACGAGGTGATGGTTTTTATCTGATGAAGGAGGGGGTGGTAACTACGAAGATGAAGGGGGAGTGGCATATGGATGAGGTGATGATTGAGGAGACTACAGATGTCGAGGAGGAGGCCCATGGGGGGCTTCGAGGGGCACAGATACACTTACCATCCCAATCGACAGAGACACCACGACGGAAGAGCAGATCAGTGGCACTTTGGGTTGGACAGCAGAGTACAGAAATTGAAGATGCCCATATTCGAGGGGGATGATCCTCATGCATGGATTTACAGGGTGGAGAGGTTTTTACTATGTCCCGTATGACTAAGGTACAAAAGTTGGAGGCGGCAGCAGTATATGCCTGGATGGTAAGGCTCTAGGATGGTATCAGTGGAGGGAGCAGCAGCCCATTTCGCAGTTAGGAGATCAAGGACCGCATATTGGAGACGTTTCAGGAGCCTCACATGGGAAACCTTCAGGAGCAGTTGTTTGCACTCAGGCAGGACAGGTGTGTTAGGGAGTACATAGAGCAATTTGAGACCCTCTCAGAGCGAGTGCGAGGGGTCTCTGATGAGTCACTAGAGGGTACTTTTATGAAGGGCCTGAAGCCCATTATTTGCTGAGGTATTCGCCCATACACGCCTCAAGGGCTGGTGGAGGTCATGGAGATGGCACAGATGGTAGATGACCACCAGATGGAGTAGAGGAGAGCCATAGGCAGTTGGGGTGGGCAGGTTCCGCGTGGAGCTCCAGCAGCGGCAGTGGGGCCGAATGCAGCTACAGGGACAGATCTGGCGAGTAATGAGAAGATTAAGGATCAGAGCAGCGCACCTCTAGCAGAGGGTCAGTTTAGGAGGATGACTGACGCCGAGATGAGGGAGAAGAGGCAGAAAGGGCTATGTTTCAGATGCAATGAGAGGTTCACCCCAGGGCACCATTGTGGGGTGCGTAAGCTGCAAGCGCTGATTGCCGTGACGACGACGAGGACATAGTGGAGGAGGAAGAACCCGGAGGGGATGACGACCTTCCCTTGGAGTAGGACCATCAGAGACTTCATGCACCACCTTGAGGACAAGTTGGTTTTCAGGGGCAGAGTAATGATATATCCAGTCCACTTTTGGGGCTTTTTTGTGTTATTTTATTAGAATATGGACGTTTGGGTAATTAGACTTTTAGTTAGATATAAGAGGGGGAGGCTGGCCGGCCTTATGTGTGGATTTTGACTATTTTGTGAAATCTAAAAGATTGCTCTTTGGCATTCGGGAGGGTGTGGACGTACCCTATCAATCGGCGTCTTGAAAGGGCAATTACCCCTACAATTGTAATTAATCTACCCCTTTATTTTCAGTCTTACTAATAAAATTCCAGATTTGTGTTTGGTTCCTATCAGTATGCTTCAGTTTCCTTGTACTGGGTTTATTACTACGTCTAAAACTTTCTGGTTCTGAGTGTGTGTGTATACATATGTCATGGCATTCATTGGTTGTGCATATAGTTAGATGATTATATAAGAGGAGGGAGGCCGGCCGGCCATATGTGTGTGGATTTTGACTATTTTGTGAAATCGAAAACATAGTTCTTCGGCCTATGGGAGGGTGTAGACGTCCCCTGTCAATCGACGTATTGGACGGGTGATTACCCCGACAATTGTAATCAATCTACCACTTTATTTTCAGTTTTGCTAATAAAATTCCAGATTTGTGTTTGGTTCCTATCAGTATGCTTCAGTTTCCTTGTACTGGGTTTATTACTACATATAAAACTTTCTGGTTCTGAGTGTGTGTGTGTCTATATATATGTCTTGGCATACATTGCTAGTACATATCGTTTTCTGGTGACTTGCAGGACCTGCCTACTAATTATGCTTATTGTATACTGATCCGAATGAAAATTTTTTTCCCTTGGGTTCAGGAGGCACTGCGATGTGACACAGGTCTTTTAAAACAAAAAGATAGCCATGTTAAACACAACTTCTTGCTTGTATTTCTGCCCCTTTAGATTTGAGACGGCGATATGATGGGGTGTCTAAATTTTGGGAGATGGAATGATGGCAGGTTGTAGAAGACAAGGCATATATTTAAAACATCAGATACTAGATCTTGTGTATCATCACAATCCGATTAAAATCCTGGAGGCCACACACATCTTCCCATGTCTCCCTTGAAATTTTTTAGACTGCATAGCTTCCATTGGCACTGATAACATCATACAAAAACGGTTTAATTTTCTATCTTCATGTTCCTTAACCTTTTATTCTACAAAAAATCTCTTCATCTAACTGGTCCATTGCATTCTATTTCTTTCTTTTACCCACTCTTCTACGCCTTACCTTTTGCATTCTTTCATTCTGCCACCTGCCAACTGCCCCGCTGTCCTTTTTCTCTTTGCCATTCTTTCCGTCACTTCGACATTTACGGTTGCGGGGTATTTTTCTTGCGGCTAGCGACTTGATACCATGCGGAAATCTGTATTCATCCTCATTGTTGGAATTTATTTGTTTTATTCTTGTGGAAATATCATCATTAACATTTTTATGTATATGGCTTAATCTTTATTACAACTTAATGTATACCCTGTTTAGTAAGGGAAAAACTCATATTTATATACCTATCAACCTTTTTAGTTGTTAATTATAGGGATAATTGTTGTAAGTTTAGCATATGTAATTTAAATGGAATCGTGGTTGCCAGTTCGAGTTTCAGATGCCTAAGTGACTTCATTCTCTTTCAGGTTACTGCTCAACTCTTATATATAATAAACTGATATTTCACACACACACACACACAATTCTCGTTCTTTTGAAATTCTTTTCTGAAGTTATCATTGTTATTTCTTTGGTTTTATGGTTTAATCCTTTAATAACTTAATGCCTTGCATGTGAGACTTGTAATTTTTATATATGAATTGTGAATCTAAAATAAACTCTCTTGTTATTGAGAAAATCATGGTGTTATTGAGAAAATCATGGTGTTAACCATTTGAAGGCCAATAGGAATATTTATTGCAGGTTCAGAGTGTTTTTTCTTGCTAAGCATCTGTTTCATGCCATGCTTACTAGAAGGTTGCTTTTTTCTCATACTACCATTCAACCTTTACGAACTTTGGACTGCCATAACAATAAGAAAGTACAGTATATGACATTAATCAATTTCTCACAGAAACCTGGCTTGGATGCAGAAGTTTTACTCTTTTGACATTTAATTTGATGCACATTCCTTTGTTTTCTTAAATCGGATAAAATTCTGCGTAAAGTTTGGTGTAAGGTTTAACAACATTGGATCATGATTTGGGTTTAGTAAGATTTGCTATTCTGCTGAGATAGTCAGGTGAAGTTTGCTGGGATTAGATGAAGTTCGCCTTTAATAAAATTTGTTGAAGAGAACAATATAAGTTTTCAAGGGATGTATTCTTTTCTGCTTTGTTATGGCCATGAGCATTTTATGTGATTAATGTTCTTTTTTAAACATTCACATCCCCCTTGTGCTTTTGTATCATCTTACCAAAACAATTATGCTTGTCAACTGTTCAGATACTTTTCACGAGGTAAAGAGCAAGCGTGAAAAGAAAAAGGAGGTCAGTATATATTTAAGTGCATTATGTGAATTAAATTGTTATCTGATCTTACATCATTTATCATTTTTCTGTGTGTTCTTTTTATCTTCTATTGCTTCAGTTTATTCTTTTTTACTGATTAACTGTTTCTAGAACCTAGACCGCTAATTGGTTTGGGTATTAGCATCTTGCTCAGTTGCATAAAAGGCATTACAACACGTATAAGAGCATGTGTTCTTGATTGCATTTAACTATTCACTTCTCTTGGGTTATAGGCTTGGTCGCAAGATTTTCATCATAGAAAATGCGATTACATTATTCGAGCCATTCTTTTGGCTACCTAGACCGATAATTGGTTTGGGTATTAGCCTTTTGCTCAGTTGCATAAAAAGGCATTACAACACGTATACGAGCATGTGTTCTTGATTGCATTTAACCGTTCACTTCTCTTGGGTTATAGGCTTGGTCGCAAGATTTTCATCAAAGAAAATGCGATTACATTATTTGAGCCATTCTGTTGGCTTGTTCATTTTTTAATTCTCCATACTTTTTGCTACTATCAATCATTGTTTTTAACTTGCTGTTTTAGGACTATTTTTAATCCAATACAAGGTTTATATTTATACGAATTTGGTATATTCAGGCAAGAAGTTATTGCATTGATTTTAATAGGATTATTTTGAGGATCAGCATTCTACCTCCAACATTTCCTTTCTGTTCTGTAGATCAAAGGGACGGGTGATTCCAGGCCCCAAAACGTGAGCAGCAGTAGTTCCGGCCGTGGAGTTAGGGGTGGTGCTGACTATGCTAGACAATGTGCTGCCCAAACTAACTCTGATGGTACATCCCAACTGCAATTGTGCTCTTATCTGAGTATACATCATTATTTGTGACTCATTGATCTGTTAATCTTCATGTCAGATTGCGAAATAACTCGTGGTAAACCTGTTCGAACTAAAGAAAATTGGGAACGAAACAGCCATACTTCCTCAGTTTTAGGATCTGAACACACAGCTAATAGCTCCTCTGCCTGGAATGTAGCACCCTCAAGGTCAATAATTCTTCTTTCTGGGAAACTTAAGATCAGTATTTATAAGCACATGAACTGTTGTTTGTGCTTCTAAAATAATGGTATCTGTTAATTCCGATGAATAAAAAAACTAATGGTATCTGGATGATATTGTATGAGTGTCACTTGGATGCTGCCAATACATTTTTTTGCCCAACATCATCATTTTCTATGGTTTCCGAATTTGCATGTTACATGTACACATTTGCATGCCTTTCTTTGCTCAAAAATTTCTCATAGTTTTTTATATGGCTTAATAGAAAATTATTTGATTAAGAAAGCATGGCTTGTTTTTATAAATTTTGTACTGATCTGGTTTTAGCAAGAACTTCATATGATTCTCTTGAATTCATTTTGTTTGAATAGACCTTCATATTCCATTCTTTTGACTCATTATCTGGATAATTGTTATTTGCAATAATATCACAGGTAGGGATTGCCAATTTTTTGAACATAATCAATGAGCTTTTAGTGATCAAGAGGCTCTAGTTCATCACATTGCTCTAGTATCACAGCCACGTAAACTGGATCAATCGTTTCATCTGCTTTATTAATATCCATACATAGAGTCTTTACCAATCTAACCATGACAGTTCTGATATATGACACACATTATATTAACAGCACCGTTATGTGGATGGCATTGGTAGTAGTAAGGGTCCAGGTGATGCGGTCCGGGTCTACGTGAGGCAGAGGCGGCGCGCGGCACGAGGCACGGGTCAAGGCGTGGGCTCGGTCCCTACTTGATCCGATGTGTGACTTATTCCTCATGACTTATTTCCTTAGTAGTGGGTTTATTAATTAGAAGGGTATATGAGTCTTTTATTATCAAGTGATTAGGAGGGGGGTTTAAGCCTATGAGCCGGCCCTAGTTTAGTTTTATCGAATATTTTGAATTGAAGAAGATTATCGCTAGGGTTCTTCGTGAATCCATTTGGGGGATTAGACTTGTTCCATTAACACAAGTTAGGGAGAGATCCACTCCAGAAAAAGGTCGATTTATCTTCAATACAAGCAAGCGTTATATTCCACTATTAAATTTCTTCTCTTTCTTTCCACAAATCTGAAATTATTCTCTTTATTTGGGCGGATCGTATCACCAGGTCACTAGATTGTAGAATCAGGCCAATGTTATTAGGAACGAGGGGCGGTGCTCATGTTGCCGCGAAGGCAATGAAGGTGTGAGGGGATGTATATTTGGAGTCCATCTAGCAGGGACAAAAAGGCAGAGGTAACTATGGTTTATGGTGGCAATATAGGATAACACCAGCAAACACTACATTGGTGCACAAATGGCCCAAGATCTCACAACTACCATATGCTTATGTTCAAGATTGGTGCTAAGAGGGTGGGTAACCCCCCACACACATTTTCAACATCGGTGCTAAGAATAATGGGAAACATGTGTCATGTCTCCTATTATTCTATATATGCAGGGGTTACCCACCCTCTTAGCACCAATCTTGAACAGAAGCATATGGTAGTTATGATACTTGGGCCATCTGTTCACCAACATAGTTTCTACTGGTGACATCCTGTATTGCCACCATAAACCATAGTTACCTGTGCTTTTTTGTCCCTACTGTATGGACTCCAAATATACATCCTGTCTCAGTTCCATTGCCATTGCTGCACCATGAACATTGCCTCTCATTACTAATAACATTAGTCTGATTCTACATTCTAGTAACCCATACCCTTACCACTAACAATGCCATCCACATGACGGTGCTGTTAACTATCATATATCAGAACTGTCTTGGTAAGATTGGTAACGACTTTCTATATGGAGATTGATAGAGCAGAAAAGACGATTGACCTAAATTATGTGGTTATGATTCTAGATCAATGTGTTGATTTAGAGCCTCTTGATCAACTAAAAGCTCAATGATTATGTTACTATGAGAAACATTCTACCATGAAAGGCATGTAACTTTGTAAGTGCACTAGAAGTCTTTGGGTTTGGTGAATGATAGTTAAGTTCTTACCTTTTCCTTTGCTCTGACTGTAGTGTTTTCCCCTCAAGACAATCAAATATAGGAGCTGCCTTAAGTCATGTTTGCCATTTAGGCATTCAGCTATTTTGGGAACTGGTTAGCAAAATTTGGAAAAAAAAAAATCCGTTTACGGGCTACTCGATTCTAAATTAATTATTTAGCCTTTTCACTGAAGGAGTTACTTTCTAGTTTCTAATTCAAAGCTATATGCCTCTTATCTATAAGTAAAATCGTGCTTTGCGATTCTGATGCAGTCGCGTACAAGGGGCGGAGGCGCGCGGGTCAAGCAGCGGCGGGTCCCGTCTAGGGGGGCCCATTGGATGACTTCTAGCCCATGGGTTTTATTAGTTTCTGTATTAGTATTTGCTTTAGTTTTGTGGTGCGTTTAGCAAATGTTATGAGGAGTATTTAAGTAGAGGCTTGCCCTAGTTGTAGGGGATGGAATATTTGGAATAGAAACTATTGTGACGGCTAGGGTTCTTCAAGAATCCTATTTGTGGGATTAGTCTTGTTTCATTAACACAAGATTGAGAGAGATTCACTCCAGATTGGATCAACCTATCACGTTTATTCCAGAAAGCAATAAAAATTCCACTTTTATATTTCTTTTCTTCTCTCAAATCTGAAATTGTTTATCATTTGGGTGCAAATCGTATCATTTTGGTATCAGAGCTCTCGATCCTATGACAAACACACGAGCGGCTGCGGCAAAAACTCTGGAGGAACGACTCGATGCGGAGATCTTGGGCCGAGGAAGGAGATGACCGACCTAAAGGTTGAGTTGAAGACAGATCTGGACGGGTCATTGGAGGGGAACATGAAGCGGATGTCTGAGCAAAGTTCCGAGGAGATGAAAGATTGGTTTGCTGAGATGGTGAAGATGATCCAACAACAATTTTTCCAAGGAGAGATCCGAAAACGTCGGGATCATTAGATCTGGTCTCTTAGACAAATCTGGGACGACAGGAGAAGAACCAGGACGTCGGCAGAGGGGATCTATCCCTTTTCGACGCCGACGAGGCGGGCGGCCCAGCAGGGGGCCGCGGGAGGCGATCCACCCCCATGGAGGGGCGGCGAAGGCGGACGGCCCCACTAGGGGCCACAGGAGTAGATCCGCCCCCGTGGGGGGGGGGGGGGCAAAGGCGGGCGGCCCTGCCATGGGGCCGCATGAGGGAATCCCCCCTAGGTGGCGTCGAGGGCTGGCGGCCCCACCTGGGGGCCGCAGGGGCCTATCCGCCCCCGTGGGGGTGGTGAAGGCTGGCGGCCCTATCAGGGGGCCGCGGGGTTGACCGCCCCCATGGGGGGGGAAGGCTGGCGGCCCCGCCAGGGGGTGCGGGGGGGGGGGTGATTCTCCCCGGGGGGAAGGCTGGCGGCTCCAAAGGGAGCCTTGACATGAGCGGGGATGCGGCTGGAGCAGGAGGAAGAGTGTGAAGATGTAGGAGAACTCGCCAACGAGAGGGCCAGGGGAGGAGATCGAGGATACGGTAGGCAGCGACTTGAGGCACAATGGCGGGTCGAGGAGCTTTCTTATCAGAGATGCCAGGCGGGAAACCGGGAGAGGCCACCACGGGGTGACAGTAATCCAGAAAATAAGATGAGGAAGTTGAATGCACCCCTCTTTGATGGGAAGGATCCTGATGGGTGGTTGTACCAGATTGAGAGATATTTCGACGTCGCAAGCTTCAGTGAGGTAGAGACTGAGGGCAGTAGCACTGAGTTTCGAAGGCGAAGCACTATCTTGGGGTAGATGGACCCAGAAGCAGAAGCCTATACGGACTTGGAGGGAGTTGACCGAGTGCCTCATTGAGAGATTTCAGGAGATACTTTGGGGGATGCCTATTTGAGCAGTTATATGCCTTATGGCAGGATGGATCGGTGCGGGAATATATAGTGAAGTTTGAGAGACTCTCGAGCCGAGTGGAGGGTGTATGTGACGAATCAATGGAGGGGAACTTCTTAAAGGGGCTGAAGCCTGTGATTAAGGCTGATCTGAGGGTCCAGGACCCTCAGGGCTTAACTGCCATGATGCAAGTTGCATGGCGAGTGGAGGACATGTTGGCTGAATAGAGAAAGTCTAGGGAGGCTGTGGGCAAATCAACATACCGCAGTGCAGCACCTATTGAGGCAACCAAGACCACTGTGGGGCACCAACGACAGCAAATGGGATGCGACGGAGACACGTCATTGAGGGCAGACTCACCGCATGACAGAGGCAGTGATGAGGGAGCGAAGAGGTGGCGAGAGGTTCACACCAGGGCACCGTTGCGCAGGGGGGGCCATGCAGCTGGAGGTTGCGGCAGAGGAGTAGGAGGCTGTGGTAGAGCTTGGCGGAGGTGAGGATGAGTTAGAGCAGCACACACCCTTAGATTAGAGAAGATTGACACAATTACTAGACTTCAACCTTGAGAATAAGGTTTGTTTTTGGGGGAGTAATGATGCGACCGCGTACTCGAGGCGGAGGCACACGGATCAAGAAGCGGGGTCCTGTATAGGGGGCCCATTGGGTGACTTCTAGCCCATGTTTTTTATTAGTATCCGCATTAGTATTTGCTTTAGTTTTATGGTGCATTTAGCAATTGTTAGGAGGAGTATTTAAGTGGAGGCTTGCCCTAGTTGTAGGATTATCGAATATTTGGAAGAAAAACTATTGTGACGGATAGGGTTCTTCAAGAATCCTATTTGGGGGTTTAGTCTTGTTCCATTAACACAAGATTGGGAGAGATTCTCTCCAGATTGGATCAATCTATCACGTTTATTCCAGAAATCAACAAAAAGACCACTTTTATATTTCTTTTCTTCTCTCAAATCTGAAATTGTTTATCATTTGGGTGCAAATCGTATCAGATTCACACACACATCTTTAACTTGAATAAAGATGTTTGGTAGTTCAATATTGTTTTCCTTTCTCATGCTCTCATATTAGAGTCATTTTAGAGGTTTTGCTGAATATTTGTTCCTAACTAGGCTATTAGCATGGGTTGCATCCTGGTGTTACCACCATCACCATTATCACAACCACCATCACCATCAGCATCCTTGTGATCAGCATCTTGGTAAGTCTTTCCCATCAAAGTGGGGTCGAGCATGACTAAGTCAATGAAGATTATCTGTCAGACTCATCTTGGGAAATTTTTTTTGTTAGTCATTTAACTGACATTCTATGCTTAATTGTTATCTGATATGCTTTTTTCATATAACTGCCATCCTGTCAAATAATGTCTCATTGCCATAATTTTGAACGACACAATGGCTAGTCATTTTGTTTAACCTCATAGGTTTTTGTCTGATATGTTTTGTCTGTTGCAGCTATAATGATGCCATAGGAAGTACAATACATTTTCCAGTATTATCCGAGAGCACCTCTGTGCCTCCACCTTCATCAATATTACAACATAATTGGGGGGGAGGTCAACTTTCAATGGCTGATATTGTGAAGATTGGTAGGCAACGAAAACCTTCCAGCAGTCCTTTAGTGGCAACTGAAGTATGCAACTCCCCAGCACTTAAAATAGTGCCAAACACATCACAGGCCAGTGATGGATGCATCTCTACAGCAGATATTCCATTGGGGGATAATCATGAAATACATTCTAAACAAGATAATGTCTTCCAGGCTACAGAGGTTAGTCATGAGCCGGGTATTGTAGTTGGCCAGCATGAACCTCTTGAAGAATGGACTTTTGTGGACCACTCACCTGAAGAAAACCCAGAGCTTGTAGATGTGTCTGGTGCTTCTTCCATCTACCATGACCACTCTGCATCTTCTAGCTTGCATGTTGACGAGGTTAGCTCACACATAAGCCTTCATGCAGATAACATTCGAAAATCAGGACATGTTAGTGCCGAAAACCTTCCTACAGAGGCCACGATTTCTGATGGACAATTAAGGGCTTATGGTTCTGGCCACTCCTCTTTTTTGGACGATGGATCATATATGTACAGTAGTTTCGGTCAGCGACATGAAGGTATATTAATGAAATTCTCTTTGAGTGCCTTGTATTATAATATCATTGATGTTATATTTATATTTATTATTATCAGTTTTAACCTAGTTGCCAATAAGACTTCAGTGATGTATTTTAATGGCTTTCTCTTGAGGAAATTTTACTCGAGGCATAGAACTATGCTTATTTGTAGTCTTCTTATGCAGGTATGTATGCAATTAAGCTTGCAAACAAATAACATGGTCATGTTCCTCTTAAAAAAGAGACGTTCGAAAAGAAAAGCAAGAAAAAGAAAAAGAATGATTAGTTGTATGTACCACATCATCTCTTTTTATATGCGCTAAATGGTGCAGGGTGTTCCATAACCTTTTAGAGTACAATTCTCAGCTTCTTTTGTAGCGTAATTGTTATTTCCTCTATGACCATGAATGGTTGTATGGATAGCAGATTAGACCTATCTATTGACATTCCTTTTTAAACCTTGTGCTTAAAGTTTAATTTACATAATGCTAATGTTCATTGATGCATCATTATGGGATTCTTTCACAATTACCAGTTTCTAAGTCGATATTCTTTTGCATTATACAAAATAGGTACAAAATATTCATCAGACATATGGCTTACTCATATATATCCAGGTAACATTAGTTACTACTACATGCATTTTGTCATCATTGCTCCAACTTGCCTAAATTAATGAAGAAATGTTAGTATTGTAGTTGGTGATTGGTTTTACTGTAAAGAGTAGAAGAATATTTTGTTGTATAAATATTGCTTTAAGAAGGTTGTTTCTTGTTACAACATCTTGTATCTATGTATTTTTATTACTCTTCATATGACACGATACCTCAATACAATGCACCTCTATTAACATTTGTTCCGGTCCATGTCCATATGTGTTTTAAGCTGTCATGGTGATTGGTTCACTGGTTTTTTTATTGTGTACGTGGTAGTCAACTTTAACACAATTTTCTGCTGGAACTTTCGTCATAATGATACTTCCCCCGACCTTATGTTTTGTCTTATTTCAGCTGCAGATGTCCATGAAGACCGAACAACAACAACAACTAACTTACATAACCTTAGTTTACAAACGGAGGACCAAGGTTCATCACTAACAGAAGAAAACCCTGCAGTAATAATTCCTGATCACCTTCAGGTTACAAATACAGACTGTTCCCATTTGAGCTTTGGTAGTTTTGGTTCCGGTGTTGCCGCTTCCCTTCATCTATCGGAACCTGCAAACAGCAACCTTGTGGTGACCGTTGCAGAAAATGCTCCATCAATTGACTACTCAGATACCAGGTATTTCCAATCGTATTTTCATTCGACTACATGATTAATCTTTTAGAATATTTATGACAACACAGTCTTGTAAGTAGGCATTCTGAGTACTACAACCATGAGCAATTAAGGACTGCCTCAGATGACAGTGTTTCTCCCATCACTGGCACAAGTTCAGGGAACTGTGATATTGTTTCAACATTACAGCCTGAGTTCAGCAAAGATGATACATTTATTTCTGAACAACCACGTCAGTACGACATTCCTTCTGTATCTAGCTTTGCATTTTCAGATACCATTCAACCAGATGCTGCTGCTTATAACCGAGCACAAGCAACTTCCAAAATGCAGAATCCTAATTCTCACACAAGTTTAACGGTACCTATTATTTTATTTATCTGTTTCATTTCCTTTTCTTCTTAATATCATGCTAACAATTTCTGTTCAGTGACAGATAAGTTGGTTGTCCCTACAAATCCTGCATATGTCATTCCTGATATGATTTTATGCCTTCCATATTATATAGTTCCTTGCAAAATTAGTGGACATAATATCATTATTTGTGCTTGTATATAGTCAGCTCTTCCTAACTTAGTGTAAGTTACAGCGTTAAGGTTTCTAATTAAATTAGAAAAAGGTGGAAGCGTGGAAAATTAAAATTTTCTAACCCTAACACAACCTAGAAAACTACAGATATCATAATTAATTTAAATGCTAGAAAAAGATTGTACTTTTGCACGGATATACTTTTGCAATATCCGTAATTTCAAAACTTTTCCGGTGAAAACATCCGATCTCCACACCAAACAAGCATGATAGATGTTTCACATTGATGATGAAACTCCTTACGATCCACGAACCCTCTTAAGAGATCGAACTCGTCTTAAGCGTTGCTAGCGCGTGAGAGAAAGAGAAGGAAAAAAAACTTTTTATTTTACGAGAGAAAAATTCTATATTTAAGCCAAAACTTCAAGATTATATTTCTCTCGCTAGATCTTAGGATGCTTAGATTTTAGATTTTTGAATTGTTAGATACCTTAGAGAAGAGGATATGACCCTTTTATATAGTGCTAGGATCTATAAAATCCAACTATGTTTATGTAATGGTCCATATTTTCCATGATTTTTTTGGGTTTTCTGGGATATTTCTAATTTTTTAATTTTCTTTCTTATATTCTCTTTTCCTTTTCTTTTGTTTTTCCACGGCCCAAAACCATCTGTCCATCCACATCACCTTTCTTTTCTATTCTATTTTCAACTTTTTTTCCTCCACTCAAGAAGCCCGCAGCCCGTAGGCCCACTTCCCTTAAATCACTTCCCTCTTCTTTAAAACAAGCACAAGCTCCATTTTAATTACCTCAGACCCGTTCCCCTCTCTCATAAACCAAACGCATCAGCTGCAACATTAATCTACCTCCCTTCCCTCTTCATTCGAAACAAACCCTGGCTCTGTCGAAATGAAACCGTCGCTCCGTTCCTTCGGTTACGCGGAGACTCCACGTTCTCTCCATGATCGCATGCGAAATGCTTCAATGGTTCTTCTTCTCTCCTATTTCTTACCTTCTCACTCTTCTCATGATGTTCATGTGAAGTTTATTCTCTTAAAATTTTTCCGGTTTTGAGCTTGGGGGTTTCAATCTTGATCCTGATTTTCGATCGTCACTAAGACGTTGTCTTACTTCCATTTGGGCAGCTGTAGCCGCATACACGACGAGGCGACAGAATGATCGTCGGTGAACTGTAGATCTGTACCTCCTCCAAAACTTTCGGTTTATTTACTGTTTAATTTATGAACTTAATTTCGTTTGATTGGATTGTTGCATGAGGTTTTGTTAGATCTGTGGGTTTTGGGATGGAGGGATTGTTTTTCCCTCTTTTATTTATGTTTGAGCTCTTGGGTTTCTGTTGTTTTTTGTTGTAGGGATCTCTGCCCCTCTGTTTGTTGACTGTGGGGCTCTTGGGTCCCCTGTTTTCTCCCTATTTTGTGTTCGGCTCTCGGTTTCGTTGCTGTTGGCAGCCTCAATTGATTGTTTCTCTAATGTGTAGGGTTGCAATCTCTTGTTTACTTGCTGCGGGTTGTTTGGCTCCTTGTGTGGGCTGGGGGGTTCGAGTTTCCTTGTATTTTTTTGTTGGACCACTGATTATCACGTTTTGGCCCTACAGTGGGATTGTGTCAACCTTTTGACCCTGTAGTGGCTCTGTTTTGCCTCCATTGACCTTAGAGTGGCCTTCGGCCCCGTCCCGCTCCTTTATGTGCTTTGGTTGTTCTATCCTTGCAGCCACAACGTGAGGAAAACCCAAATCTGAGCCTAACTCGTCCCGTTTTCTTATCTTTTATTTTCTTTTTCTCAGTTATTTTGAAATCAGTTTTTTCAGATTTAAGATAATATGCCAATGTGTGGGAATCGAAATTTCATAAGTTTTACTTTGATTAGAGACTTTAGTCAAATAGACTGGTGAACGAGTATATGTTAATTCTCAATAAAATCATGGAATTATTGAACATGCCGGTGATAAATTAGAATTGTTATTTATCTCTTTAAATTGCGTAGTCGAGGGGTTGTGCATGAAGCAAATGACTTGTTGCTTGATTCTGAGTTACCCAAGACATATGTATATACACGAATTCTTATTGAAACATGAATTGGAACGTATCTTGTAGTCAGAAACCCCTAACTATTTGTATAAAAATGATGTAGCCTCCACAACAAGATATTGATAGTACCAAAGCAGTGTCAGGATTTCGGGATATTGATGCAATAACTGCATGACATGAAACTTTGATAAGCTTTACAACAGTAGATACAGTCCATGAAATATTACACTTGATATCACACAATAAAATGACATTACATTGGGCTTACGGGATTTTGGGAAACTCATATTAGAGAGAGTGCGGGAGTGATTGTAGCCATGCTTTCGGCCTGTAATTGGGGGATCCTATTATAAATCTGTATACCCGACGAGTTCACTTTTGTTTATCTGTTTGACCTGGCAGAGGGATCCTAGGTCTCTTTCTATTTCTGTTTTGGACTCGGCCCAAGACAGCTCCAGGTGGTCTAAGGTGGTCTTCGGGCCGCATATCGTGCTTTCCAGTATGAGCCACAACCTAGGATTGGTATACATTTACATTTTCATGACATAAACATTCACAATTTATCATATAAAACATAACTGATTTTGGATCCTAGGGCTGACTAAAACAAGATAACGAGTGGATGTGATTTGATCTTGTGGAATGGAAGGTTGAGATGAGTTTTGAGAAAGTTTTGATGGGGAATCTGATACGATTAGGGCTTTTTGTGGGGATCAAATGTGGGATTTTTGTGGCTTTTGGACTTCCTAATCTAGGGTTTATATGACGAAGAACTGATTTAAAGCACTAAATAATTCCTAGAACAATAGATCTAAACTAGAGAACAATTAATTAGCTAAGGAATTAAACTAGGGATTCTAAAGAAATAAAATACCTTTCACAATTCTTTGATGATCTCCATCCTAGGGCCGGCTGGCCCCTTATTGGGGAGGGGTTATTAAATGTCAATTTACTCTTTAGCCCTTCCTATCTCTTGCGGAATCACAAGTTTGGGACCGGGTCCGTGGTGGACCCAAGTCGCCTCCTCCGATGATAGACCAGAACCGGACCTCCATCTAAGCCCGCACGCCCCGTCCCCTTTATGGGCCGAACCTTGGTGTGAAGCCCTGGATCTCTTGGTGTGAAGCCAATTATTTTCCCCCAAAATCCCCAAATCGTTCGTGTTCTACATCAAATTGGTATCAGAGCCGAACGATTCTCCTTTTCTCTCGAAAACCCTAATTTCCTAACCCCTATCCACAGCCGCCACTCTCAAAAAAAACCTACCCTAATTCCTCTCAGAGGCGGATCCCCGAGCCCGCACGCCGTCAGCGGCCCTTCGACATCCCTCGCTGCGAATTCCTTGCGCGGCCTCCCTTCGCTGCGAAACCTCCACGATGCCTCCTGACGAAGCCACACGCCGAAGCCCACTCCAGCACCCACGCCTCTCGTCGTCTTCTCCCCGCCACCTTTGACATCTCCCTGCCACCGCCCCTCTCGGATATCCTTCCTCGGATCTCGCCGCCGCCTCCAAAGCTCAAAACCGTCGCCTCCGAAGCTCGAAGCCCCCGCCGGTCAGCAGATCTCGCTGCTGCTCCAACAGATTTCGCCGCTTCTCCTTCTTCACATCTCGCAGCCGCTGCCGCCTCTCAGATCCCTGCCCCTCAGATCCGCGCGCCTCAGATCTCGCTGCCGTCGCCTCTCAGACCTCATCGCCGCGTCAGATCGCCACCCCTCAGTTCACGTCCTCTCAGATCTGCGTGGCATGTCCGTGTGAAGCCCGCGCGCCACCACTATCCCTCGCCCAGATCTGACGAACGCCGCCTCCGCAACATTGATCTGAAACCCTCAGCTCGCTCGCCACGTCCAGGGGAGCCCGCAAGCCTCGAGCCGACGGTGAAGCAATCACCATCTCCTCTACAGTAACTCCTGGCATTTTCAGGATATTGTTTACCTATTTTCAGGATATCTTCTGCACAACCATTGTATTTTGGAGATTTTCAGGTTCGTTTGGAGTCCAAATTCACAACGATTCGCGCCAGTGCTTTGAGAATTCATCCGGGGACACGACACCATCCCACTTGGACATGTTCATCTTCCTTGCGGGAAGATCTGCTGTGAGTTCTCCTTAGCCACTTGTCGATTGCTGCTAGACATTCATTGCAAACAAAAACAACCATATGACCACATTTCTGCTTAGAGCCATAAACTTTGATATTAAGAGGAGAGCCTCCATTTACTGCCACATTGCAATAAAGACTTATTCTCATTAAGATATTTGAATAGTACAACTCACTAAATATCATTACATTCACCATTTGAAATATTTGAATCTGCTGTGAGAACACCATATGACTTGAAATTTGAATTGCTCAATGATTTCTGCTAGTTGATCTCTCCATCATTCACGTACATCATATAGGAATTTTCATTAGTTTACATCAAATTACAAAAAAAGAAAAAAAAGAGAAAAAAAGAAAACATTAGTCAAGTGTTCATCATTTAGCAGAATTTGCATTGCATGTCCACACGTAGTGGCCGGCTTTATCAGAACTCAAATACCATGGATGCTGACCAACCTACTCTGAGAGATGTTATTAACCGGTTAGCTGCTTTAGAAACCCAAGTCCGTGAAGGTAAATCAGAGTCTCGCGAGTGTCTTGACCGGGTGCTACGCCTAGAGAACATTAGGCAGAGGACATCAGATGCGGGTTCACATGCACATAGTACGCCTAGCCCACCTAGGCGAAATAGAGAGAGACCTCATCATGAGAGACGAGTGCCTAGTCCACCCATGCATTCTAGAGAGAAGCACCGTCATGACAGATACACGCCTAGTCCACCTAGGCAATCTAGAGAGAGACCCCGTCACAACCGACGTGACAGAGACGATAGTGTGATCAGGGGCATTAACGTAGACGCACCCACTTTTGATGGCCGTCTGAATCCCCAGACTTTTATTGATTGGATGGCCGATATTGACCATTACTTTGGAGGTATGACATGTCTGAGGAGAGAAAAGTGAGATTTGCGAGGATGAAGCTTATTGGGCCTGCCAAGTTGTATTGGCAGAATGTTGAGCGCATCTGATGTCCCCATCAACTCTCCCCGGGTGGGAAGAACTCGGCCCTGACGAGTGTAGGGCCTGCTGGCTGTCATGATGCTCAAGCAAATCTGGATCTAGCCTTTGGAGTTCTGTTCTGGTAATCCAAGTACAGTTTGATTCTGGCCGGCCTTTCCAACTCACCAACTAACGCTGATAACCACCATGCATGGTCCAATCCTTGGTGTGAAGCCCTGGATCTCTTGGTGTGAAGCCAATTATTTTCCCCCAAAATCCCCAAATCGTTCGTGTTCTACATCAAATTGGTATCAGAGCCGAACGATTCTCCTTTTCTCTCGAAAACCCTAATTTCCTAACCCCTATCCACAGCCGTCACTCTAAAAAAAACCTACCCTAATTCCTCTCAGAGGCGGATCCCCGAGCCCGCACGCCGTCAGCGGCCCTTCGACATCCCTCGCTGCGAATTCCTTGCGCGGCCTCCCTTCGCTGCGAAACCTCCACGATGCCTCCTGACGAAGCCACACGCCGAAGCCCACTCCAGCACCCACGCCTCTCGTCGTCTTCTCCCCGCCACCTTTGACATCTCCCTGCCACCGCCCCTCTCGGATATCCTTCCTCGGATCTCGCCGCCGCCTCCAAAGCTCAAAGCCGTCGCCTCCGAAGCTCGAAGCCCCCGCCGGTCAGCAGATCTCGCTGCTGCTCCAACAGATCTCGCCGCTTCTCATTCTTCACATCTCGCAGCCGCTGCCGCCTCTTAGATCCCTGCCCCTCAGATCCGCGCGCCTCAGATCTCGCTGCCGTCGCCTCTCAGACCTCATCGCCGCATCAGATCGCCTCCCCTCAGTTCACGTCCTCTCGGATCTGCGTGGCATGTCCGTGTGAAGCCTGCGCGCCACCACTATCCCTCGCCCCAGATCTGACGAACGCCGCCTCCGCAACATTGATCTGAAACCCTCAGCTCGCTCGCCATGTCCAGGGGAGCCCGCAAGCCTCGAGCCGACGGTGAAGCAATCACCATCTCCTCTACAGTAACTCCTGGCATTTTCAGGATATTGTTTACCTATTTTCAGGATATCTTCTGCACAACCATTGTATTTTGGAGATTTTCAGGCTCGTTTGGAGTCCAAATTCACAACGATTCGCGCCAGTGCTTTGAGAATTCATCCGGGGACGCGACACCATCCCACTTGGACATGTTCATCTTCCTTGCGGGAAGATCTGCTGTGAGTTCTCCTTAGCCACTTGTCGATTGCTGCTAGACATTCATTGCAAACAAAAACAACCATAGGACCACATTTCTGCTTAGAGCCATAAACTTTGATATTAAGAGGAGAGCCTCCATTTACTGCCACATTGCAATAAAGACTTATTCTCATTAAGATATTTGAATAGTACAGCTCACTAAATATCATTACATTCACCATTTGAAATATTTGAATCTGCTGTGAGAACACCATATGACTTGAAATTTGAATTGCTCAATGATTTCTGCTAGTTGATCTCTCCATCATTCACGTACATCATATAGGAATTTTCATTAGTTTACATCAAATTACAAAAAAAGAAAAAAAAGAGAAAAAAAGAAAACATTAGTCAAGTGTTCATCATTTAGCAGAATTTGCATTGCATGTCCACACGTAGTGGTCGGCTTTATCAGAACTCAAATACCATGGATGCTGACCAACCTACTTTGAGAGATGTTATTAACCGGTTAGCTGCTTTAGAAATCCAAGTCCGTGAAGGTAAATCAGAGTCTCGCGAGTGTCTTGACCGGGTGCTACGCCTAGAGAACATTAGGCAGAGGACATCAGATGAGGGTTCACATGCACATAGTACGCCTAGCCCACCTAGGCGAAATAGAGAGAGACCTCATCATGAGAGACGAGTGCCTAGTCCACCCAGGCATTCTAGAGAGAGGCACCGTCATGACAGATACACGCCTAGTCCACCTAGGCAATCTAGAGAGAGACCCCGTCACGACCGACGTGACAGAGACGATAGTGTGATCAGGGGCGTTAAGGTAGACGCACCCACTTTTGATGGTCGTCTGAATCCCCAGACTTTTATTGATTGGATGGCCGATATGGACCATTAATTTGGATGGTATGACATGTCTGAGGAGAGAAAAGTGAGATTTGCGAGGATAAAGCTTATTGGGCCTGCCAAGTTGTATTGGCAGAATGTTGAGCGCATCTGATGTCCCCATCAACTCTCCCCGGGTGGGAAGAACTCGGCCCTGACGAGTGTAGGGCCTGCTGGCTGTCATGATACTCAAGCAAATCTGGATCTAGCCTTTGGAGTTCTGTTCTGGTAATCCAAGTACAGTCTGATTCTGGCCGGCCTTTCCAACTCACCAAGTAACACTGATAACCACCATGCCTGGTCCAATCCTTGGTGTGAAGCCCTGGATCTCTTGGTGTGAAGCCAATTATTTTCCCCCAAAATCCCCAAATCGTTCGTGTTCTACATCAAATTGGTATCAGAGCCGAACGATTCTCCTTTTCTCTCGAAAACCCTAATTTCCTAACCCCTATCCACAGCCGCCACTCTAAAAAAAACCTACCCTAATTCCTCTCAGAGGCGGATCCCCGAGCCCGCACGCCGTCAGCGGCCCTTCGACATCCCTCGCTGCGAATTCCTTGCGCGGCCTCCCTTCGCTGCGAAACCTCCACGATGCCTCCTGACGAAGCCACACGCCGAAGCCCACTCCAGCACCCACGCCTCTCGTCGTCTTCTCCCCGCCACCTTTGACATCTCCCTGCCACCGCCCCTCTCGGATATCCTTCCTCGGATCTCGCCGCCGCCTCCAAAGCTCAAAGCCGCCGCCGCCGAAGCTCGAAGCCCCCGCCGGTCAGCAGATCTCGCTGCTGCTCCAACAGATCTCGCCGCTTCTCCTTCTTCACATCTCGCAGCCGCTGCCGCCTCTCAGATCCCTGCCCCTCAGATCCGCGCGCTTCAGATCTCGCTGCCGTCGCCTCTCAGACCTCATCGCCGCATCAGATCGCCTCCCCTCAGTTCACGTCCTCTCAGATTTGCGTGGCATGTCCGTGTGAAGCCCGCGCGCCACCACTATCCCTCGCCCAGATCTGACGAACGCCGCCTCCGCAACATCGATCTGAAATCCTCAGCTCGCTCGCCACGTCCAGGGGAGCCCGCAAGCCTCGAGCCGACGGTGAAGCAATCACCATCTCTACAGTAACTCCTGGCATTTTCAGGATATTGTTTACCTATTTTCAGGATATCTTCTGCACAACCATTGTATTTTGGAGATTTTCAGGTTCGTTTGGAGTCCAAATTCACAACGATTCGCGCCAGTGCTTTGAGAATTCATCCGGGGACGCGACACCATCCCACTTGGACATGTTCATCTTCCTTGCGGGAAGATCTGCTGTGAGTTCTCCTTAGCCACTTGTCGATTGCTGCTAGACATTCATTGCAAACAAAAACAACCATAGGACCACATTTCTGCTTAGAGCCATAAACTTTGATATTAAGAGGAGAGCCTCCATTTACTGCCACATTGTAACAAAGACTTATTCTCATTAAGATATTTGAATAGTACATCTCACTAAATATCATTACATTCACCATTTGAAATATTTGAATCTGCTATGAGAACACCATATGACTTGAAATTTGAATTGCTCAATGATTTCTGCTAGTTGATCTCTCCATCATTCACCTGCATCATATAGCAATTTTCATTAGTTTACATCAAATTACAAAAAAAGAAAAAAAGAGAAAAAAAGAAAACATTAGTCAAGTGTTCATCATTTAGCAGAATTTGCATTGAATGTCCACACATAGTGGCCGGATTTATCAGAACTCAAATACCATGGATGCTGACCAACCTACTCTGAGAGATGTTATTAACCGGTTAGCTGCTTTAGAAACCCAAGTCCGTGAAGGTAAATCAGAGTCTCGCGAGTGTCTTGACCGGGTGCTACGCCTAGAGAACATTAGGCAGAGGACATCAGATGCGGGTTCACATGCACATAGTACGCCTAGCCCACCTAGGCGAAATAGAGAGAGACCTCATCATGAGAGACGAGTGCCTAGTCCACCCATGCATTCTAGAGAGAGGCACCGTCATGACAGATACACGCCTAGTCCACCTAGGCAATCTAGAGAGAGACCCCGTCACGACCGACGTGACAAAGACGATAGTGTGATCAGGAGCATTAAGGTAGATGCACCCACTTTTGATGGTCGTCTGAATCCCCAGACTTTTATTGATTGGATGGCCGATATGGACCATTAATTTGGATGGTATGACATGTCTGAGGAGAGAAAAGTGAGATTTGCGAGGATGAAGCTTATTGGGCCTGCCAAGTTGTATTGGCAGAATGTTGAGCGCATCTGATGTCCCCATCAACTCTCCCCGGCTGGGAAGAACTCGGCCCTGACGAGTGTAGGGCCTGCTGGCTGTCATGATGCTCAAGCAAATCTGGATCTAGCCTTTGGAGTTCTGTTCTGGTAATCCAAGTACAGTCTGATTCTGGCCGGCCTTTCCAACTCACCAACTAACGCTGATAACCACCATGCCTGGTCCAATCCTTGGTGTGAAGCCCTGGATCTCTTGGTGTGAAGCCAATTATTTTCCCCCAAAATCCCCAAATCGTTCGTGTTCTACATCAAATTGGTATCAGAGCCGAACGATTCTCCTTTTCTCTTGAAAACCCTAATTTCCTAACCCCTATCCACAGCCGCCGCTCTAAAAAAAACCTAACCTAATTCCTCTCAGAGGCGGATCCCCGAGCCCGCACGCCGTCAGCGGCCCTTCGACATCCCTCGCTGCGAATTCCTTGCGCGGCCTCCCTTCGCTGCGAAACCTCCACGATGCCTCCTGACGAAGCCACACGCCGAAGCCCACTCCAGCACCCACGCCTCTCGTCGTCTTCTCCCCGCCACCTTTGACATCTCCCTGCCACCGCCCCTCTCGGATATCCTTCCTCGGATCTCGCCGCCGCCTCCAAAGCTCAAAGCCGCCGCCTCCGAAGCTCGAAGCCCCCGCCGGTCAGCAGATTTCGCTGCTGCTCCAACAGATCTCGCCGCTTCTCCTTCTTCACATCTCGCAGCCGCTGCCGCCTCTCAGATCCCTGCCCCTCAGATCCGCGCGCCTCAGATCTCGCTGCCGTCGCCTCTCAGACCTCATCGTCGCATCAGATCGCCTCCCCTCAGTTCACGTCCTCTCAGATCTGCGTGGCATGTCCGTGTGAAGCCCGCGCGCCACCACTATCCCTCGCCCAGATCTGACGAACGCCGCCTCCGCAACATCGATCTGAAATCCTCAGCTCGCTCGCCACGTCCAGGGGAGCCCGCAAGCCTCGAGCCGACGGTGAAGCAATCACCATCTCTACAGTAACTCCTGGCATTTTCAGGATATTGTTTACCTATTTTCAGGATATCTTCTGCACAACCATTGTATTTTGGAGATTTTCAGGTTCGTTTGGAGTCCAAATTCACAACGATTCGCGCCAGTGCTTTGAGAATTCATCCGGGGACGCGACACCATCCCACTTGGACATGTTCATCTTCCATGCGGGAAGATCTGCTGTGAGTTCTCCTTAGCCACTTGTCGATTGCTGCTAGACATTCATTGCAAACAAAAACAACCATAGGACCACATTTCTGCTTAGAGCCATAAACTTTGATATTAAGAGGAGAGCCTCCATTTACTGCCACATTGTAATAAAGACTTATTCTCATTAAGATATTTGAATAGTACATCTCACTAAATATCATTACATTCACCATTTGAAATATTTGAATCTGCTGTGAGAACACCATATGACTTGAAATTTGAATTGCTCAATGATTTCTGCTAGTTGATCTCTCCATCATTCACCTGCATCATATAGGAATTTTCATTAGTTTACATCAAATTACAAAAAAAGAAAAAAGAGAAAAAAAGAAAACATTAGTCAAGTGTTCATCATTTAGCAGAATTTGCATTGAATGTCCACACATAGTGGCCGGATTTATCAGAACTCAAATACCATGGATGCTGACCAACCTACTCTGAGAGATGTTATTAACCGGTTAGCTGCTTTAGAAACCCAAGTCCGTGAAGGTAAATCAGAGTCTCGCGAGTGTCTTGACCGGGTGCTACGCCTAGAGAACATTAGGCAGAGGACATCAGATGCGGGTTCACATGCACATAGTACGCCTAGCCCACCTAGGCGAAATAGAGAGAGACCTCATCATGAGAGACGAGTGCCTAGTCCATCCAGGCATTCTAGAGAGAGGCACCGTCATGACAGATACACGCCTAGTCCACCTTGGCAATCTAAAGAGAGACCCCGTCACGACCGACGTGACAGAGACGATAGTGTGATCAGGGGCATTAAGGTAGACGCACCCACTTTTGATGGTCGTCTGAATCCCCAAACTTTTATTGATTGGATGGCCGATATGGACCATTACTTTGGATGGTATGAGATGTCTGAGGAGAGAAAAGTGAGATTTGCGAGGATGAAGCTTATTGGGCCTGCCAAGTTGTATTGGCAGAATGTTGAGCGCATCTGATGTCCCCATCAACTCTCCCCAGCTGGGAAGAACTCGGCCCTGACGAGTGTAGGGCCTGCTGGCTGTCATGATGCTCAAGCAAATCTGGATCTAGCCTTTGGAGTTCTGTTCTGGTAATCCAACTACAGTCTGATTCTGGCCGGCCTTTCCAACTCACCAAGTAACGCTGATAACCACCATGCCTGGTCCAATCCTTGGTGTGAAGCCCTGGATCTCTTGGTGTGAAGCCAATTATTTTCCCCCAAAATCCCCAAATCGTTCGTGTTCTACATCAAATTGGTATCAGAGCTGAACGATTCTCCTTTTATCTCGAAAACCCTAATTTCCTAACCCCTATCCACAGCCGCCACTCTAAAAAAAAACCTAACCTAATTCCTCTCAGAGGCGGATCCCCGAGCCCGCACGCCGTCAGCGGCCCTTCGACATCCCTCGCTGCGAATTCCTTGCGCGGCCTCCCTTCGCTGCGAAACCTCCACGATGCCTCCTGACGAAGCCACACGCCGAAGCCCACTCCAGCACCCACGCCTCTCGTCGTCTTCTCCCCGCCACCTTTGACATCTCCCTGCCACCGCCCCTCTCGGATATCCTTCCTCGGATCTCGCCGCCGCCTCCAAAGCTCAAAGCCGTCGCCTCCGAAGCTCGAAGCCCCCGCCGGTCAGCAGATCTCGCTGCTGCTCCAACAGATCTCGCCGCTTCTCCTTCTTCACATCTCGCAGCCGCTGCCGCCTCTCAGATCCCTGCCCCTCAGATCCGCGCGCCTCAGATCTCGCTGCCGTCGCCTCTCAGACCTCATCGCCGCATCAGATCGCCTCCCCTCAGTTCACGTCCTCTCAGATCTGCGTGGCATGTCCGTGTGAAGCCCGCGCTCCACCACTATCCCTCGCCCAGATCTGACGAACGCCGCCTCCGCAACATCGATCTGAAATCCTCAGCTCGCTCGCCACGTCCAGGGGAGCCCGCAAGCCTCGAGCCGACGGTGAAGCAATCACCATCTCTACAGTAACTCCTGGCATTTTCAGGATATTGTTTACCTATTTTCAGGATATCTTCTGCACAACCATTGTATTTTGGAGATTTTCAGGTTCGTTTGGAGTCCAAATTCACAACGATTCGCGCCAGTGCTTTGAGAATTCATCCGGGGACGCGACACCATCCCACTTGGACATGTTCATCTTCCTTGCGGGAAGATCTGCTGTGAGTTCTCCTTAGCCACTTGTCGATTGCTGCTAGACATTCATTGCAAACAAAAACAACCATAGGACCACATTTCTGCTTAGAGCCATAAACTTTGATATTAAGAGGAGAGCCTCCATTTACTGCCACATTGCAATAAAGACTTATTCTCATTAAGATATTTGAATAGTACAACTCACTAAATATCATTACATTCACCATTTGAAATATTTGAATCTGATGTGAGAACACGATATGACTTGAAATTTGAATTGCTCAATGATTTCTGCTAGTTGATCTCTCCATCATTCACCTGCATCATATAGGAATTTTCATTAGTTTACATCAAATTACAAAAAAAGAAAAAAAGAGAAAAAAAGAAAACATTAGTCAAGTGTTCATCATTTAGCAGAATTTGCATTGCATGTCCACACGTAGTGGCCGGATTTATCAGAACTCAAATACCATGGATGCTGACCAACCTACTCTGAGAGATGTTATTAACCGGTTAGCTGCTTTAGAAACCCAAGTCCGTGAAGGTAAATCAGAGTCTCGCGAGTGTCTTGACCGGGTGCTACGCCTAGAGAACATTAGGCAGAGGACATCAGATGAGGGTTCACATGCACATAGTACGCCTAGCCCACCTAGGCGAAATAGAGAGAGACCTCATCATGAGAGACGAGTGCCTAGTCCACCCAGGCATTCTAGAGAGGCACCGTCATGACAGATACACGCCTAGTCCACCTAGGCAATCTAGAGAGAGACCCCGTCACGACCGACGTGACAGAGACGATAGTGTGATCAGGGGCATTAAGGTAGACGCACCCACTTTTGATGGCCGTCTGAATCCCCAGACTTTTATTGATTGGATGGCCGATATGGACCATTACTTTGGATGGTATGACATGTCTGAGGAGAGAAAAGTGAGATTTGCGAGGATGAAGCTTATTGGGCCTGCCAAGTTGTATTGGCAGAATGTTGAGCGCATCTGATGTCCCCATCAACTCTCCCCGGGTGGGAAGAACTCGGCCCTGACGAGTGTAGGGCCTGCTGGCTGTCATGATGCTCAAGCAAATCTGGATCTAGCCTTTGGAGTTCTGTTCTGGTAATCCAAGTACAGTCTGATTCTGGCCGGCCTTTCCAACTCACCAACTAACGCTGATAACCACCATGCCTGGTCCAATCCTTGGTGTGAAGCCCTGGATCTCTTGGTGTGAAGCCAATTATTTTCCCCCAAAATCCCCAAATCGTTCGTGTTCTACATCAAATTGGTATCAGTGCCGAACGATTCTCCTTTTCTCTCGAAAACCCTAATTTCCTAACCCCTATTCACAGCCGCCACTCTAAAAAAAACCTAACCTAATTCCTCTCAGAGGCGGATCCCCGAGCCAGCACGCCGTCAGCGGCCCTTCGACATCCCTTGCTGCGAATTCCTTGCGCGGCCTCCCTTCGCTGCGAAACCTCCACGATGCCTCCTGACGAAGCCACACGCCGAAGCCCACTCCAGCACCCACGCCTCTCGTCGTCTTCTCCCCGCCACCTTTGACATCTCCCTGCCACCGCCCCTCTCGGATATCCTTCCTCGGATCTCGCCGCCGCCTCCAAAGCTCAAAGCCGCCGCCTCCGAAGCTCGAAGCCCCCGCCGGTCAGCAGATCTCGCTGCTGTTCCAACAGATCTCGCCGCTTCTCCTTCACATCTCGCAGCCGCTGCCGCCTCTCAGATCCCTGCCCCTCAGATCCGCGCGCCTCAGATCTCGCTGCCGTCGCCTCTCAGACCTCATCGCCGCATCAGATCGCCTCCCCTCAGTTCACGTCCTCTCAGATCTGCGTGGCATGTCCGTGTGAAGCCCGCGCGCCACCACTATCCCTCGCCCAGATCTGACGAACGCCACCTCCGCAACGTCGATCTGAAATCCTCAGCTCGCTCGCCACGTCCAGGGGAGCCCGCAAGCCTCGAGCCGACGGTGAAGCAATCACCATCTCTACAGTAACTCCTGGCATTTTCAGGATATTGTTTACCTATTTTCAGGATATCTTCTGCACGACCATTGTATTTTGGAGATTTTCAGGTTCGTTTGGAGTCCAAATTCACAACGATGCGCGCCAGTGCTTTTGAGAATTCATCCAGGGACGCGACAGCATCCCACTTGGACATGTTCATCTTCCTTGCGGGAAGATCTGCTGTGAGTTCTCCTTAGCCACTTGTCGATTGCTGCTAGACATTCATTGCAAACAAAAACAACCATAGGACCACATTTCTGCTTAGAGCCATAAACTTTGATATTAAGAGGAGAGCCTCCATTTACTGCCACATTGCAATAAAGACTTATTCTCATTAAGATATTTGAATAGTACAGCTCACTAAATATCATTACATTCACCATTTGAAATATTTGAATCTGCTGTGAGAACTCCATATGACTTGAAATTTGAATTGCTCAATGATTTCTGCTAGTTGATCTCTCCATCATTCACCGGCATCATATAGGAATTTTCATTAGTTTACATCAAATTACAAAAAAAGAAAAAAAGAGAAAAAAAGAAAACATTAGTCAAGTGTTCATCATTTAGCAGAATTTGCATTGCATGTCCACACGTAGTGGCCGGATTTATCAGAACTCAAATACCATGGATGCTGACCAACCTACTCTGAGAGATGTTATTAACCGGTTAGCTGCTTTAGAAACCCAAGTCCGTGAAGGTAAATCAGAGTCTCGCGAGTGTCTTGACCGGGTGCTACGCCTAGAGAACATTAGGCAGAGGACATCAGATGAGGGTTCACATGCACATAGTACGCCTAGCCCACCTAGGCGAAATAGAGAGAGACCTCATCATGAGAGACGAGTGCCTAGTCCACCCAGGCATTCTAGAGAGAGGCACCGTCATGACAGATACACGCCTAGTCCACCTAGGCAATCTAGAGAGAGACCCCGTCACGACCGACGTGACAGAGACGATAGTGTGATCAGGGGCATTAAGGTAGACGCACCCACTTTTGATGGCCGTCTGAATCCCCAGACTTTTATTGATTGGATGGCCGATATGGACCATTACTTTGGATGGTATGACATGTCTGAGGAGAGAAAAGTGAGATTTGCGAGGATGAAGCTTATTGGGCCTTCCAAGTTGTATTGGCAGAATGTTGAGCGCATCTGATGTCCCCATCAACTCTTCCCGGGTGGGAAGAACTCGGCCCTGACGAGTGTAGGGCCTGCTGGCTGTCATGATGCTCAAGCAAATCTGGATCTAGCCTTTGGAGTTCTGTTCTGGTAATCCAAGTACAGTCTGATTCTGGCCGGCCTTTCCAACTCACCAAGTAACGCTGATAACCACCATGCCTGGTTGATATAACATGTTCATCTAATATGCGGTCAATCTGCTCTCTATGTGGATGTATGGGTGGTAAAGGAGTAGGCGAAGGAATAGCAGGGACACTCAAGTCATCTTGGGAGGGCTCAAAGAATGGGTCTGTGGGTATAGCTGCTGGACCTTTATAAGCCACTAGATCTTCAATATTAAAAGTTGAGCTTATCCCATAATCAGCAGGGAGATCTATCACATATGCATTAGAACCAATTTTCTTTAAGACTTTGTATGGGCCAGCACTACGAGCCTGCAGTTTCTTCAAGGTTCCAGGAGGAAACCTTTCAGATCTGAGTCGCACCATAACATAGTCACCTTCATTAAACTCTTTGAAGCGCCTGTGAGTATCTGCAATGGCCTTATATTTTTCATTGCTAGAATGAATTCTCCTGCTGATCTCTTTATGCAAGTCATGAATGTGTTGTGCAAATGACTCAGCCGACTCAGCTGACTCAGGGCCGAGTTATTCCCACCCGGTACTGAATCTCGAATGTGGAATGGACCAACTTGGAGAGCCACTTCTGATGCTCCTCGGTGACCATACGCTGCTCCAATAAATATTTCAAGCTCCGCTGATCGGTCCTCACTATGAACTTCCTACCCAACAAGTAGGGCCGTCACTTCTGAATGGACAGGACAATCGCCATCAGCTCCCGCTCATATACTGACTTCAGCCTCACTCTAGCTGACAGAGTCTGGCTGAAGAAAGCAATAGGCCTCTGGTCCTGCATCAACACTGCGTCCAACCCATATCCTGACGCGTCGGTGTCTATCACAAATGGTCTGCTGAAGTCAGGAAGTGCTAAGACAGGTACCGTCGTCATCGCCTGCTTCAAGGCCTCGAAGGCCTTGGTCGCCTCTTCGCCCCAGTGGAAGTTGTCCTTCTTGAGTTGCTCGGTAAGTGGCCAAGCAATCGAACTGTACCCATGGACAAACTTCCTGTAGTAGCCTGTCAACCCTAAAAAGCCTCGCAACCCCCGTAAGGTGGTAGGAACTGGCCAGTCCAACATGGCTGCAATCTTGGCTCTATCCGCTGCCACCCCCTCCGCCGACACCACGTGTCCCAAGTACTCCACCTGCCGCTGTCCAAATAAACACTTCTTCTTATTAGCAAATAGATGCTGCTCCTGTAACTCATGTAGAACAGCTCGCAAGTGCCCCACATGCTCTTCCATGCTGCGGCTGTACACCAAGATGTCAAAAAATACCAACACAAACCTCCGTAGATAAGGTCGAAACACTCTGTTCATCAGGGTCTGGAATGTCGCAGGGGCATTCGTCAGGCCGAAGGGCATGAACAGGAACTCATAGTGCCCCTCATGAGTCCTGAAAGTAGTCTTGGGCACGTCGGCCGCCCTCATCCGTATCTGATGGTACCCTGACTTCAAATCAACCTTGGAGAAGCAAGCTGCCCCGTGAAGTTCATCCAACAACTCATCAATCACGGGAATGGGAAATTTATCTGCTACTGTCTCCTTATTCAGGGCCCTGTAATCTATGCAGAATCTCCAACTGCCATTCTTCTTTTTCACCAATAAAACTGGACTGGAGAAAGGGCTAGTACTTGGCTGTATCACACCTGCCTGCAACATGTTCTCCACTAGCATCTCTATCTCATCCTTCTGTACCTGTGGGTACCTGTAGGGCCGCACATTGATGGGGGACACGCCCTCGCGCAATACGATGGCGTGCTCATGATCTCTGTGTGGTGGCAGTCCCTGGGGTTCCTGGAAAACATCCTCATACTGAGCCAGCAGCTGCTCAACCTCCGGTACCATTTCCTGTGTCTGGCCCTCGATCTGCACTGAAGCGGTCATAGCCTGTAACTCTACCAAGAAACCTCCCGCTGTGTGGATCGCCCTGGACATGGCCTTATAAGACACCAACGAACGGTAGAGACTGGGATCCCCCTGCAAAACCACTGTCCTCCCCCCATCCTGGTACTCCATCCTCAGCATCTTCTAATTTGTCCTGGTCTCCCTGAGAGTCTGCAGCCACTTCATCCCCAGGATGACATCGGTACTCCCTAGCTCCAAGGGAAGGAAGTCTGTGACAATCTGTACTCCCTGTATGGTCACAATCACCCCGCGGCAGACACCCGTGCTGTGTGTCACTTGTCCCGTACCCAGCATCACTCCATACCGCCCCGTGCCACTCATCTGCAGTCCCTGTGCTTCCACCAACCAGCTGGAAATGAAGTTGTGGGTGGCCCCACTGTCGACCAACACTATCACCTCCTGGCTGCCCACCTGTCCTACTAATTTCATGGTATGGTTCGGTGTGAACCCTACCACGGAATTGAGGGACACCTCCGCAAAGTCCAAGTGCTGGTGCTCTACCTCCTCATCCTCTCCTGCCTCTAGGATGACAACCTCGTCCTCTCCCTCATCATCACCAGCTATCAGTATCTGGAGAGTCCGATCAGCGCACCGGTGTCCTGGGGTGAACTTCTCATCACATCGGAAACACAAACCCTTCACCATCTTCTCACGTATCTCGGCATCTGTCATCCTCTGTACCTGCCCCCAGCTCGGGGCTTCTGCCTCCTGTCTCTGCCGCCCCCAGCAACGGTTGTAGCTCCCTGTCCAGTAGTGGTCCCTGAGGAAGGTGCAGTCCTCTGTCCCGTGGCAGCTGCCGGACTCCTGAATGTGGCACCTCCCCACGATCCACGGGCCCTCCGCTCTGTCTCCTGATGGTCCTCCACTTTCCTCGCCAACGTCATCATTCCGCGAAGACCAACGGGCTCGAACTGCCTCAATCCCGACCTCACCGTAGGCTTCAGCCCCTTCATGAAACAGCCCTCCAAAGACTCCTCAGATACTCCCCGAACTCGGTGGCAGAGCGACTCAAATTTCCTGATATAATCCCCCACGCTCTCCTCATGCTTCAGCGAGTATAGTCTCTCCAACACGCCACCGGCCTGTCCTGCACCAAATCGCTCCGTCAAGAGCGTCGTGAACTCCGCCCATGTCTGAAAAGGCTGCTGCTGATCAGTCCATCGAAACCAGCCTAAGGCCTCCCCCTCCAAGCACACACCTATCGCCCGAAGCCACTCCTCTCACGGGACCGCTGACACCTCCAAGTACCTCTCCACCCGGTACAGCCAGCCATCGGGGTCTCCTCCCTCAAAAACAGGCACATTCAACTTCCTCAAGCGTCTCTCCCCAGGGTATCCCCCTCTCTCCTGCTGATGGAATCCTCCCCTCGGCTGGTACCCCTGTCGCCTGTCTGGAAAGTATGCCTCGGCCCGATCTCTGAATCCTCCCTCTGCACCATGTCCCTGCCAGTCACCCTGCGGGTGACCATACTCTGTCTGGTGACCTCCCGGTGCGCCGTGATATACTCTCCAATCACCCGTCACTCCACCGAATGGTGGAGGCTGAGTCGACGACCCTCCAGTGATCTGGTGGTGGCCACCGGGCTGCTGAAATCCTCAGCCGGGCCCCCCAAAAGTCTGAAAACCTGTAAATTGCGCTCCTCGGACCTCGGTCGGGGCCCCAGGGGGCCCGGACGTGCTAGGGAAAGTCTGTCGGGCATCCTGGGAGGCCGGCGGGGCCCCCCAGGGGTCCGCCGGACCCCGGAACCCCCCTGGGGTCAGCCGAAGCCCCCCAGGGCTTCGTCGGGGGCTGCCGGCCTTGAAAAGGGGCCGACGGCCCCTAGGCGAGCTCGGCTGGGCTCGCCGGGGGGAAGGGCGGCAGGCCAGGCCGCCCCTCCTGGGGCCCCGGCGGCCCAGTTCCGCCCCTTTGGGGTTTCGCCGGGCCCCCCAGAGGGCCGGGAGGGTTCGGCGGCCACCCGGGTTGCTGCCGGGTGGCCGGAAACCCTCCTCCGGTGCGATTTTCTCCTTGGCGTGGCGGCGCGTGGTCATTTTGAGTCCCCCACGCGTTGTCTCCTTGATCGAAGCCTCCGTCTTCTTTTAGATCCGGATCATCTTCAAAAGAAACCGTCCTTTTGCCCTTGTCCTTCGCCAAAGTTGGCTCCTTTTTGCTTGGATCCGCCTTTGGTACGAGATGAGCGGTCAACGCCGCTATAGCTTCCGTCAACTCTGATAATTTTGCCTCCATTTTTCCTTGGTTCTCCTTCATCTCTCCCCGGATTTGCGCGGCTATCTCGGCGTCTTCCTTTTTCACGTCGATGAAACCCTTGCTAATTTGGGCCTCCATCCGTTCAACCTTCTCTTCCAAAACTTCGACCCGCTCCTTGGATCGTGTGCTAGCCATTGATCGACCGCTCTGATACCAATTTGATATGATTAGGGCTTTTTGTGGGGATCAAAGGTGGGATTTTTGTGGCTTTTGGACTTTCTAATCTAGGGTTTATATGACGAAGAACTGATTTAAAGCACTAAATAATTCCTAGAACAATAGATCTAAACTAGAGAACAATTAATTAGCTAAGGAATTAAACTAGGGATTCTAAAGAAATAAAATACCTTTCACAATTCTTCGATGATCTCCATCCTAGGGCTGGCTGGCCCCTTATTGGGGGAGGGGTTATCAAATGTCAATTTGCTCTTTAGCCCTCCCCATCTCTCGCGGAATCACAAGTTTGGGACCGGGTCCGTGGTGGACCCAAGTCGTCTCCTCCGATGATAGACCCGAACCGGACCTCCATCTAAGCCCGCACGCCCCGTCCCCTCTATGGGCTGAACCGCATCAGAATCCATTTGGTTGGAAAACTCAATATTTTGAAATTTGTATGGAAAAACGCAAGGGTCAAGATTTTGAGGGGATGGAATCATAACTTTTGGGGGAAAATTTGTTGGGAAAACCAAAACTTTTGAAAACAGCACCATCTCTTTCTTCCCAAAATTTAAATGCATTTTGGTTAACAAAATGTGTGCCTCTATTATATAAACATAACTGTTTTTGAATCCTAAGGCTGATTAGGACAAGATAAAGAATGTCTGGGATTTGATCTTGGGGAATGGAAGGTTGGAATGAGTTTTCAGAAAGTTTTGAGGGTGAATCAATTTGGTTGGAAAACTCAATATTTTGAAATTTGTATGGAAAAACTTAAGGGTCAAGATTTTGAGGGGATTGAATCAGAACTTTTGGGTGGAAATTTTTTGGAAAAACCAAAGCTTTTGAAAACCTCACCATCTCTCTCTTCCCAAAATTTAAATGCACTTTGGTTAGCAAAATGTGTGCCGTGACTAGCGGCACTACCAAGTCAGGACTCAGGCGTAATCTCGCCCTATTTATTTTCGATTTATATGTAAATATATTTTGGATAAGTAATTATTAATTTATTTAAAGTCAATGAACACAATGGAGCCCAGCGTTGGATGATAATTTGGATCTATTATTCAAATTTCAAATCAAAATGTCACTGGGTCACCTAATCTTGGTTGTTAATTATGTTTAGGATGTTGAAATCAAGTTTAGATTTCTATATAAATACATGGCGCGAGTGCCGAAACTAAATTTTTGTTTGTTTTCATTTTGAAGGAGGAAATAATTCTTGGGGAGAACAAAGATTTTGATGGGATATCTTAAATGAACCGTGTCCGAGGGCACGGGCACCGAAGCTAAATTTTTGTTCGTTAAAATTTTGGAGAGGGAAATAATTCTTGGAGAGAACAAAGATTTTGAAAGGATATCTTAAATGAACCGTGCCCGATGGCACATGTTATGAGTAGTACATTATTGGATTGCAAATTCATATGCATGCGTTGTCATGTGAGTTTGTTACGCTATTAGCATGTTATACTTCAGTTCAGTAGCTTATTTTATTAGCTTATTTTATTTCTTTTTTAATTGTATGTAACCTGTTCAGTAGTTCATTACCAGTTCGAGTTGTTAGACTGGCACAATTTTGATCCGTACCAACTTTCTCGTGCACAATACTTTTCCTTTATCTTTTTTCCTTGCACATAAACCGTTTGCTTGGAGTTAGATATAGTTTATGTTTTTAATTCTGTGAAACATTTTTCAGGTATAATAGGAGGCTTCAGAGTTATAAAACTAACTTTCCTTACTTTGAGTCGCGCACGGAGTTTTTGAGGATACTCATTCAGGTATGTCATTACAATGTATTTCTATTCTGCCTATATTGATTTCACTTAGAAACAACAGAAACATCAGATTCTTGAAATTTGTGATGACCCCCGGGAACCGGGTCATTACAGTTTAGGAGTTCTTATAGAGTCATACACTATCCATAAACATGTAGGATTATAAGAAAGATCTTATTATATTCTTTTTAATTCTTAAGAGTTTTAGTTTGAGTCAAATCCTATCTAATAACTTGTAGGATTAAAAAGAAAATCTTCTATAAATCCTACAACTCTAGGATTTTTTATTTAATTCAAACTCTGTTTATTGGGTTGGATATTTATCCAACAATTGTGTTAAACCCAAATCTAAACCGGCCTAAAACCTAAACCGGACTAGGCGACAGCTTATTATCTTTGTCCGTCGTTGGTCGTGGCTAGCCTATTGGTCGGCTAGTGACCGGCCAGCTGACCATCACTTCGGCGACAATGTTTCATCGTCGGTGATGCCTTGGGCATGGTTTCGATAAGGTTTTCATTTTTATTTTAGGATCAAGTATTCACAACTCTTTACGAATTTGATAGAGATCAAATTCGAAATGGACTCTTTTATTTTAAAAGATTTTATATGTGATGGAGTTTGAGTCCTTGGATAACTCTAGTTAGTTCGTGTTATTTGAGTCTTATTTTTTGTGAGAGTTTTAGTTAATTTAGAAGTTCTAGTCTTTTTTAAAAGTCAAGTTGTAAATCTATTTAAATGCCACAAATTTATTTGCTTTGGTAGAAATCAATGAAGAATAGTTTTTGGTGTAAACTTTTAGTTTCTTCACAAAATTAAATCTTTTGCATTGGTGTGCAAGAGTGGGCTTGATCGTCTGGGCGAGAGGTTCGAAGAATTTCCATGTGCGAGGATGTGTGCGAGTCGGCCTAGGATTTTGTGGGTGTGAGATCCGAAAAGTTATCAAATCTCTAATCTGTTGGATACAATAATATATGATTTTGTGTTGTTGATAACAAAGCTTTATGAATATTTTTGATGTGTTTGTTAAGTGATTTCAGTTACAAATGAGTAAGGGTAACAAAAGGGGTAAACTTGTAATTGTGAACAAAGGTGTCATACTTGTAATATTGACTTGGTCAAATATATTATAGGAAGTCAAAGAAAGAAGGAGAAGATAATTTGTGCAATGACTTGGTCAAACATCTTCTGAAAGTCAAAGAAAGAATGAGAAGATAATTTGTGCATAGGAATTCAAATTAATCTAGGAATGTCCAAGTTCAATGCAGAATGGAGATTAGAAGATTGGCTAGTCAAAGTTCATTACAACTAGAAGATTGGATTGAGCATAATGTCCAAGTACAGTGTATCTAGTAGATTGGCTACTAGAGTTCAGCTCACATAGGAGTTCTACAAGAGGATTGCTACAAGGAGATTGGGGTGAGTAGAAGTGCTACAAAGAGTTTGTTTGCAACTTGGATTGGGTTGTGTATCCTATATATACCCTTGTATTCACAAAGCAAATTTTCTCCTAGGAGAGAGAACAAAATACAAGCAAAAACACTAGCTATCTTTTCTCCTAGTCGGCCCTACCCGCTTTTAGCTCATGCATATTGGCCGGCCCTAGTATAGCATCACTCTTCATTGAACAAAGCCTTGGCTATCTTCCACGCAAACAAGTATCTCAAGCTTGCGTCATGGGTAAGATTCTTTGGCTTTGGATGGGTGCGTGACTTTGCTTGGCCATGAGATGGAGATAGGAATATTGAAACTTAGGCCAAAGCAAGCATAGCAAGCATCCAAGCATCTCTCCTAGCCACAAGCATCCAAGGCCAAAAACTATAGAAAGAGTTGACGCAAAGTCATTGAAGAAGCACGAGCAGATCCTCTCGGCTGTAAGCACATCTCACAAAACAAGCAAGCTAGTCGACTTTGGTTATCTCTCGAGCGCAAGGAGTCTTCAGCAAGTCATTGCCCAAGTTTCATTGCCTTGATCATTTTCCATTGAGCGTAATCACCTTCCAACCCTAGCACCAAGCTTCAAGTCACGCTAGGGGATTCAACAAGCCAAGTGATCGAGCTTCAAGTCACGCAAGGGGATTCAACAAGCCAAGGGACCAAGCAACAAGTCATGCACTGGTGCAACAGCAGCAGTTTCGTAGCCCTGCTCGGTAGAATCGTCGGGTCACAACTCACGCACGCCCGCTCTGCAACATTTTTTTACGCACAGACTGACTCACATGCATCAGCGGACAACTAATTCGAATCGGGCGGAAATGCTGATTCCCACGAGCCACTCCCGTGATTTGTTGAGCCCGACTCATCTACTTTACGCATAGAATGCAGCAAACCAGATTTGAACGCTGAACTTCACAGGTGAATATTTTGAGATCCAGACGTCAGATTGAGACACATGTTTTACCATCGCAAAGCTGACGACGATCTTATCGATATGGACAAATTAACCATCACAAACTGACCTTTCTAAACTCTATTATTTTATTATTTTTGTGGTTGTGTTGATTTATATCTTTGTATTATAAACACTTCTTTTTGGGGTTATTTTTGGGACTTTACTTGTTGGGGGCAAGTCAAGGGAAAGTTTTTGCTAGGATAATTTTCTTCGATAATTTGGAAAGTGAGGTATAAACTTGGTGAGCTGAACGTTGGGGCGTAAAGTTCCGTGTGTATGTACCATTGACATTATTATTCTAGTGATTACTTTGGGGCTGGATGTTGGTCATTGGGGTGACCGAACCATGTTAAATATCGTGCATACTCTGTGATTGCTTTTGCATTATTTTTATTGCGGTATATTTGTTCTGTGATTATCTGTTTGAATAGGCCAAAGTTTTAATTCGTGAAAATTCTCCATAAGCCTATTCACCCCCTCTAGGCTTAGATTACGATCCAACAGGTGGTATCAGAGTGGGTTAGAGCATCTAGTGTAGAAATTATGAATATCTCTGATTCAGCTTTTGCTGAAGGCATGTCCACTGTTAGAATCCCAAAATTTAATGGCACGGATTTTACTTACTGGAAGGCTATGATGAAAATTTGTCTTATTACTGTAGATTACAATGTCTGGAAAATAGTTGATAAAGGATATACACCTTACATGATTAAAATTGAAAAGTTTGAAATTCCTAAACCTGAAAATAAATGGGATAACAATGATTAAAAAACTCTGTTCTCTGAATGGTAGAGATATGAATGCTATAATTTGTGCACTTGATAAAACTGAGTTTAATCGTATTTCTCAATGTCTTACTGCACAAGAAATTTGGTACATGTTGGAGGTGACGCATGAGAAAACATCACATGTGAAGGAGTTCAGATTGGTCCTCTTGAACAGAGAGTATGAAAGTTTCCGCATACTACCTACAAAGTCTATCAATGAGACGTATGCTAGGTTCACGGACATCATCTAAAATTCAAAGGCTTGCCAAGGTCCGGGAGATCTTTTGCCTGAAAACCAGAGGCCATGTGGCCCCTGGGTTTAGCCCTAGGGAGATCGCCCAGGGATCGTGGGCCCTTGGACGGCCCGCCATGGCCTTGTGGGCCCCACAGCGGCCCGCCCAAGGGCCACCAGGCCATAGGTAGCCCGCCCAAGGGCCGCTAGGCCCTGGGCGGCTCTTGTCCTTCGCTGACATGCCCCCATAAGTTGGGGTGTGGTCTTCATCCTTCCACCCATAGATCTCTTTTGTCTGGATGCATATCCTCAACTATGTTACTGACTTTCCATCCTTTTTGGTTTAAAGGTTGGTCTTTTGCTCCAGATCTGGGTTGTGGTCGTCGTCGCCACTCAGATTTGAAGCCCTATTGCTTTTGGATTGATCTCCTCAAAAGAGTCGATTTTTTCCTTTACTCTTGTCCAAAGGCGACGCCTTTGGCCCTGAAATTTGTGCATATGGCTCCACTTTTGTTAAGATCTGGCTTCGTCAGTTCTTTCTCAGGTGGTGGGCTGTTCATCTTCTCCTAGATCTGTTTCATTAAAAGTTCCATCGATGAGAACCTTTCCTCAAGCTTGCCCACATTTTCTTCAATCTTTTGTTGTTGATCCTTGAAGATCTCTACTTCGCTTCACAACTTGAATTCTAAGGCATCAACTTTTCTCACCGCCATCAAGATCGAACCACCCTAACCACCCTGATACCAATTTGATCGGACTTTTAGGGGTTTTGTTGGTAAAATTAAGATTTTGGGTGGAAAGATTGGATTTTTTGGCGAAGGTAGGATTTTTATGGTGAAAAGAATGGATTTGAGGGACAGAGGAAACATTTTTATTAATTGAATAGAGAATACAAGATAACTCGGCTTCAATTCGAGAGGAGGACCGCTCTCTTAGCTTTTGATTCGAGAGAAAAGCTTGACTCTCATAAGATCTAATCTAACCTACTCTTAATCCCTTTTCTTCTCAATATTATTCTCTAAATTCAACATAAACCTCCTCTAATCCTATCTCATTTATTTATAATAAAACTCCTAACGAGCCGTCACAAAATACCATTGACCTAGTGTTTTCAGCCTAAAATTACAGATCTGCCCTGGACCCTCAAAATTTCAGATCTGCCCACAGATCTGCCACTGGTTGGCCGCCGCACCCCAATCCTAACAGAAAAATCATACTGATGATTGATCCTTATGTCGACCAATCCTCTGAATAGACTCATTGCTCATAGAAATCCGTTAAAAAATCAAAAATACGCATGTTCGATGATGTTGCTATTTGTCTGTAGGAAGGAAAGAGTTATTTTTTCAGATCGAACCAGAGAGAGTTTCGGGTGGGACTTGAAAAGTTTTGGAATAAGGAGGAATTCGCGAATCCTCCAGACGTAGAGCTCGTGGGGCAACTCCGCCTAACCCCCAAAAAAACCTTCCACTCTCGTAGGGCAACTCCGCCTAACCCCCAAAAAAACCTTCCCCTCTTATGGCAACTCTGTCCCCAACAACCCAACCCTAAACCTTCTTGGAGTGAGCGTTTCAGCTGGGCTGTAGTTTCTCATTTCGAAATCCAAGAATATTTTGACTTTAGGCACCCGTCAAACAACCGATAAGATCCCGATTCTTCGATAAGCAAATACCTCATCAATTCTTCGATAAAATCCATGGCTAGGGCCGGCCGGCCCCTTATTAGGTGAGGGATTAGCAAATGTTGAATTACCCTTTAGCCCTCCCCTTCTCTTGCGGAATTACAAGTTTAGGACCAGGTCCGTGGTGGACCCAAGTCGCCTCCTCCTTTGATAGACCCGAACCGCAGCCCCCTCCGCATCCGCACGGCCCGCCTCTTGAACCCGCCGAACCGCATCTTACTCCACCCCAAAAGTGCCACCTTGTCCTCAAGGTGGAATTCCGGAAATTGGTTGCGGATCACTGTGGCCGATTCCCATGTAGCATCGTAGTCTAGTAAGCCCCGCCAGCGAATGCGCACCTCCTGTGTCCCATCTGTAGCCTGTCGGATCCATGTCAGCTCCTGAGGCTCCAAAAGCACCACCATGTCCTCTGTCAAAGTGGGTGGCAAGGTAGGTGATAGTGTGTGATCCTCAATGGCCATTCTCAACTGCGATACGTGGAACACTGTGTGAATGGTGGAGGTGGCCGACAACTGCAGACGATAGGCCACCTTCCCGATCTGAGCTGTCACCTCGAAAGGTCCATAGTAGCGGGCTGCTAGCTTCTCATTGCTCCGACGGGCCAAGGTCCTCTGTCTGTAAGGTCGGAGCTTCAGGTAAACCCGGTCTCCCACCGTAAACTGCTCATCTCTTCGGTGTGCATCAGCCTTGGTCTTCATAATCTGCTGGGCTCTCAATAGGTGTTTCTTCAACTCCTCCAGATATTTGTCCCTCTCAGTCAAATGCTCCTCTACCTGTGACACCGGTGTGGCCCCTCGACTGTAATGTATCAATTGGGGCGGGTCCCGACCGTATAGGATCCGAAAAGGAGTGCTCTGTGCTGCCGAGTGGTACGAGGTGTTGTACCAATATTCTGCCCATGCCAGCCATCTGGCCCACTGATTCGGTGCATCTGACGCAAAACACCTCAGGTAGGTTTCCACACTCCTATTCACCACCTCTGTCTGACCATCCGTCTGTGGGTGATAGGCAGTGTTCCTCCGCAGCTTGGTCCGCTGCACCTTGAACAACTCTTGCCAGAAACTCCTAATGAACATCTTATCACGGTCCGACACTATGGAGGCGGGAAAACCGTGCAAGCGAAGCACCTCCTTCATAAACGCTGCTGCCACCGTAACTGCAGTGTACGGGTGTCTGAGGGGTATGAAATGGGCATATTTGCTAAGCCGATCGACCACCACTAGTATAGAACTGTAACCCTTTGATCGCGGCAACCCCTCAATAAAATCCATGCTGATCTCCTCCCAGACTCTCTCTGGTAAGGCCAACGGCTGTAAGAGTCCTGCTGGAGCCATTGCCAAATATTTGTGACGCTGGCACACGTCACACTCTGCTATCCGCTGGGCAATGTCCTTCTTCATTCCGGGCCAATATAGCTCTCTCGCCATCCTCCTGTACGTCTGCTGTATTCCGGAGTGTCCGCTGATGGCACTGCCGTGGAACTCCTGGAAAATCATCGGAATATGGACGGAGCCCATGGGAATCACCAGCCTGCCGTGGTATAGAAGCCTCTGTCCGTCCATGCTGTACCCCTGGAAGTCAGCGGAGCCCTGCTGTAGTGCCTCACGTATCCTCGCTAGGTCCTCATCAGCCTCAATCTCCCTGCTCAACGGCTCCCAGTCCAGAAGGACCGGTGCTGAAATGGCCGCCACCTCTGCATGCTCCTCGCGACGCGATAAGGCGTCTGCCGCCTTGTTCTCCAGGCCTGGGCGGTACTGTATCTCGAATGTGAAATGGAACAACTTGAAGAGCCACTTCTGGTGCTCCTCGGTAACCATGCGCTGCTCCAACAGATATTTCAAATTCCGCTTGTCGGTCCTCACTATGAACTTCCGCCCCAATAAATAGGGCCTCCACTTTTGAATGGACAGAACAATCGCCATCAACTCCCACTCATATACTGACTTCAGCCTCGCTCGTGCTGACAGAGTCTGGCTGAAGAAAGTAATCGGCCTCTGATCCTGCATCAACACGGTGCCTAACCCATATCCTGACGCGTCGGTGTCTATCACAAAAGGTCTGCTGAAATCTGGGGGTGCTAAAACAGGCACCGTCGTCATCGCCTGCTTCAAGGCCTCGAACGCCTTGGTCGCCTCCTCGCCCCAGTGGAAACTGCGATTAGGGCTTTTTGTGGGGATCAAAGGTGAGATTTTTGTGGCTTTGGACTTCCTAATCTAGGGTTTTAACGACGAAGAGCTGATCTGAAATTATATAATAAATCCTAGAATAATAGATCTAAACTAGAGAACAATTAATTAGCTAAAGAATTAAACTAGGGTTCTAAGGAAAAGCAAATACCTCATCAATTCTTCGATAAAATCCATGGCTAGGGCCGGCCGGCCCCTTATTAGGGGAGAGATTAGCAAATGTTGAATTACCCTTTAGCCCTCCCCTTCTCTTGCGGAATTACAAGTTTAGGACCGGGTCCGTGGTGGACCCAAGTCTTCTCCTCCTTTGATAGACCCGAACCGGAGCCCCCTCCGCATCCGCACGGCCCGCCTCTTGAACCCGCCGAACCGCATCAGATGCTTAAATAAGAATGTTATATATAACAGGGTTATTGTGGTTCCTTGTTCAAATTTTCCAGTCATACTTGATACTCATTAGTTCATGAACTTTTATATAGAAGAGACCATCCCAAAGTAGAGCTAATGTACACATTCAGATTTTTCGGTTATAATTGATAATCTTTAGCTCATGAAATAATATATACAAGAGACCCTCCTAACGTAGAGCTTACTCCTTAGTTCATGAACTATTATATATAAGAAACTCTACTATCGTAATGCACCTTTGAGGTCGGAACATGCTATAAAGTGTCTGTCACATATGAACAATTGTTCTCCTCATATATGTTTTAAGTATAAGCACAAGGTACTATGTTATTCTAGCGGCATTATGTGTGAGCAATGTCCTCTTTATGTTGGTGGGTTCAAGTTGTCACATTTTGGAACCCTTTTAGGTCAACATTCTGAGTTTGTGGTTTCTTTCCTTATTTCTAGTTATGAACTTAAATGTCAAGAATCAGTTCAAAACTTTTTATTAATCTCCACAGGTTGCCGAAATGCTCATCTTGTTGATTTCTTTTGCTGTATTTATAAGGACAACACTGCAAGTTAGTTTTCCAATTTTTGCAGACTCAAATGCAACTATGTTAATAGTGTCTTCTTTTTGTCTTTGTTGGTTTGAATCTGATAAAATATTTCTACCAGTGTATTGGGGTCTAAGATCTTCCCTTTCCATCATTTTACGCCTAAAAGTATGTGCTTTTTTGAGTGAATGTGAGTTATAAAACCCCCTTTGTTATCGTTAAACAGTGTTTGATCAAATGCAACGACATCAATTTGTCATCTCTCTGTCTGTCAGTTATCATCTGAGAAATTTTGGACTGTGAGTGCAGTTGACAGTATAGAGTCTTAAAACATTCAACATCTTTCCATCTTGTTTTACACCTACGTGCCTTTTTGAGTGAATGTGAATAACACCCCCTGTTCTTGTTTAAAAGAATTTGACCAAACATTTTTCAAAATGGCTGTTTATAACAGTTGTGAAATTTCACTGTTTAAATTCTTAGAATATGATGGAACAATTAGCTTGGGGCAGTAAATGATGCCGTGTTAATAACAGGCACTAGACTTCAACTAGATTATCAAGCACCCTCTTGCCATGGTGGAAGAGTCAGAAAACTCGTGGATATGATGGTGTCTTCCCATAGACATCAAGCCTGAATTCCTTTTCTGTCCTAGTGAGAATCCACCTTTTACGGTCAACCAATGGACTATGTTTTGTGCCATTGCACTCATTGGCAGTACGGACAATGTTCTAGGTCGTGATTCTACCTTGTCTTGGCCCCCATGCCCAAAATGATAAATTGGGAAGGCTTCATTGGTCTTAGGCTTCTTGATAAAATATTTGGCTTTTGTTCATTGCATTTGCATGGAAATCACCTTGTACATACTGATAAATCTCCCTTTCTGGCCAGGTCACTGGCCTGACTTTACTAAATTGCCTGTCTAGCTGTCACTATAGACTATTGTGGGCTTGGTTTAGCATCAATGCACAGATACTAAGGATCAATCCCCTGCATCAATCCAGTGCATTCAACTACCAACACATGCACAAACAAACTTGAAAACGAAGAGGAAAGAGAAACATGTGCACATAAGTATTGCAGCGAAATCACCCATCCATACATTTGCTCACATAACAAAAAAGAGAGAATTAGGAGATATTTCATGATGTGAGTGATGATGCATTTGACTTCTCAAAGTCACAGGATTATGGTAATCAACAAGGTGATTGAGGCGAGGTAAGGGCACAGCCACGCACAAGCATGTGGGGGCCTGTGCCCGCCACCACTACGCAAAAAGATTTTAGAAAATTGAGCAAAAGAAAAAAACCCAAAAAAACACAGAGGTAACTGAATTAATATGCAACAAAACATGCCTAAAATCATGCAAACCGAGAATAAAGGGTCAAAATTGAATGATTATTTCATTCACAAAAGTCCACCAGGCTCCAAACTACGTTGGTTGTTTTCCTATGTCAATTGATAATTCATAGTACTAAGTGACCGTATCTAACTTCAACTATTTGGGGAGATTAAGAAATTTATGGTGATAATTATGTCCGACAACAATCGTTTAGCGAGTAATTATGGTTACATTTGTCTGTGTGAGAGATCTTTCTTTCTTTCATTTTCTTGGATAAAGAGATAGTCATAGTTTTAGAATACCACCTTTTTTCATTGAACTACGACTCTACTGTCATTTTTTAATTTTTCTAGGTATATTATTCAAATTAATAATTGTATGTATTGTTATCTTTATGAATTGTATTCTTTGATTATGTGAGCGAACACTTAACCATCTTTTTATTTATGAAATAGCCATATTATGTTTTAGAAAACTTGTATAAATACTTGTGAAATCTTTCTATGGATTGACTATGGTATTTAAAAAAAATGTGCGTGTGCCTAAACGAATGACATTCCGTTTTTAAAGTAAAGTTTAACCCCAATGTTATGGTTCTTTAATATACATCTAGGATGTGCATAGTAATGTTATGCTTTAATATCCCCTCAAGGAAAAATTCTGGCTTCAGTCCCAAGTTGGGGGTTGCACTAAAGAAACTTCTGGCTCCCTCTATAGGGAGAGCTGCTTTTAGCAAAGCAACACGCTTAGGGTGCCCATGTCGGTATCACTTTATCTATGAATAGAGGTTTTGATCGTGTCAGATCGGTTTCTACAGAGACTGATTCGAAATGGCGAAGAATTATCGGTTTTGGCCGAAACACCCTCAAAAGGGCTAAAAACCCTAAAATCATTCAAATAACCCTAAACTCATATCAACAACTAAGAATTTCATGATGATTTAAATAAATCAAGATTTAAATAAATCAAGAGAAGATTGTAATAGATTAGACCTTGACAATCATCGTCCATGTTGTTCGTCTTCGCCTTCAGTTATCGAGCCTCATTACTGTCATTGTTGTCGTTTTCACTGTCACTATCATTGTTCGTTGTCTTCATCGGTGCCATCATCATTATCGTAAAGCGGTGAGAAGGGAGAGAAAGGGGGTGGGGAGAGTGAGAATGCTCAAAAATTTGAAATCATTGGGGATATTTATAGTAATGATTTGGGTTTGGGTTCAGGTTTTAAGTGAGTGTTTGGGTTTGAGTTTTAAGTTAGTAATGCGTTTTGGGTTTAACAGTATATCTGAATCTGAAGTAAATTCGTATAAATTCAGATAAATCCGAAATAAATTCGTATAATTCAAATAATTCCGAAATAAATTTGTATAATTCAAATAAATCTGAAATAAATTCATCTAAATTCATATAAATTGAAATATTTGCATAAATATATATAAGTCTGAAACTTAAACTTAAACCGAAATCAATGAAACTAGCGAAACTTAACCAAACCAAAATTTTTCGAAGGGACTGAAACCAAAAGCGAAACCAAGTTTTTAACCTTGATTTTAACGATCTTTCTCTTGAAAGGTTTATCGGCATTAGGTCTTGAGAAGATTTTCCAAGTTTAGGTCTTGAGAAGATTTTCCAAGTTATTACTTGATACCATTAAAATATGATGCTGGAATCATTAATTGAATTATAACCTTGTCAAACACACCGTAAGCTTCTTAAAGTGTTGCATATAGGGCTGTTGACGAACAGAACGTTCGACGAGCTACTCGTGAACAAGCTCGGTACATGTTCGTTTACGTTCGTTCAAAAAGCTTAATGAACAAGCTTGAACAGATTTTTAGAGCTCGGTTAATAAACGAACAGAGCTTGAACATAACTATGTTCGTTCATTTATGTTCATGAACAAGCTCGTTAAGTGTTCGTGAACAAGCTCGCTAAGTGTTCGTGAACAAGCTCGCTAAGTCTTCGTGAACAAGCTCGTTAAGTGTTCGTGAACAACCTCGTTAAGTGATGTTCGTGAATAAGCTCGTTAAGTGTTCGTGAACAAGGGGCTTGAGTAAATTAAAATTAAAATTAAACACTCACCTCCTCAAATTGAATTAAACACATCCACCTCTTCAACTTCCCAGCTTCCCACTCCTAGACTTACAGGCTCCCAGCTCTCTTTTGGTCCATTGCCATTGTTCGTTCATTTGTTTGCAAATCTATTCATGAACAAGATTGATTGTGTGTTCGTTAACATGTTCCCAAACATGTTCACGAACAAGCTCGATAAGTATTGTTAATGAACAGAACGTTCGTTCGGTAAGCTCGGTTTACGTTCGTTTATGTTCATTTACGTTCGTTCGGTAAGCTTAACAAACAAGCTTGTTTTTAGAGCTCGGTTAGTAAACGAACAGAGCTTGAACATAGATTTTGTTCATGAACAAAACCAAGCACACTGTTCAAGCTCGTTCAAGCTCGTTCGTCAACAGCCCTAGTTGCATAACATTGTTCTGAACTTAAGTATCTCGACTTGAAAAAAATAATATTTGAAGGAATTATATCTTTTGTTGATTGGATGTGTCCTCACCTCCTTATTTCTCCCTTTGGGTTTTATCATCCTTTAGAGATGAATTCAACTCCACACAATAACTTATCATTTTCAGCTTTCAATCATTTGTTCTAAGAATCTGGATGTTGCCGCAAAATTGAATGACCTTCAGCTGTAGTCAATAAGGTAGGATTTGACAACCGAGCTTAGCTCATTAGTGAAGACACATCCTTCCATTGTGGGGGTTATGGGTTGTCTTTCCATTAGCAATGTGAGGGGAACTTTTAGTTTTAACATGCATGGACCCAAATTTACCAGGCAATGACTTGGCTTTGCGACACATGGAGGCTACACAAAGGCGATTCAGTTGATGAAGTATGAGTTATTGTAGGAATTAATTCTTCTTATGGAAGTTTCTTTTCTGCACTTTAGTGGGTGTTTCTTTCCCCTTTGGGGACTTTGTAAAAGAAGGTAGGATTTTCATCCATATAGCATACTAGATTTTATGGCAAGGTTTTCTTTTCCTTAGTTTCATTGGTGGGATATTGATAGGATTGGGATTGTGATTCGGGGGGATAAAAATGGTTTTTATAAAATACAAGATAGATGGTCTCTTTCGAAAGGAGAACCGCTCTACTAGCCTTTAATTCGAGAGAAACGCTTAACTCTCCCACTAGTCTAAGGTTCTAATTTATTCTCTACTGATTCTCACTCAAATTCAGCATAAACCCTAATTAACCCAGCCTACATACATATAACACTCAGATACCTAAAATTACATATATGCCTCGGGTACCCAGAAATTACAGATCTGTCACTGGTTGGTCAGAATTATCACTTGCCACTGGTTCAGCCCTCCTTGCCTTTGCCGTTGATTTGCCACCGTTGCCCTAGATTTTTGCCGTCCTCCTAGTATAATCCTATCATTACTCCGTTCCCAAAGAACTACATTGCCCTCAAGGTGGTGTCATGAAGTCCGTGAGGCCCATTACTCCAAATGAGGGTGGTCGTCCCCTCCTCGCTCGACCTCTCAGCTACTATGCTCTTTTGCTCTTCGACTATCAAAACCTGGAGAGCACGATTCCGACAATGATGTCCTGACGTGAACTTTTCGTCGCACCGAAAGCATAGTCCTTGATTGTTCTTATTTTGGAGCTCTGCCTTTGTGAGACGTTTGAACCTATCGTCAGGTTAAGACTTGCTGTTCTTCACTTGACGCATCTGAACCCCTACCGGTTGTAACTTTTGTATCTTCATTGTAGCATTAGGGCGGGATGTGACCCCGCTCATCACTCTACTGGCAACCCACTCCTCAGTGTTCCTATCTTCCAACATTTGAGCCAGTTCCGTCGCTTTTCCAAGTCCCTTTGGCCTCAGAATACGTAGCTCAGCTCTGAAGCTTGCCTTAAACATCTTCTTGAAATTTTCCTCTAACACAGCCTCAGATATTCCCATTACTTGGCCCGAAAGCATCTTGAATCTCTTCCTAAATTCTCTGATGGTGTCATCTTCCTGGAGTATAATGAGTTTTTCATGTAGGCATTCTCTATGAGTGTTGCGAAATCGATCAAGTAGGCAGTTCTTGAACTCCTCCCATGAGTGCACAGGCTGCCTTTGCTCCATCCACTGGTATCAGGACGATGCCTCTTCCTTCAAACATATACCAACCTCCATCAACTTCTCATTCTCTGTCAAGCAATTCACGACAAAATATCTCTCTACTCGGTAGACCTATGCATAAGGGCACCCCCTCAACGATTGACATCTTCAGCTGTATTTTTGCTGCTGGACTCCACGCTGGACTTCTGCTGCTGTACCGTCGTCTCCCCATCATCGTCATCTCAACACGGATATTCTCCATCTTTATTGAAACCCAGTAAACCTCCTCTACTGTCGCCCCCTAAAGTGTACCCGCCTCCTATGAGTTATCACCGGCCTCCCTTAGGCCCCCATCGCTGTCCTATAGGCCGCCGCCTCCTTGTGGGCCTTTGGTGGTCCAGTTGTAGCATAGCGGGCTTCTGTCGCTGTCGTCGGGCCACTCAAGGTCTCCACCACCAATCTCGAAATCTTGATAGTTGCCACGATTGTCGCTGATGCCCCAAAAGTGTAGCAACATGCTGTAAATTTTCGTTGGGCCCTGTCGGGCCCCTTTTCTGTGCTCTGGGGCCGCAGGCCCTCTGGAAGGTCAACCAGGGTCGTCGGGCCCTGTACGTCCTACCCAAGGGTCTCGGGCCCCTGGACGGTTCGCTTGGGGATCGCAGGCCCATGAAGCATGCCCATGGACCGTGGGGCACCTGGTTGTCTTCCCGAAGGCCGTCACCCCTTGGGGTGGCCACCGAGGTGGGTGGCCCCTCTTTCGGCCTCCGACGCACCTTCCTATGAGCCGGGAAGTGGTTTTTCACCCCACGCGTGAGATCCGTCATCCAGTTCGAGATCTTCTTCAAAGATGTGACTTCTCTTTTGTTGTCGACCAAAAGTTTCATCTTTTGTTCCGAATCTATGGCATTCGATAGTTGATCTTCTGCAAAGGCGACATCTTTCCATTTTACTTTGTCCAAAGGTATCACCTTTAGCTCGAGTTCTGCGTCGTTCGCGTTGTTGTTCAGACATGGCTTCAGAATCTCCTTCTCTGGCGGAAGGCGGCTCTTCAACTCGGATAATTGCTGCATTATGATTTCCATAGACGATTTCATCCAAGATTCCGACGATTTCATCCCAGATTCCATTGACGTTCTCAATTCCTCCATCGATTTTCAACTTCGCCATTGAGTTTCTCCTTCAAAGCTTCCATCTTTCTTGTCGACATCACTGTCTATGCTCTGATACCAATTTGATAGGGTTGGATGTGATTTAGAGGGATAAAATAAGGTTTTATAGATATTGAACGGAAATACAAGATAGATGGACTCTTTCGAGAGGACCGTGCTCCTAGCCTTTAATTCGAGAGAAAGGCTTAACTCCCCCATTATTCTTGGATTCTAATGTATTCTCTACCAATATTCACTCAAATCCAGCATAAACCCTAATTAACCAGCCCCCCATGCATATAATACTCAAACTATCTAAAATTACAGATCTGTCCTCGTTATCCAAAAATTACAGATCTGATTGGCCAGAATTACCACTTTGCCACTAGTTCAGCCCTTCTTGGCTTTGCCGCTAATTTGCCACCGCTGCCTTATCCTTTTGTCGCCCTCCTACTACAAGCCTATGATATCTCTGCAAGGTTGCCAACGTCTTGAAGGATTCATATCATCCTAATATTTTGATATGAAGTCTGTGAATTTCTCTGTGGAGCCTTCTCAATGTTAAGTTGCACCCGATGGTTGATACTGCACGAGCATATTTAGATCCTTAGCATTAAATTAATACCATTACTATTACCATCTAATAAGTTTACCATTGATGTTGGGTTGTCAAAAAAGTGTAGGTTTCCACTTCTGCGACGGGCTTTGACAAATATATTTTTAACAATGGATTGCAGCTTGATGGGAACTCCTGGTTGGTGGAAAAGTCATGGCCAAGAATGACTAGAGGGATGTTCCCAATCTTGGGAGGCTGGTTGGAACATAGGGAAAATCTACATCCTTGTTATGTAGTTTAAGCTTGTCGAGTAAAAGAATAAAACCTCCAAAAATCTTCTAGACTAAGTAAGGAGTCTACAATAGCGTAGAGTTGACTGATGGCTTGCAATGGCATAAAATTCAACTCAAGGCATATATCAGGATAAATCAGCATATTTGTTTGAGAAAAGTCTGTTTATGAAGTTTATCTTGTGGGCCTTTACAACAATGTGGTTAGATGTGTAATCATGACTTTTACAGTTTTATCATGTATCATCCATGTATCATCCGTACAGTCATGTGCCACATACTATATTCCTTAAGTGAATCATTCTGAGAAACAACCCTTGGTCTCAACTCTCATGCTCTTACTTTCTGGGCTATGGTTGTGAAAGACTACTCGGTAGTAAGTGTTGGATATTGGCCATTTAGCCCAATATTATTTTGATGATGATCAACACATTATGTAGTTGCTAATGACTCTACATGTTTTAGTCTCAGTTTTATTATTGATTATTTTGATGAGGAGACACCATTAGATGATGAGAAGATGTATTTGAGGATATGGAGCAAAAGCTTGCATGAAGAGTATTGGACTTCAAGTATAATTTTACATTTCTTCATGTAATTTTTCTTTTTATAGAATATTTGTTAAGTCTTGAATTGATACACACACTATCATATGCATCATTTCCATTATAGGATATCTTAGACGTAGTTTAGAACCCATCCCATTTGATCCCTTACACAAAACACTATTTATAGTGATTTTCGAGCAGGATCAGACGTATGATAAGTCTTCACCAGACGTTTGGCGTGTCAGCTTTTAGATTGCTAAACCCAGCCTCATGTCAGCCGTCTGAAGGTCATTGACCAGGCGTCTAAACAGTGGTTCGACGTCTGGCTGGTGAACTCCAGACGCCGGACCGTGTGTTGAGTTTTTGTGAACTCTCTGTTTTTTCACCCACATTTATTCAGCCATCTGATGTAGGATGATCAGCTATCTGAACAGTTGATCAGCTGTCTGATAATCCATCAAACGTCTGGTTGCTGTGAGATTGGTCACCATTTTTCTTTAGACCATTTCTTTTGTCAGCCGTTTGATGTTATGTTCTCAGACGAATGAAAAGTTGATCAGTCGTTTGGAAACACTTCAATAAGCGACTGATGACTAGATTTTCTGTCCGTTTGGTTTTCTATGTTGGTTTTCTTGGATGCTGTGCAGTTTTGAGGCTTTATTTAAGACCCTTTTAGCTGTATTTTTGGCACCAATGTTTATCATATAGAACTCATTTTTAGAGCCAAAAATCCAAGAGCATTTCTTTCTCTTATTCCTTCTTTACTTGGTTAAAGTGTTGAGCATTGATCTTGCATCTAGGAGAGAGAGCTTCTAAGTGTGCTATTAAGTTACATCTTCAGCACTTTGGTTTTCCCAATCCCATGCCTTCACACACACATAGGTATTCAAGGCATATGTTCGTTTCATTTCGTTGTGAGGCCTAGTCTCGGGTTGTGAGAGCATTGTGGAGGGTTTACTTCACTTGGAGGGGTTACTCCATACTTGGGTTTACTTTCTTGTATCCCGGTTTAGGGATTGTACTCAGTTTGAGTTTGATGTCCCGGTTTAGGGAACATTAGTGGGACATCCACAACTCGGGTTTACGAGGGTAGGACTAGAGTAGGATCGCCAATGTAGTGATCTGAACCAGGATAAATACCGTGTTTGTAATTGTATTAACTCTTTGTTGTTGTGTGTTGCAATTACTACTCCACATTTGCTTAATTAGTTTAATTAGCATTTTTAATTGCCATTACAGTATTCACCATCTGTCTAGTGCGTTGCTGAGTGGATAGGGCAGATTGATTGCGCTCAAGCAACCACGATGACATTTTGACCTTCATCATTATCTCACGAGGAAGGGCTATCCACCGTTCGACCCACGCTCTTCAATGAGACAACTTATCCATAATGAAAGGTGAAGATAATGATTTAGTTACTGGGTCAAGAGCTATGGGACATTACTGAGTCTCTATTTTAGAAGCTCGAAAAGACCGCGACGAAAAGAACACATGCAGAGAAGGATTCGATAAAGTGCACCAAGAAGGCAATGGCGGTGCTTCATTGTGCTCTTGATGCAAACGAATTCAATCGCATATCGTTGTGCAAATCCCCATATGAGATTTGGCATCTCTTGGAGGTTACGCATGAAGGGATCTCAAAGGTAAAGAAATCGAAACATAGTATTTTTATTTCTAAATATGAGTTGTTTAATAGGCAGGAAGGAGAGCATCTCCGAGATGTTTACTAGGTTCACCGAGATCGTGAACGCCTTCGAAAACCTAGGGAAGGATATATCACAAGAGGATAGAGTGACAGATCATATGATCACTCAGACCTCAATGTGAATCCAAGGCCAATGTCATAGGAGAGTCTAATGAGAGTAAATACACCGTGGAGGAATGCATTTGAAATTTGATGGCATATGAGGTGAAGGTGCAACACAAGAAGGAGAGTCAATCCTCAAAGCCTGTTGAGAAGCAAAATGGGATTGCATTCAAAGCCGTCGATGAAAAGATTCAAAGGAAGAAGTTCAACGACATAGATGAAAAGCTAAGAAGAAGAAGAAGAAGAAGCACAAGAGCATCTCTAGCGAGGATGATGGAGAAGATGAAGAAAGTGATGTCGAGGACGGAGCAACCATAAAACTTGTCAACAAGCTTTTGAAGATAATGAACCCCTTGCAATGTAAGAGTGTTCTAAGATTATTTTCGAATTCTAACAAAGCTTTTATTGTTTGTTATAGTTGTGGCAAGACAGGTCATTTTGCAAACAATTGCCCAAAGAAGAAAGATGAAGAGTATAAGGGCAAAGAGAAGAATCATTGAAAAGGGAAGAAGATGAAGAAACCCGCATTAGTTGTCACATGGGATAATTCGTCTTCCGATGATTCGAGCTCAAGTGATGATGATGGTGCAAATGAATGTACGTACATGTCCATTGTAGATGATGTCTTCGATGACCTGCTTAAACCATGTGGAGAGGACAACCAAATGGGCACAAATAATTTGTGGCTCATGGCGTTTGGCGACGATTCGTCCTCCTCAAGCTCAAGTGAAGCAGAGAGTGAAGAGGAAGAGGAGGAGGACACCATAGAGGATCTCCGGGAGAACAATAAGGTTATGTTTGCCTCCTTAAAGAGATTAGCTAAAGCTTTAACTTCCTTGCAAGGCAAGAATGAATGTGTTCTAAATAATTAAGGGAACACTCACTTTATTATCGTTGATTCACCTATGCATGCTACACACACTTTAGGTAATGATGAGAAAGAAACACTTCTGTCTCAAATCAAGAATCTTGGCATTGAAAACGAAAATTTGAAATCTAAGAATCTTGATTTAGAATCCCGCATTTCTATACTAACTTTCAAATGCGAAGATGAATCCCAAAAACTTCAAAAGTTTGTGTCATTCAGGGATTGCATCAATGATTTGCTAAAAAACATCTGGCAAATCATCGTGGGAGTTTGGGTTATATCTCAAAGGTTGGTTCCCAACCCACCAACTCTTCTCATGGAGCTAAATAACATTTTTATCAAGCTCCTAAGAAGATACACCATGCTTTCTTGTATAACAACACCAACCTTAACAAGAAGCATGTAGTGCACGGCATTGTGAATGGTAATCCAAATGATTCATTTTATGCCAAAAGGCAAGCCAAGAAATCATTTTCTACGCCCAAGCATGCCTATCCCTCTAATGCCAAGTTTCATCCTAATATCACTTGTCTCAAATGCCAAATCATAGGACATTATGCTAATCGTTGTCCTAACAGGAGGCCCGACAAAAGAACTAGGAATGACATGAGACTTTGGATTCCTACTAATGTAGGGTTGCATAAGGGGATGCCTACATCTAATCACTAGTGAAAAATGTGATTTGTTCTAGTGATTTCGTTAGGAAATCAGACTCATCTTGGTTTTGGTGGCCTAATGTTTAGATTCACACACACATGATTGTTTGGTTGAATGTTAGTTTATTGCATATTCTTTTGCATCCAACTTATGTTTGTGTGTTTCTCTATTTTTTGAAAATATTTTTCAATTTTTTTGGAAATGGGATCTTTCGGTTTTGCTGTCATGTATGCAATGTTTGTCCATGTATATGACATATGGAGAGTTAATTATATGATATGTTCTTTCAAAATTTATTTTGAAGCATATTTTTTTCCTTTGATGTTTTTGAGATATTTCCAAAGCGTATTGTTGGATATTGTTTCAGATTCATCATTCTTGACATTGTTATTCTTGGTATATTGATTTTTGATCTAACAATGTCATTTATCATTGCCTATACTTGATTCCTATCATTTTGCAATGATTTCTATGTCCCATGACTCCATAGTTGTATTTGGTTCATTGAGTCAAAATCTGACCAATTCAATGATTTAGGGGGTAGAGTGAATGATACTCATTTTTTATATTATACATTTGGTATCATACACTTTCTTTTCCTCTTATGTGATTTGTCATATTTAGGGGAGAATGACTTTCATGCCAAAGGGGAATGCAATTTTCATCTCCCCTTTTTGACAATGACAAGGGGAGAGTAATTTGGATATGTGAAATGTATGCTTGCATGAATGCTTTCATTTCATTTTAGCATTACTCTTACATATTGCCACTTATATGCATTTTGTATTTTTCCATCTACAATTGGTATGCATATAAGTAGGGGGAGCCATTAGCATGTGCTTAGTGATTATTTTTATTATTAATTTCACATAATGGGTGTCATCATAAAAATGAGAGATTGTTGGATATTGGCCATTTAGCCCAATATTGTTTTGACGATGATCATCACACTATGTAGTTGTTAATGACTCTACATGTTTTAATCTCGGTTTTATTATTGATTATCTTGATGATGAGACGAAGAGCTAGGTGATAAGAAGATGGATTCGAGGCTATGGAGTAAAAGCTTGCATGAAGAGTATTGGACTTCAAGTGTAATTTTACATTTCTTCGTGTAATTTTGCTTTGTTTTATAAAATATTTGTTAAGCCTTGAATAGATGCACACACATTATCATATGCATCATTTCCATCTTAGGGTATCGTAGATTTAGTTTAGAATCCACGCATTTGATCTCTTGCTTAAAACACTCTTTATTGTACTTTTGGAGCAAGATCAGATGTCTGGTGTGTCAGTTTTTAGATTGCTAGACACAACCTTATGTTAGCCGTCTAAATGTCATTTACCAGACGTCTGAACAGTGGTTCAGATGTCTGTTTGGTGAACTCCAGCCGACGGATTGTGGGATGAGTTTTTATGAACTCTCTGTTTTTCACCCACTTTTATTCAGCCGTCTGATATAGGATGATCAGACGTCTGAACAGTTGATCAGCTGTCTGATAATCCTTCATCAGACGTCTGGTTGCTGTGAGATTGGTCACCATTTTTCTTCAGACCATCTCTTCTATCAGCAGTCTGATGTTATGTTCACAGACGACTGAACAATTGATCAGCCGTTTGGAAATACTTCAATAGCCGACCGATGACTAGATTTTCTGTTCGTTTATAGCCGGTAGACTGCGATTTTATGGGTTGGTTTTCCTGGATTCTGTGCAGTTTTGAGGCCCTATGTAAGAACCTTTTGAGCTGCATTTTTGGCACCAATGCTTATCATATAGAACACATTTTTAGAGCCAAAAATCCAAGAGCATTTCTTTCTCTCATTCCTTCTTCACTTGGTTATTGCGTCTATGAGAGAAAGTTTCCAAGTGCTATCAAGCTACATCTTCAGCACTTTGGTTTTCCCAATCTTCCATGCCTTCACACACACATCGGTATTCAAGGCATAAGTAAGATTGTGTATTTCGTTTCATTTCGTTGTGAGACCTAGCTCTCGGGTTGTGAGAACATTGTGGAGGGTTTAGGGTTTACTCCATACTTAGGAGGGTTTATTTAGGAGGGTTTATTCCTCTGTATCCCGGTTTAGGGATTGTACTCAGCTTGAGTTTGGTGTCCCAGTTTAGAGAGCATTAGTGGAAATCCACAGCTTGGCTTTACGAGGGTGAGATTGGAGTAGGATCACCGGTGTATGGATCTGAACCAGGATAAATACCGTGTTTGCGATTATATTTATACTTTGTTGTTGTGTGTACTATTCCGCATTTGCTTAAGTAGTTTAATTAGCATTTTTAATTACCATTATACTATTCACCATCCCTCTAGTGCGGTACTTAGTGGACATGGATCCTACAGTAAATTGGCACACAATTTTATCATTTGTACTAATGCACAGAATGTGGTTTTTAAAATCTGATGCTTTAGTTTTTATGTGTTGTTCTCAGAGACATCTTACTCTGTCTATCTGTATTTTAACGTGCAGGAGCCACATACAGACTCTGCTCCAAGCAATTTACTGGGTGTGAGGGCTCAACCTCTTCGAGAACTGGATCTTCCCTTTCAGCACTTACTGGCAAATCAGTCTATGCCAACAAAATATAAACCTTCAATGTCTTCTTTTAGTGGGACAGCCACTTCCATTCCTGAGGTACCAGCTTGTAGACTACAAAAAGCTTGTAGACTACAATTTCTATTTATAAATAGACAGTGGTACCATGTTTGTATCTGAATATGAAGTGGGTGGACAAAAACATGCACATACCTAAATGAGAAGCATAATAATGCTGTGGTTTGGTGGAGTTACTTGTCTGTAATGCAGTATCTGACTCAAAGTTCTAATATGTCTTTGCATTGATGAGAAAGTGATGCGGCTGATATTTGGTGGCGATGGGCATTTGAGTAAAATAACAAATAGTATTGTTTTTTATTTAAAGGGGTTGAGCCGGCCCTAATTAGCATGCGAAAATTGTGAGAGAAGTTTCTTTTATTAGATTATTCCTTAGATCAATTGTATTAGGCTTTTCCTATTTCCTCAGATTAATCTCTAGGTAATTGTCCTTTTATTTTGTAATCGTCAATTAGCGAGTAGCCTATTTTGTGAGATTTATCCTATAATTTCAGATCTGAATTTCCAGATCTAGATCTAAAAATCCCCTTTTACCATCAAAACCTTAGTGAAACGCATCAATTGATATCGGAGCACTAGATCTATGGCGAGCACACGATCTATGGAGCGGATCGAAGCATTGGAAGAGAAAGTGGAGAAGATGGAGAGCCGAATCAACGAGGGATTTAACTAAGTCAAAAAGTAGACCACGGAGATCGTCGCGGCCGCATCTGCATCCGAAGCGCGATTGCCGACAACTATGGAGGCGAATAGATCACAGATGATGAGAGACATATCGGTGATGATAGCTAATATCAATCCCGAGATGGATCCGAGCAAAAAGGAGACTCCTTCGACAACGAAGAAAGGTAAAAATGTGTTTTTTATCGAAGGGGTTCCGGAGGATGTTGAAGACGAAGGCATATATCCGCATGGACCGCTCTCTGTAGCTGATCCAGATGATTGGGAGGCGTTTTCAGCCACGTTGCCGTCGCAAGGAGGATCATCGGCCGTCGGGATGGGGCGGGCGACTCACTGGCAGCCAACGGGGGCTCCGGCGAACCTGCAGGAGGCACATCAGATGCCGCCCGCCCCTCCTGGAGCCCCCGCCGCCACCTGGGGCTACGCCGGAGGAGGCACACACGCCCAAGGGGCTCCGGCGAGCCTACAGGAGGGGCGACAGATGCCGCCCGCCCCTCCCGGAGGCTTCGCCGCCTTTTGGGGCAACGGCGGAGGCCCGCCGGCCCAAAACCGGGGCAGGCAGGCCCCGCAGCACCCCTGGGGGGCTTCGCCCGCCCCCTGCGGCACCTTTCGAGGGCCGCCCGACTACCTAGGGGCTCCGTCGCACTTCCTGGGGCCCCAACACCCCCTTGACCTCGTCAGCACAACCTGGGGCTCATTATGGGGCCCGAACAGCTCATACACCACAATTTCAGCCACTAGCAGGATCCGGAGGAGGATTACAGCAGCCTGGAGGGCGTCAGCAGCATATTGGACGGCCGTCGACTCAGCCCTCACCTTTCGGGAGCGTGATGGAAGATTGGCGAGGGATTCAGGGCATCCCTAGAGACCATCAGACAAAGTATGGGCACCCACAGGGAGATGAGCCGGGAGACTGGCAGTGGGATGGAGCGGATGGAGGCGCACGTGATGCTGCAGAGGCGTACATCCTGGACAGACCACCTGTGTATCAGCCGAGACGACAGGATCATCCACACGAGAGAGGAGGTTTCACGGGTGAGAGTTGACTGAGGAAGTTGAAGATGCCCATTTTTGAGACCGGAGACCCTGATGACTGGTTGTATCGCGTGGAGAGGTACTTTGAGGTGTCAGCATTGTCAGTGGAGGATTGGCTTCAGACGGTAGGAGTCTGCTTAGAGGAAGATGTCTTGGATTGGTTCAGGTGGACACATCAGTAGCAGTCTTTTCGGACGTGTGAGGAGTTCACTTCTCTTCTGGTGGAGCGGTTTGGCACAATACAGTCTGGGAGAGTCTATGAGCGACTGTATTTACTGAAACAGAAGGGGATGGAACTACGACTTGGAGGACATACACAGAGAATGACAGAGGCAGAGATTCGTGACAAGCGGACCAAGGGCATGTGTTTCAAATGCGACTAGAAGTTTACTCCTCGGCACCGGTGTGGGATCGTACTCTTCAGATCCTGATAGTGAATGACGATGAAGAGGGTGGAGAGAGAGTGTAACTGTTGGAAGCCGGCGACGACGATGATTAGGAGCACCTACACGTGGAGTAGCCGACCATATATTTCACGCACCACCTTGAGGAAAAGGTGGGTTTTCAGGGGCGGAGTAGTGATGCGGCTGATATTTAGTGGCGAGGGGCATTTGAGTAAAATAACAAATAATGGTGTATTTCTATTTAAAGGGGTTGAGCCGGCCTTAATTAACATGCGAAAATTGTGAGAGAAGTTTCTTTTATTAGATTATTTCTTAGATCAATTGTATTAGGCTTTTCCTATTCCCTTAGATTAATCTCTAGGTAATTGTCCTTTCATTTTGTTGTCGTCAATTAGCGAGTAGCCTATTTTGTGAGATTTATCCTATAATTTCAGATCTGAATTTCCAGATCTAGATCTAAAAATCCCCTTTTTACCATCAAAACTCTAGCGAAACACATCAGAAAGGCAGACATCTTTGTGATAATAAATATATTTTGTAGCTGTGTATTCCTTTTGTGTCCTCAGTTCTGTATTGCTTCGTCAGACAAGTTTAATCTGTTTCACCAGCGACCTGTGTCCTGGTTGTGTACACATCCTTACAAAAGAAGTAGCCGACTTTAGCATCGTGTATCTCAAGGTGCAGCCTTTGGTGCAGTCAAATGCGAGAATAGTGCAATCAAGGTTATCAAGCCAGTTGAAATGCTGAGGGCCAAACTTGGCTGATTAGTTTCTTCTTTTTAACTCACCCTAATTAAGTCACTCGTGGCTAACTTTTTCCTTCTATCTATTCCTGGTCAAACTTGATACAAAGTAGGTCCTAAGCTAATTGAGTGTATAATTCCTTGCAGTTGATTTCCACTTTACATACACGTGCTTCTTTTGTCAACACAATTATATTTAGATTGGACCATAATGTAAGGCTGTCATTTTGGGGCTAATGCTTGATTAATCAGTGATATGATTCTTAATCTATGTAATCAGTCATGTTGATGCCTGGGCACTGTCATTATAGTTGGGAATGTGGTCTCAGTAGTTAATTTTTAGATTTTATCTCCGCGATGAAGATATTTTGACTATTCTCCTATTGTTTATTTGTTTAATTGCTTATGCAGGTCTTGAAGTCAGGACTTCTCTCTAACTTTCATCAGTCTGTTCCCCAAACCACTTCCAGCTCTACCATCACCGGTGGATCTGAGCTCCCTCCCCATTTAACTCTTTCTGCTTACTCTCAACCAACTCCTCACCTAGGGCCTCTGACCAACATGTTTAACTGCCCAGTCCTTCCTCAAAGCATCGCGTATATGCCTTTTTCAGGCAGCAGCACCACCCACCAGTCTTCAGCTTGCCTTCAAAATGCAGGCATGAAATATGCGCTCCCTCAGTTTAAATCCAGCATGCCTCTGAATGGTCTACCTCAGTCTCTTCCTGTTGGCTCAGGCTACGGAGGGTTTGGAGGTTCAACGAATATTCCTGGCGCTTACTTACAAAATCCTTCTAATATTTCTGTTGGCTCAGCAATTGGTTATGAGGAAGCACTAAGATCACACTACAATGAAAGTGTCCTTTTGCATCAGGTATTACCATCAATTCTGTATTCTTTTTATTAGCAACACCAACATTTCAGAACTATGCTTTTGATATTAGGACATGTGAGTTATCATGCAATACAAGGATATGATACTCCGAGTTAGGATCCATTGCTTTTGCCAAATGAATGATGCAATTTCATCGAGAGAATCTAAATAATCTCTGATTCTGTTTTCTCTTACTCTTTTTCCCCCATATATGTTTGTTTATTGTTTGTTTGGGTTGGGTTGGTTTTTTTATTTTTTGTCACAGGGTGGGTGGAAAAGGTTGCCCCTTTGTTTCATGCGCTTATTGCATAACCATGAAGCTTTATCTTCTTGTGAACAGCCTCTTTTATCATGTTTTTTCTTTTCTGGTCATGAACATGACACAGTGACAGATGTTTTTTGCCAAAAATGTCAATTCACTGATGGAACTTTCATGGCTTTGATTATCTATTATACATTTGATGACCTTTTTTGAATTTTGTTCTACGTGGACACCAAAGTATGACTAGGAAAACATGGGTGACTAGGATGCTGACTAGGACAATGATAATATGAAAAATGATTTGAATTTGAATTTGGGGGATCATATTGGGGTGAAAATTAAAACTTGGGTGGAAAATTTAAATGAGGTTTGATTTTTGTGTTGGGGGGGAAAAGCTAAATGGGGGAAATATTTAACTTTGAATTCACTTTTTTGGGGGAAAAATTTAAATGTTAAATTTGAAATTTGGGGGGAACATATTGGGGTGAAAATTAAAACTTGGGGGGAAAATTTAAATGAGGTTTGATTTTTGTGTTAGGGGGGAAAGCTTTGGGGCGGGGAGTATTTAAGTTTGAATTCTCTTTTGTTTTGTTTTGTTTTGTTTGTTTGTTTGTTTGTTTGTTTGTTTGTTTTTTTTTTTTTTTTTTTTTTTTGGGGGGGGGGGGGGGGGGGCATTTAAATGAACCGTGTCCTATTGGCACGTGTTATGACTAGTTTCTCTATATTGATGACACAGGGTTGTGAGAGATGATAGGAAAAGTGGTCATCCAAGTTATGGATTGTTGGGAGTCCATGAAAGTTCTACAATTAATAATATGTGGATAAGTAAATCATGTAGCTCGATTAAGTGGCTATGCAGAAAAAAGAGCCAGCTAAATTACTATTCAAAACATGTTTACTTATAACTTGTCTATCATATAGCCATAACCATTGATATGGATACCAACACGGACACATACACGACATAGATACCGCTTGACATGGACAATATGACATGAAAAATCCTTAAAAAGCAGGATACGGGAATACACCGATACAATCGTGTGTGTGTGCTTGAGTATTTATTCGTTAGGATCTTGTAGTAAAAGTAAAAAAATAAATAGCATACAATTTTAGTGATAAAATTTCATAGCTTCTATCAAGTAACAAAATCAAACAGAATTTTCTAAAAAGAAACTCTACTCGATATTTGACCTAGTTCAATTGATGTTTAGGTTTTTTTAACATGGTGTCTGCTTGGTTAGGGGATCTTTTTATAATTGATTAAGCAACGTATGTCTTCAAAATGTCCGACATGTTACTTTAGGATTTTGTTTAGATTCAACAAATCATATGCACGGTGTTTTGGATTTTTAGAATCTGCCATGACTTTGGAGTGTTTGATGTGTTGGGCAAGTGTCGTGCAAGTATCGGTGTTGGGCACGTACACCATTCATTTTGAAGTGCCTATGCTTCATAGCTGTATAATAAGTATTCACAACAAGTATTTCATCCAAGTACCCCCACATATACATAGTTAACCTTTACTTCTCTGCATAATGCATTCAGTTGGTGTTTGGCATGGAGACACCACTCATCTTTGCAGTGTCTGTGCGTCATAGCTGTATAATAAGCATTGATAACATTTGTTTTATCCAAATGCCCACAAGTATACATAGTCTAACTTAAGTTTTATTCTTTCTTTGTGATCGGTTACCGCTTAAACCCTTCCTTCCACCTCTTGTTACTCATCTGTCACATTGCAAAATTGGTGTAGACTTTATTTGAACTGCATGAAGTTATTTAAGGGATCTTTAAGCATCAAAGTGGGGCTCGACGACCTTCCAAGAAAAGAAAAAGTGAAAACTGAACATGCCGTCTCAATTAGCAGCTTTGTCAAGTGCAACTTGGTTATTAAGAGAACAGACAAGTTGACTGATGAGTAACTTTGTCAGTTCAAAGCCCTCTTTGCATCCAAGTTTAGGAAAAGTTATCATGAAGTTTGGTGGGTTGCAGGTATCTTAGGAAAGAGAGCCACTGGGTTAGGAGTTCTAGATGTAGAACATGTAGGCTAAAACGTAATATTCATATACAAATAGAGTGATTTATGGCTGATGAAATAGAAGCAGTGTAGCCTCCATCCTCCATGAAATCTTCCATGGCAATTCTAGTATAGAAATAACAAATCCTTTAGAAAAGAAACCATAGGAAGACCTGAAGGAATGCATAGGGATAGAACACTTCACGTAAACTTTTGTAATTGTTTCATCAAGAGAGAGGTGATGAAGAATAAAACATTTTCTTACAATGAGAGTGATGGGGACATCAAGGTCTATACGCGCAGACAACGATGTGAGCTTCAGCCTAGTTCGTATGGTTGGTCTCGAGCTTAACTGGGATTTGATTTAGACTTGGTTTCTGTGCTCATTTATTTTATTTTATTTTCTTCTTTTGGAAGAGTTTAGTACCACATCGGATGGAATAGGAAAGATGTTGGGTTGTAAGCCTATATAAGGCATTAGACTGGGTTATTATCAATTAATGAAATATTGAGAATTAAAATTTCCGAAACTTGAGAAAGGACTCCATTGACGAGAAACTTTGGAAACCTTGATGAGAAGTATTGGAACCCTAATTTCTAGTGTTCTTCCTCAACTTTTACTCTAAATTCCTAAGATCGTTTGTGTTCTGCATCAAATTTGGTATCAGAGTTGAACGATTTTCTTGTCTTTTTCAAAAAAGCAAAATAACAAAACAGCCCTCAGCTCAACCACCGCCGTCAAAAATCCTAATTCTAACCTTAGTTTCGCTTCACACCGCCGCCGCCTCACGCCACTGTCGCAGGCGGCCACCCCGATCGACGCCTCCACCACCATAACATCTATGCTCTCTCAACGACATTGACTTTACCCAAACTTCCCGTTTCCATCGAGCAAAAGTGCCGAATTCACCACCGGTTAGACTTTCACATCATGCTGGTGGCACCTCCGATGACGGCCAGGGCCATCAGCCACATCAACTTTTTCCTCCACTGGGCGACCGTCCAAAGTCATGTTTGGCGGCAAACCGTCATCACGATCACTGGAAAATGCGATCAGCGTTGTTGAGCAACCACTACTACAATTCCGATTCGTTTGAGCCGATCCCGTGTTTCGAGCCAAGACGATTGTTTGTCGCGTCGATTATCCCCGAGCCGACACTGAGCCATGTGAGCCGTTGATCGAGCCGCCAGCCAATGACCAAGTCGTCGAGTTGCCTAAGCATTGATTGAGCCGTTGATGAGCCACCGAGTCGTTGACTACGCTGACTGAGCCGCCATTGAACAGCTGATTATTTTTGCACAGCTCCAGTATTTTGACGATTTCAGATCCGCTTAGAGTCCAGATCTTACTAGTGCCTAGACAACTTAACCATTAACAAGTGTTCTAAATATCAGACCGATATCCGATATATCGATCGCAATATCGGTTTTATCCATGGTTAAGGTATCGCCCGATACCTCTAGGTATTGGACGTTTTGTCTCGGAACTGGCCTACATTGAGACGAAACAGCCCACATGTTTCGGTTTCGGCTGGAACGGTGTCGTTTCGGCCGGTTTCGGTTGGTTTCGGCCAGAACCGGCCGGAAAGGCACCGTTCCGACCGAAACCGAAGGAAAATTGAAAAAAAATCAAAACAAAATGAGAAGACGAAGGAGAAGACCAAGAAAAGACGCGGAAGAGGAAGAGAAAATAAAAAAAAGAACACGAAAAAGAGGAGAGATAGAGAGAACATACCTGGATCTTGCTGCGACTCCGTCACCTGCAGCCATCCCGCCGCCATCCCCGCCACCCGCAACCTCCAGCAGCCTCCCGTCGCCTCGCCAATCTACCGATGGAGAGAGAGGAGAGGGCAATGAGAGAGAAAAGGGGTGACATGGGCAAAGTAACACGGTGCGGGATTGATATTTTGTTAGCAAACTTGTAAATAAGTGGTGTGTGCAGAGTAAAACGGTGGGTGTGCAAAGCAACTCTCCCCCTCAATTTGTTAAATGGGAAACTTGTATATTAGTGGTTTGTGCGTAGAGTAAAACTGTGGGTGCGCAGAGTAAATCGGTGGATTTATTGTTTTGTAATGGCAAACTTGTAAATAAATGAAAGGAAAGGTTGTTTTTGGAATGGCAAACTTGCAAATAATTATATATACAAATTTATAAATACATATTAGTAATGCACATTTAAGAAGTATTTGTTAGTATATGATTAATACTTCAGTTTTTAATTATTTGATATTATTTAATAGGTTTTAAGTATTTAAAACTACTGATACAGACGAACCGAAACTCACGTCCGAAACCGCCGAAACGGACGATACCGATACCGAAACCTAAATTTTCGGGAGAGCGATACCGAGATCGAAACCGAGACCTCAAACCTTGGTTTTATTACTAACCCGATACGATATAGGCTTATATATTGCAGTTTTCGATATTTGGGAAAATATTTTCGCAATATCGGGTTGCATCCGATATTGCGGCTGATATATCCCTTTGAAATATCGGCCGCAATTCACAGTTTTTAAAAAATAAAGTTAGCGGGCCGGTCTACTTAAAAGTAGATCCGAACCAAGTCATCTGACCCAATCATTTACTTAAAACAACGAGAAACATCGGGATTTTTGAGAGATAATCGCTGCTTTGCCCTAAATCTAATCACGCCGCTCCTCTCCTCTCGACGCTCTGCTCCTTTCCTCGCTCCTCTCAGCTCCGTCCGGTGAAAATTTCCAGTGACAATTGATTGCGTTTATATAGTTTATATTTTCTTAGACACATCTATTCTTTTATTTGACATCATTTTTAGCCTCCGATATGATACTCCGATATTTATTCAATATCCCCGATATTCATATTTAACGGGAGAAGTATAATTAAAACATACTTTTATTTAAGTTAGTATAGTTTATATCTTCTTAGATATTTTTATGCTTGCATATGTCATCATTTTGAGCCTCCGATATGACACTTCGATATTTAGTTAATATTCCCGATATATCCCCGATATCCGCGATCCGATATCAAATTTCCTAAGCCGATATGCAACCGATATCCGATATTTAGAACACTACCTTGAACGTGCCTATACCCTATTTCGATATGTTCATCTTCCCCACCGAAAGATCTGCTGTGAGTTTCTCGTAGCCTATTACTTTCAATTGCTGCTGGGTTTTTGCAACCGAACAAAATATGGCCACATTTTCAAAACCAATATCAACTTTTAAAATTCCCTAGAGCCCTAATAACTTACTATTAAAAGAAGAGCTATATTTCTACAATCACGACTGCAAAAGAAATCAATTTCATTAAGAATTTGAATCCGTATATTACATATTTGCAGCACACCAGTTATTATACACATCACCGAATTAAAATTTTTGAAACTGCTGAAGGTACTGCAACTAACTTGAACTTGAAGTGCTAATTGATTTTTGCTAGCTACTCACATCATATTTGCACTGTATAATATATGAAGTTGCATTAGTTGTTAGCAACTTATTTTTTTGAAAGATAAGTTAGATACTATATAAATATGGTACAGAATAACACAAAGTGATGGTTCACGGAAGCTGTTATTAATAGGGAGAGGAGAGGACACAAGCGTCGTCACTCCCCACTATCAATTTCAGTCTCCATGACCACACCCCAACAATACATTAGTTGCTCCACAGACTTGGAAGCCCAAATAAAGTACAAACAATTGCCTAACCATTATCAATAACTTCCCAGTTCTCCAGAGCCACCCTCGCGTCTTGACTCGCGTCTTCATCAGCCTCATTGTCCATCCGATGCGCAATTCTAACAGAGGTTGAAATATCATCAAACAAAGCTGTTTTTGGCTTCACAAGTTTATCAAATTGTCTTTTGTTGCGCTCTCTCCATAGATGCCAGACGATTGATGCAAGGACAGTTCTTGCCAGCCGGCCAAGCACATCCAGTTTGCGAAATTTAGTCAAAAAATACTCACAGATTTCTGTCAGCTTCAGGCCCTGTGTATGTTGGCCGCCGGCATTCAGCTTAAGCATCGCACGGCGCAGAATGTACTGGGAGTAACTGCATTCGAAAAAGATGTGGTTAAGAGTCTCCGGCCTGTCATCATCGCACAGAACACACACAGCTGCAGACGGGATGCCCCATTTTCTAGTCGGTCCTTGGTGAGAAGCTTGCCTTTGAGAGCTCGAAGAAGAGTAAGAGCCATCTTCGAAACATGATATTTATACCAAATCAGCTTGTAGAGTGGGAAGAGAGCAGCCTTGGTTCGGACATTATTCCAAATATCTTTAAATTTTGGTTCCTGCCCAAACTTCCATTCCCATGAGTCAGCACCAGACTGGAGTTTAACCTGCTGGTGAAGTGTTTTGATATGGGGAAGAGCCGCCTCCTCAATCCAATCCGCACCTCCCCAATATTCTCGCACTCGTTTATGTCCAGCCCCAATTGGAATGTCAAAGAGATTTTTGAGGGGCCCACAGGGGAGCCAGTTATCATGCCAGAACAGGGTGTCACGTCCATCTTTAACTTTCCTCACAATCAGCTTCTGTGACTCATTCCTGCATTGAAGGAGAAATTTCCAGGTTCCCGATTGTACCGCCGAACCCTTTGCATCATAGAAAGCCTCTGAGTCCTTGTAATGTTTCCGCATATACTCAGCCCAAAGGCTCTTGGATTTCAACATCCTCCATGTTAGCCGAATTCCCGAAGCTAAATTTAGATCTGAAAGGAGCCTTAATCCAACACCCCCCTCTTCTTTAGGCCTGCAAGAATCACTCCAGGCCCATGTTTTTGAGTTCCCCCATATGAACCCTCTACACATTGATGTCAAAGTTCTTAGGATTGTAGATGGAATTCTATAGGCTTGGGACCAAAAAGAAATCATACCATAAATAACCGTTCTTACCAGCTCCATTCGCCCTGAAATGGATAATATAGAGGAGGTCCACACACCAAGTCGCTTCCTGCATTTATCAATTAGCCGGCTGTACATTTGAGTTTTAGGATATTTTGAAGTCAGCGGAAGACCCAAATAGGTGGTGATAGTATTTGTACGTTTAGTTCCCAGAAATTCAGCAAGTGCCCCTGGATTTTTAGTCCCCTTGCTAAACATGGCGACGCTCTTCTCCCAGTTAATATCCAGACCTGTGAAATTTTTGAATGTTGCCAGCAGAGATATAAGGCCCTGGAAAGATTTGCGGTTGGCACGGCAGAAAACCGGCAAATCATCAGCAAATAGGAGATGTAAGATTGCACCCGTCTGTCTCATAGGTTGGATGCTACCCATAGTAACAGCTTTCCCCAACAAAAGCGTGAATGCCTCCATGACGATAACAAATAAATAGGGTGATAGGGGATCACCTTGCCTAAGGCCTCTGTTTCCTTCAAAGTACCCAGCTGGTGAACCATTAACCATCACAGAGTATGTCGCCGATGAAATGCATTCCTTGATCCAGCCAATGAATGTGTAACCGAACCCAAGCTGGTGCAAGATGTAATAAACAAACTCCCTATTTACACTGTCAAAAGACTTTCTGAGGTCAAGTTTTAGGCATGCCCTGGCCCCCATAGGGTTGCTAAAGTCTCGGATCTGTTCATGGGCTAGAAGGGCACAATCAGAGATCGGTCTTCCTTGAAGAAAAGCCGCCTGATTAGGGGAGACTAAATCATGGACAACCCTTTTCAGCCTGTTGCAAATGGTTTTGCTAATAATCTTATAAATAACATTACAGCAGGCTATCGGTCTGTAATCTCACAAGTTAGAAGCATTTGAATTTTTTGGAACCAGAGTCAAGAAAGTGTGATTCACCTGCCGAAGTAGCTTTCCAGAGTTGAAGAAGGATTGCACAGCACCAATAACATCACCTGCAACGATATTCCAGTTGTGATGGTAGAAAAACACATTAAAACCATCAGGTCCAGGGGCTTTAGTAGCATTAATTTGAAAAACAACATCTTTGATCTCCTCTGCAGATACCCGTCTTTCCAGCCAACTTGTTGTTTCATGTTTAACCTTCCTTTTAGGCACAAGTTTTGGAAAAATTCTCCAATAATGGGATTGGGAGTACAAGTCCTCATAGTATTTAACAGCCTCCGACTTAAGCTCATCATAGGATTTGCTTTGTGCCCCATTTACATGCACCAAATGTAGCAAATTATTATGACACTGCCTGGCTCGCATAGAAGTGTAGAAAAACTTAGTGTTTCTGTCCCCCAGCTTAAGCCAATCTTGTCTGCTTTTTTGTCTGTACATCTCCTCTTCAAGGCCCAAAAGATTAGCCAACTCCTTAGATAATTCATGCTCTCTTTTTTGTAGATCACAATCATAATGAACTTCATTTTGTTCCTAACAGCCTCAAGCATAGTACGGCACCCATGGATTTGGTTAGATGCTTGCTGCGCTTGGTACCAAGAGCGCAATTTATACTTCAATAGTTTTAGTTTATAAGCCAGGCAGAACATGCTTGTTCCTTGAATAGATTGATTCCAAGAATCTTCCAGCAGTTCATGAAATCCAGGCAGACTAACCCAATGATTAAAGAATTTATAGAGTTTCGGATCAGATTGTACCTGTGGGTGGAGATTAATTAGCATTGGGGAGTGGTCGCTAGAATGAGGATCCAAATAAGTTACAAAAGAATCATGAAGCATGTCCACCCAGGCACCATTGCAAAGTACTCGATCCAATTGTGCAGCAATACGGCCATTGCCCACACGGTGATTACACCAGCTAAGTCGAGATCCAATACTCTTGATGCCCTGCAACCGACAGTCAGTAACACACGTGTTGAAGTCATTCACCATACTTTCGTCCAGCCTATGCCCTCCAATCTTGTCCTTTGCTAACAAAACACAATTAAAGTCACCACCGACCATCCATGCTTCATCTTTAAGCTGACGAGCATCACATACCATCTGTTTCCACAACTCCCTCCTCTCCAAAGCAGAATTACACCCATAAACTCCAGTAAAATAGCATTAAAAACCCCCACATTGGTGCAATTCACAGTAATGTGTTGCTTAGAAATGGACATAACACTTACTTGCCACACTTGCGGATCAAACCCCATAAGAATACCTCTCCCTTGTGCTCCATAAAATTATCAACTGAGGTCCAAGTCTTATGGAAGATGGACGTAGTGCTGTTACTCTCAGACTTGAGTTTAGTCTCTAGTAAAACAATAGCTGATGGCTTGAGCTTCTTGATTATATCTCTGAGATCCCGTCGCCTAACCACGTTATTGAGACCTCTCGCATTCCATATTAGCACAGTCATTGAGAATTAGTGTGTGGTTACCGCAAGAGGCTTCCCCCATTGATCCTGACGCTCTTTCGAATTCCTGCACCTAAATTGAGAGCTGTTTGCCTCTTTGGTTTAGCTGGGCTGATTCTGTAAGTAGTTCTTGACGCTCAATTTCCCATTCAGGATTCTCAAAGGTTGGCTCCATAGGCAGATCAACAACTTCATCTTCTGAGGTATCAATTTCCTGAGCAAAATCAGCAGCCGAAGTCTCATCTCCTTGCATCTGTTGACAGTGAAATCCCCCAGTTTTACTAATCTCTGTTCCTGGCAGACAGGGTTCCACACCACCTGAAGTCTTATTTCCTGAAGTTTTACTAACCTCAGTTTTACTAACCTCAGTTGAGGGAGAAGTCTTATTTCCACGAGTAGGTTGAGGGCTACCAGATTCTACATGATCAATACAATCCTTGGCAGGCTCTGTTTCAGTCACTACCACCGGAGCCGTTTGCGATTTTTGCTCATAAGGAGATTTCGGCTTAAGGAACTGGAGAATCCTTAAGCAGTGAACAAATTTTCGGAACTTCAAGAAACTGGAAGTGTTTACCGCCTGTCCCACACTGCTAGAACTGTGGACGACTGGTGGAGGATTGGGGCTATTGACTGCAATGGAGCATTGAGCGTCATTAACAATTGCTGGCCCAGAAATAAGAGAACCAGCAGCTTTGGAGCTCTGAACGTGTTCAAATGTGCCTGAGAGTAGAGAAGATTGAAAAGAATTATCCTGCGACATGGCTGCTTTCCCCTTAGTGTGTAAAGTAGGTTGCTTGACTTGCAATGGGCACTAAGCATCTGAGTGCCCAAAGCAAACACAATGACTGCACCGTGGTGGCTCACCTTCGTATTTTGCATCAATTTTCAACAGGGACCCATCTTCTAGTTCAACCTCCACAAATCTGGGCAGTGAAGCCTTAGCATCCACCTCAACCAAGCATCTTGCGTAGGCAATTCTTTCAAGTTTTGCCGTTGCTCGATCCAGGCACAATGGTGTACCTATAACAGATGTTAGTATGTTAAGGACATGCAAATTCCACATATTTAGAGGGACCCCATGCAATTGAATCCAGACTGGCACCGATGTTAGAATATCACGGTCATGACGAAGCGTGGGGCTCCACAACTTTAGCACAACAAGGCGACCATCAAATAGCCATGGCCCCCCCATGGAGGATCCTCTCGCAATCTTCCTTTGCCTAAAATCTGAAGTAAAAGAAGCCGTTCTCCTTGTTATAAATTTGAACCCTCTTCCTTGGCTTCCACAGGCGCTCCATCCACGCCTGAATCTGTCCAAAATACGGGATATCTCCAAGTACATAACTCACAAGGGTGAATTGCCACTGTTCTCCTCCCACAAACTTATTTGTACATAACCCACAAACTTATTTATATTCTATATATATATATATATATAATCTAAAAAAACGCACACGAGAGGGTGTCCTAGTGGTAAGTCATTCCGCTCCTAGCCAAGGGGTGCGGGGTTCGAGGCCTATGGCCGCCGTGACTTGGTAATTGTTGTGGAATTTGTTGTGGAATTATTTACACTGGGGCTACATCTCCCCTCTCGGACTAACCCGGGGGCCGTTGGGGGCACGGCGGTCACCCCCCAGTTTGCATAGTCTCGACCGGGCTTTCGCCTTACCCTCCTAAAAAAAGCCGAAGGCGAGGGGAGGGGGTTGGGGATTTTTCTGGGTTTTCAAAAAAAATATAATCTAAAAAACATTATCATACTGTCACACATTTAGAGTTAGTAATGTTGCATGACTACACGTAGCGATACCTTTATTCCTTTGGATTTTGACACACCAACGCTGAGAGATGTCCTTAATATGTTAGTTGCCTTAGAAACTGTTGTATGTGAGAGTATGTCTGAGTCTCATGAGTGTTTGGACCGTGTGTTACACCTAGACAACACTAGACAGAGGGAGTCAGATGAAGGTTCATACACGAATAGGACTTTCAGTCCACCTAGACGGTCTAGAGAGACATGACCCATATGTGGGTATGATTAAGAGCATCAAGAGAGACATGACCCATATATGGGTATGATTAAGAGCATCAAGATAGAAGCTCTTACTTTCGATGGCCGATTAAATCCTCAAGTTTTATTAATTGGATGTCTGATATGGACCATAACTTTGGATGATATGATATGTCAGAGGAGAGAAAAGTGAGATTCGTTAAGATGAAGCTTATTTGACCAGCCAAATTATATTGGCAGAATGTTGAGCGAATGTTGGCCCAGGGTAGACACGCACATATATGTATGTGGGATGAAATGAAGGAGAAGTTGGAGAAATACTTGCCCATATATCATATCACCAGCGACTCCTTTATTAGTGGCAGAGTCTTGCACATGATAGCGGATCTGCCCGTTCATACATCGATAAGTTTGATGAGTATACGATGATATGTGGTGTTACGGAGGATGTGAGTGTGACCTTATCTATGTTTATGGCTGGCCTTAGATTTGACCTTCTAAAGAAGCTTCTCATTCGTCAGGTCCATTCATTAGAGCATGCCTATTACATCTTGCGGGATTTTGACATTTTTTATCGACCCTCAATAGTAAGACGTTTTGACACATAAGGCTGTCTAGTCGCCCAGCACAAGCTTGTAGCAAGCCACCATAGGGCCAGTTTCAGTCTAGATCGAACCCAAAAACCCTCACCAACACGAATGATAAAAGGAAAATGAGTTATTAGCGAGTATTTTAGAATTGGGTCACTCACACAGTACTACAAATGTCAGGGATATGGTCATTACGTGGGTCAATGACCATTAAAGACTTTACTAGTACACGATCCTCAAGAAAGATGACCTAGGAGATGAGGAGGAAGTTTATGAGCTAGGTGAGGCATGTTATGAGATCGATGAGAAATTAGCAAGACTAGATTGTATTCAGAGCATACCTACTCGAAAAGAGCTTTGCTTTGAGGACTCTAGACTTGGTGTTGTGCTCTATGCCATGGCTCAAGTCAAAGAGAGCGATGATTGACGTAGGACTGCAATCTTTCACACCTTTGTTAAGCATGGTGATAAATATATTAAGGTGATTATTGATAGCATGAGTTACATTAATGTTGTATCATCAAACCTTATTTTCCGCAAGGATTGTGATAGATCATAGGGCTTGTTTGTGGGGAAATAGGTGTTTTAGTGGAGAAAACAAGAGAAGAGGAATTTTATAATACTTTCAGATCTGAAATAGCACAAGATAAGCTCTGATTCGAGATGGGAAGATCTCCTAACTTTCTATTAGAGAAAAGAAACTCCAGAGAAGACACCTTGGTCTTAGGGTTTACAATCTCAAAATAAGCATGGGAAACGCAATTAAGGCCGTCCACTACTAATAACACCCAAAAGTGCAGTTTTGCACAAAAGCCCCCTTAATCTACAAATTTGCATTAAAAACCCCTAATTTACGAATTTGTTCCGGAATCTGTCATGCACCTCCTCCGTCTGTAGGTGATAATCACATCATTACTCCCCCCAAAATAGCCCCATGTCCTCAATGTGGAAGTCAGGGAACTGCTGACGGATCACCTCCCGACTCCCACATAGCATCATAATCGGACAGTCCACGCCAACTGATAAACAGCTCTTGAACTCCTGCTGCACTCTGACGAACACCCATGACTTTCTGTGGCTCCAGCAGTACATCCGCGTCCTCGGTCAGGGTGGGTGGAAGAGTAGGTGACAAAGTGTGGTCTCCAATAGCACGCCATAGCTGGGACACACAGAACACCGGGTGAATGGTGTATGTAGCAGGCAGCTGGAGGCGATATGCCACCTTCCCAATCCGTGCCACCACCTCTAAAGGACCATAATAGCGAGCCGCCAGCTTCTCGTTGCTCTTATGCGCCACTGGCTTCTGTCTGTACGGCCGCAGCTTCAGATACACCTTATCACCCACCTCAAAATTCACATCTCTCCAGTGCATGTCTGCCTGGTCTTCATGATCAGCTGTGCTCTCAACAAGTGTCGCTTCAATTTCTCCAGCATCTTATCTCTCTCCTCCAAATGCTCCTCCACCTGAGACATGTGTCCTACCACAGCTCTAGTGTATTAAATAGGGAGGGTCGTGACCGTAAAGGATACAAAAAGAGGTGCTATGTGCCGCCGAGTGGTAAGAGGTCTTGTAACAGTATTCCGCGCACACTAACCACTTTGTCCACTGCTTCGGCGAATCTGATGCAAAACATCTAAGGTATGTTTCTACGCTCTGGTTTTACCACCTCTGTTTGGTCATCTGTCTGTGGGTGGTACATTGTGCTTCTCCTCAAAGCGGTCCCCTGCACTTTGCATAATTCTCTCCAAAAGCTGCTCAAAAAGACCTTGTCTCGGTCAGATACAATGGAGGCAGAAAACCCGTGCAAGCGAACTACTTCCTTCATGAACACTGGAGGCTACCGTCACTGCTGTGTATGTGTGCCGTAGGGGAATGAAATGGGCGTACTTGCTGAGACGGTCCACCACAAGTATGACAGTGAAGTCTTCCGACATCGGTAACCCCTCAATAAAATCCATGCTAATGTCCTCCCAGACTCTCTCTGGCAAGGCTAATGGCTGAAGTAGTCCTGCGGGAGCCATCGCCAGATATTTGTTACACTGTCAGACGTTACACTCTGCTACTAGATGCGCGATGTCTCTTTTCATCCTTGGCCAATACAGCTTCCTGGCCATCCTCATGTTAGTCTGCTGCACCTCCGAATGACCCCCACTGAACTGCTATGGAACTCCCGAAAAATCGTCGATATATAGGAAGACCCCCGCGGTAGCACCAACCGCCCCTGGTACAACAACCGTTGCTCGCTCAGTGTGTACCCGAGATACTCTGTAGATCCCCGCTGTAATACTGCACGTATCACAGCGAGCCCCTCATTAGCCTCTATCTCCCACGCCATAGGCTCCCAGTCTAGCAGTACCCAGACAGAAATCACCGCCACATCTGCTATCTCCTCTCTGCGAGACAAGACATCCGCTGCCTTGTTCTCCAAGCCTGGCATGTACTGAATCTTGAACTAATAGTGCACCAACTTGGAGAGCCACGTCTGATGCTCCTTTGTAACCATGCACTGTTCCAAAAGGTAATTTAGGATCCACTGATCGGGCCCATGCTTGTCATGAAGTTCCGCAGACGTGTCGGTCTATGAGCCCTCACATCAGCTCCCTTACATATAATGACTTATATGCTCCTTCTGTATACAGGTAAGGGCGCCACTTCTGTATAGATAGTATTATCGACATCAGCTCCCTTACATATAATGACTTTAGCTGTGCTCGGGCTGACAGCACCTGGCTAAAGTAGGCCACCTGCTACTGATCCTGCATAAGAACCGTCCCCAACCCATATCCTGACGCGTCTGTTTCCACCACAAATGGTCTACTGAAATTAGGTAAAGCTAGCACGGGCACTGTCGTCATCGCTTGCTTCAGGGCTTTAAATGCACTGGTCTCCTTCTCTCCCCAATGAAAATTGTCCTTCAGCTGCTCAGTCAATGGCCAAGCAAGCATACTGTAGCCCGGGACAAACTTCCGATAGTACACCATCAAGCCTAAGAACCCCCGCTGGCTCCGCAGTGACGTTGGGCGTGGCCACTCCAACATAGTAGCAATCTTCGACCCATCTATCGCCACCCCCTCTGCTGAAACTATGTGTCCCAAATACTCCACCTGATTCTGTCTGAAGATGCATTTCTTTCTGTTGGCATATAACTGATGCTCCTGCAATTCTTGCAGCACCATCTGCAAGTGCTACACATGCTCCTCCAAAGTATGGCCGTAAAAAAGTATGTCATCAAAGAAGACCAGTGCAAATCTCTGTAAGTATGGGCGGAAGACATTGTTCATCAAGATCTGGAA